>JAANYP010001085.1:1290000-1694314 GCA_020465985.1 Centrapalus pauciflorus
TATGGGTATGTAGGGACCATTTAATTATCTCCAGTAATATTAAACAAAGGCCGCCGGCCCGGGCCTAACAGGGATGGCAAAAAAAAAAAAACCGAACCCGACGGGGAAAATCGAAAACCGATTTAAACGGAGCGGGTTTTCCCGAACCCGATTAAGTTAAACGGGGGACGGGACGGGTATGGTATTGCTAATACCCGCCCCGTATACCCGATTACATAACCCGTTTAAATCCCCGAATACCCCGATTACTTTTAATCGCAGCATGCTATTTATATTGTATATATATTATATATAAAAGATGAATAATTTTATTTATTTTATATATTATACATAAAAAATTATTACGTATAATTTAAAAAACATATTTATTTACATATAATTTAATGAAATAATGTTTTTTTCGTTATCATTTGATAGGTATTACAAATTTAATTTAATATTAGTATTGAAATTTTAACATACATGGACGTTTTAAGCTTAAATTATGAACCACGTATTTAAATTTCATATCATTGATTTATTAATGGGTTACCCGATTCCCCGCGGGTTTCCCCGCGTACCTGATGGGGATCCCCGTTTAGTCTCCGCGGTTTTTTAGACGGGGACGGTATTTACATTCCCCGCCCCGAACCCGCCCCGTTGCCATCCCTAGGGCCTAATGGCCTAATCCGGTGCAAATCATCAGTGCAAAAAAATGTACATTATATAAAACATATTTTTAAAAAAAATTTCGCAATCATTTAAATTAAAGTTACACGCATGATATATAAATTTCAGATACGTTCGTAAATTATATGTTTTTAAAAATTTTATGAATTGTCATTTAAGTGAATAATCAACCATTAACATGATTCTTTTCAACCATTGACAACCTTTATTTTTTGAATATTAATGTATAAAGGTATGATATTTTTTATAAAAGTATTATATATAATCATGACTTATACATGTTTATGTAAAAAAATTGTGAATGATCATTCATAAAATGGCGCGTTTGGTACTTTCAATTATTTAGGGTACTCTCTTGAATCTGATTACACACACACACACACACACACACACATAATATGGTTCGTGTGAGTACCTAAAATATACAGAATATTGTACGTATTTGTGAACACACGGGTTTCAGATGTGAACATTCTGTAAAAAAAGTTTTTTTTTTAGTTTTTTTTTCATATTCACGTGGATGCAAATAATATAAAACTATTTGTAAAAGAATACACATGTTCATAGTATTACACATTTTAGCATCTTAAAAGTCCTGTAAACGTAAAAAAAATTATGTGAACATGCTTAGTGTGAACATACATTAACAACGATAAATTTCATATGAACATGCATGTTTCACATAGTTCTATTATGTTTATGTATGATTTTTTGCAAATAGTTTTGTATTGTTAATTTAAACATAATTATGAAAAAAATTGAAGTAAATAGTTTTAAGCGAGGTACCTCTAGTACTTCGTAAAACTAGTGGTGTTCACTTGAATACACCCACACACATATAGTATTGGGATCATTTCCAGAATCTTAATTTGATTTAAAACTGTAAAACCCGTCTAAATCTTAATATTATAATGTAACACTAAGGATATGATGGTAATTATGTCAATGACATTAATTTTAGTTTATAGCCCACCAAATTTGACCACTAATTTTGACCATCAATTTAACTCTTATTCCTAAAAAATAATGACTCGACCAATTTTTGCATACATACATATACATACATAGAATCCGGATCGAGTGCACCTGAATATCAAAAGGAACCAAGACACAATCTAGGTGGGTAAAATTAACAAAATAAGACCGATGGTATAACTGTCAATAAGTCGTAATCTAATTAAGGAATGTATATCAAATCAATTTTAGTTAAGTGAATGCTTGAATTATGAGATACCATAGACAATCACGTAATTTAATTTGCTTGCTTGATTTACGCTTATTCCATTCACGATACGTAATCTAATTGGATTCAAGAAAATCAAAATCAAAATCGGAATTCAACAAACTCAACAACCGGATTCAGAAAAATCAACTGTGATGTATTGTGAAGGAACGGTAATATGAAATTTACAAAGTAAATGTTCATACATTACAATTCACAGTATGACCTTTACAATATAGGATACTTGTCACAATTCACAGTTCACAGCAACATGTTCACAGTACGACCTTTATAATATATGATAGATTTCACAGTTCACAATTCACATTTCACAATTATCTGTTCACAATTCACAATTGATATATCAGAGTATTGACAGTTGATATAACGGATTATTTACAACAAAATCACGAGATTCACTGTTCACGTCCACACATTTTTGGAAGATTCACGGTTACCATTACATATTCACAATTCACACTCTGTAAAAAACAAAGTGAAAATATAACCCGAATGAAGTAACAATATCATTAAAGTGAAAAATATATTTCCTCTGTCGAAAATGATGTAAAGATCGACTACCTTGATCATCGTTGCTTGCATTCTCATTTTTCAACCCCTTTTTCATTTATTAGAGACTAGGTTCCGGTTTTCAAAAAACAAATGCAGCAACACAAATAATCACGAATAAGAGGGTTTAATTTCGATGAACACTAAAAAAATTCAAAACAGAAAAAGCAGGTGTAAGAGAACAAATGTAGCAGATACGATAAAATGTAAATGTCTTTTCCAATGGAGAAGAAGCAGATGGAGTGCGGCGATGGAGAGAAGTCGGCAGGGAAGAAGAAACCGACAGAGAAGAAGCAGAAACCGCCGTAGGAGTAGAAGGAGAAACCATAAATGAGTTTTGATTTTGGTTGGGATTTAATATAGATTTTCAAATCGTGTAACATGGGCAATCTCTATTTGGTATTACTATATTACCCCTTTTTGTAATTAAATAGATTTGTTTTAATTTTTAATTGTTAAAAAAATTTGTGGTAAGAATTCATTCTCACATTTACTACCAATTTTTGAACCTATTTGATAAAAATTAACAAAAGTTGCAGTTAAAGGTGATGTTGATATCCGGAACTTTTTCCACCAAAGACAAGGGGTTTCCAAATCCTATCATAATTGGTATTTTGTAAATGGTTAAAACTTAAAATAGTATAATGCCTTTTTTTTTTTTTTCTAGAGATACAGGAATTGTCTTAATATGTATCATCACCACTCTTCTTATCAATATCTTGTATTATTTGTGTATTTCTTGAGTTGTTCAACTTTCTGGTAGGAATTCATCACATTGGGCACACTTCGTTACTCATTTTTAGAAAAATGACAAGCTATTTTGGTTGCGATTTAATTTCTTCAACTTTATGGTATCTACCTTGGTATGTAACATTATATTCTTTTTATAATTAATTTCTTCATTGAACTCTTCATGTTATATGATTTTTACGTTTATTAGGTGATTCATGTGGTTTATATCATCTCGTTGTTATTATGTTATGTGTTTTTAATTAGTTATATATTATCATTAATTTACGAATATGTGTTTTTCATTTTCTTTGTGACCCATGTGGTTTTGCTTTATGTGGACTTTGCAAAATTTTATGGTTTATATCATTTTATTGATGTTACTTAACATCTAAAGCAAAAATGAAATAATTAATTGTCACATTGTTTCATGAAGGGTGAACAATCTATATATTAATTTAATTGATATCTAAAAGAAAGATATATACTTATGTCACGCTACCATCTTCTTGATTTATAAAGTCATCTTTTCTTATAGCATGCATGATCAACAATTTGCAGGCTAAAATAATATATAACTTTTAACAATAAAGGGCACATGGAATTATTCAGGTAAGAAAAAAAATATTATAAATCCAGTATTGATAAAAACAGTAACAATGACCAATTAACAAACGTAAAAATCAAATGTCACATTTCTTGGTGAAAAAACAAACATACCATGATCATTACAAAATGACATTACATGTTCTTTGAGAATAACAAGTTAACAACATATATAGTTGTGAAATATTATGCAGGGTAGAATTGATGTCATTTAAAGCTAGATTATATATTGATTCTCTTATAAAATTTAATATTTGTATGGTTTTATCAGACAGTCTATACTTTGTTTTATCTATATAGAGGGAGGTTCCATCGAGAACTTTTGTGCATCGAGGCACAAAAGAATCTCCACTGGCCCTTGGATGAAAAGAATGTGTGGGTTAGATCAAATGGCAAAAGGGTAATTAAATAGAAAATTTTATGCATCAAGTGCACATAATGAAATTCGCGGAGGGATAAAACAGGAATTATGCAATCCTTGTTTAATTATTACACTTCCAAAATTAACAAAAGTAATACAAATTCAAAATACATGCATATCGTTCTTTTTTTCATGCATATCGTTCATCTCTTCCAAAATCAAAATACATCAAAATACAAACATGAATCGTTCATACAAACATAAATCATGCATATCCTTCATCTCTTCCAAAATCATGAGGGGGCTAAGAGAGAGGAGAGAGATAGAGAGAAAGAGGGAGTGATTTTAGGAAATAAGTTAATGATGATTCTCATACCAAATTTAGCTATTAATAATCTTAAAAACATTTAAATTCAAAAATAATTTCCATACATTTAATATCTCTTAAATGCCCTTTGTGCACCCTTGGTAGATAGTCTGATGCACAAAAGTTCTCAATGGTGCCTCGATTCACAAAAGTTCTCAATCGAACCCCAATATATATATATATATATATATATATATATATATATATATATATATATATATATATATATATATGTATATATATATATATGTATGTATATATATATATATAGAGAGAGAGAGAGAGAGAGGTTCAATGGAAAACCACAATGCACCTGAAAACTTGTGAAAACCGCACTGCACCACCACAAATGCATCAAATTCCCCGCATGATGCATCAAAATCCCGCGTGATGCATCAAATTTCCCGCGCGATGCATTAAAATCCCGCGTGATGCATCACATTATTTACGATCATGCCACCGTTTTTTCATGAAATGCACCAAATCGGACGGTATGCGTAGGTTTCCACAGTTTTTCGGTGCATAGTGGTTTTCCATTGAACCCACCCCTATATATATATATGGAGGTTCAATTGAAAACTTTTGTGTATCGAGGTACAAAAGTACCTATATCATCCATTAGATCAAAGAATTGTATGGATTAGATTAAATGGCAAAATGGTAAATAATTGGACAATTTTATGCATATTGTGCATTACAAAAAAACATGGAAGGACATTTTGGGTATTGTGCATACATCATTAAATTTAATATTTTAACAAATAACTAAATAATAAATATTAAAATAAATTCAATTCGTCACTTCCAAATTTAACAAAAGTCACACATATTCAAAAAGAATGATGGAGATATTGATGCATTTCATATTAATCGTTCAATTCGTGATGCATATCGATTTTATTCATACAAAATCTATACAATTCGTGATGCATCACTGTTAATCATCATCTTCATATTCATCGTTTATCATCATCGTTCATCATCTTCGTATTCATCGTTTATTATCCTCGTTCATCTATGCATAGTGTTTATCATGGTGCATCGTTGTTAATCATCAACATCATTGTTCCAATGGATGCATCAACGTGTTCATCATCATCTTCTTCGTTCATCGTGTTCATCGTGTTTCATCGTATTGTTCATCATCGGTTGCATCTCTTGTTCATCATGTTCATCATCATTGCGGTGGCGGCAGCGGTTGGCGGGGTTCCTCGATGCATACGGTGGAGAGAGAGAGAGAGAGAGAGAGAGAGAGAAAGAGAGATACAGTGGAGAGGTGGTTACAACAAATGTGATGGTGGTGGTGGTGGGGTGGTGGATACGATGGGGAGAGAGAAAGAGAAAGAGAAAGAGAGAGAGAGAGATAAATAAAGAAAGAGAGATATGAGGAGGTGGTTACTTTTTTTGAATATTTATTTCTAATTTAACTATTATAATTAATTTCATATATTTAATTTTACACATTCAATATTTCAGGAATACCCTCAGTGCTCCCTTGTTTGATTCTTTGGTGCACAAAAGTTCCTAGAGATGTCTCGGTGCATAAAAGTTCTCAATTGAACCTCAATATATATATATATATATATATATATATATATCAGATTTATCAACGTACCCATGAAATTTTAATGTATCCAACACATCATCCTGTCTGATAGATTAGTGTGGTTTGTTTGTAGTACTTTTAATATGAAAACATAAGTTCAGTGACCAACATGTTTATTGCCATCAAGATTGATTGGTTGAAAAAACGTAAAAGGAGATTGAGACATTAATAAACCATGTTAAAAATCAATGGTAATCGAACTCGATCGTTATTTCACTACAAGAAAAGTGTCATTTAGTGACAAAAAAAATTGTCATTATATCTTACTTTTAGTGACACTTATGAAAAAAAGTAGGTATAGAGCAATCTTTTAGCCACACATTTCCTAAATTAGTGACACAAAAATTGTCACATATACTTGAAGCCTATACCCACATATATTTTAGTCACTATATATCTATACTCACTTCATTTTACCCATTTTTTTGTTGTAAAAAAAAGTGTCACTATAGGTATCAAAAGTTTTTACCTACATAATAAAAAGAATGTGTAAAAGTGGAGCGAGTATAGACATACATAAAGATTTATTAAAAAAAGGTAAGTTTTGAAAGGTTCTTCTAAATAAATTTATGGTCACTTTGTCAACTTTTTTGGCTTCTATAATTGAATAATCTCTTTCAATTATTTATGTATATAGTGAAACTTAATACAAACTCACACGTCATCTTGCTTCTTCATGAATCTACACAACCTCCTAATTCACGTCCTATTGTATCAATCCCTCTACTCTATATATATATATATATATATACCTCCTCAATTTGTATTGTATTTATGTGTGTGAACTGAAGTATACATACATATATATACCTTATTGATTCTGTATATATTTTTTCAAAACTTTCTGTCTATACTCTATATATAGTAGTATAACTAACTTGTATGTGTTGGTGTGTTGTTCATTCTTTATATTGTTTGTAAAAAAATATATAATTCTTATAATATATAAACCCAACCCATCAAACCATTTTTCTCCAAGAATATTATAAAGTTAACCCTTTTTTGCTCATAAAAATCTTGTTACGTGTTGGATGTCTGTTCTTGGTGTTCATCTGTGAAATCTGTCCTGAAAATGTTACAAACCCACAACCATATATCTATTCTTTAATTTTGCTTCAAGATAGAGTCACAGACTCACAGGTATATATATATGTATCATATATATATATATCATCTTGGTGTCTGGCTGTATTAAATAATTAATCAGAGGGAGAATTTGAGGTCGGTTTGACATAAAACAATGGCGGTTTTAAAGGGTTCATTTAAAGGCTTGTGCTTCATGATATCATGCACCTTGATTCTTTTAAAGATAACTTTCTTTTTTATAACATTTATTCCTTCAACTTCAAAACTGATGATGATTGATCCTCCCGACGATCATCACCATTTCCATATCATGAAACCACCATTTGATGATCAATCTGCAGAAAACTTTAACCCTGATCATCATCACCTCATCTCAACCCATCGCCAGTATGATGACGTCATTCATCAGGTATTGCACGAAGAAGACCAGCTGCTGTCATCCAAAGAAGAAGGTATTAGGTTTGATCCGTCGCCTGAAGTCCTGATCAGCAACGGCGGTGGAAGCTCCCTGAAGGTGAATGGTCCTCCATGGCAAAGAGAAATTCCGGTGGTTGATCCAAGTCAAGCGGTGGTGCATGTGGGAGGTCAACCGTCGTCAGCTACGCCCCCAAAAGGTAAAACCACCTCGTTTAGGATTTAATATTCAGTTTTCGCCACATGTTTCTTTCTTTCTTTTATGTTATTTGAAAGCAACGTATCATGACATTATAACGTACCCTGCCGTGAATGATCATTCACACATATTTTTTTTGCATTGATATGTTTAAGACAATGTTATAAGAATTTTTATCAAAAGATTAACATCATAAATTTTATAAATGGTAAAAAAAGATTATGTGAATAATGCGAATGATCACTCACATCAATGTGCATGGATATTCACATAATTTTTAGGAACATAAAAATATATGTATATAAAATTCATATATTATGTGTACAACGTTAATTTAAACATGGTTATGAAAAAAAAATAAAAAATTTAAAATGTTGGTGCATTCGGGTGCACTTGATTTCGAGAGATGCTTTTTTGAACATTACTCTGTATGTATATAATTTCTAACAATGTTTTTAAGCATGCATATATATTCTTCAGCTAAACTTCATCCTTTAACAATTAATTCGTCGTATATAAAATAATGGGAAACTAAAAATAAATCATTCCAAATTTCAATTTTTTGTTGAAATGCAAACGCATGTGGCATTAGAAATTACTAAAATAAATATTGATTTCAAGATTTTGAAAATATAAATTTCTTTAAAATAACAAATTTTGAAAGGCAAATAAATATGGAATTGTCAGCTTCGGTAGAATAATCTAAAATTTGATCAGTCAATGTTGTAACACGTTAAGCATGTTGATTTTGAATATTGATGGTCAATAAATAAATTACCCTGTTGATTTAATTTTCTACGTGATTTAAATAATCTTAAATGATGTATATTCCTCTAGGTAATTATTGTCATTTTCCAGTACGTAACCAATCACTAAAATTTAAAATAGTGTAATTTATTTAATACACATCTTAATTAGTTGCCCATACTTTTTTTTGTTTCTTAACTATTTTGTTTTACTATTGTAAAATGATCAATTTTATTTAATTAACGTATAAAAAATATGAAAAAATTAATAATTCCTCCATATCAAGAATCAAGATTGATTGCTACATATTTTTCTCGTGGTGAATTACACTTTTGCCCCTTGTCAGCATCCACTTGTAACTTTGGAGTTTTGATTCCCTTTGGGTCCCTCCAAATTTGTTCAAATCTTTCCAACTTTAATCAATTATTGCATCCTTCCTTTTGTTTCAGCAAAGCCTAGGAATGGCAATGAATTGTACCATGACAAAGATATCTTCTTAGAGAACTACAAACAGATGAACAAAAGCTTGAAAATATACGTTTACCCGCACGCAAAAACCGACCCGTTTGCCAACGTCCTCTTGCCCGATGCACACGCTACACCCGGAGGCAACTATGCCAGCGAAAGCTACTTCAAAATCGCCCTCTCCACGAGTCACTTTGTCACGCAAGATCCATCCGAAGCAGACCTCTTCTTCTTGCCTTTTTCCATTGCAAGTATGAGACACGACAAAAGAATCGGAGTTGGTGGCATCCAAAGCTTCGTCAAAGACTATATCTCGACCATCAGTCGCGAATACCCGTTCTGGAACCGCACAGGTGGGGCTGATCATTTCTACGTTGCATGTCATTCGATCGGGAGGAATGCGATGGAGAAAGCACCTCAAGTCAGGATCAACGCGATTCAAGTCGTTTGTTCTTCGAGTTACTTCTTGCAGGGGTACACTGCACATAAAGATGCATCGATACCACAGATATGGCCAAGACCAGGGGTCCGTCCTAGTCGTCACCCGTCAAAAAGGTTTTAACTCTACGTACCATACATATGTATAAACCTTTTGAACGATGAAAATGCGCATATGCTTCTTAATTAGTTTTTATACTGAATGTTGCAGGAAAATGCTTGCATTTTATGCAGGAGCGATGAACTCAAGGGTGCGTGAATCCTTGGTTCAGACATGGATAAATGATACAGAGATTGGTGTTCATCGAAACCGTCTCAAAACCCCTTACTCAGAGTCGCTCCTCGGAAGCAAGTTCTGCATCCACGCAAAAGGGTTTGAAGTAAACACGGCTCGTATAGGTGATGCAATCTACTACGGATGTGTCCCTGTTGTCTTGGCTGACCATTATGATCTGCCATTTGCGGATATTTTGAATTGGCGAAGCTTCTCAGTTGTTGTTTTAACAGAAGATGTTCCATTCCTGAAGAACATACTCAAAGAGATTGTAGCTTCTGATGAGTACATGAAGTTGCAGAAGAATGTGTTGAAGGTGCAAGATCACTTTCAATGGCATCGAAAGCCAGTAGACTTTGATACATTTTACATGGTAATGTATGAGTTATGGTTAAGGAGAAGTTCTGTTAGGATTCATTTATTCAACTAGCATTCGGCTTCAACTTCCTGATAATTAGTCATAACTGGCTGTTCGTTTCAAACAAACCACCATCGCGCGTTCCTGGCTTCCTGCAAAATGCAGATACAATGCTGCATTTTGTAAGAATAAATTTATCAATTTTGGAAGAAAAAACTAAATAGTAACTCAATTTCATAAAGTAACAGTTGGTTTGAAACAAAAAGCCAAATATGATATGATTGTTCATAAAGTCAGATGCTTTTTATTCAATTCTTTCTTATCAGACCATAGATTGAACTACCAAATCATGTAAATTTCTGCATCTCGTTTATGTGCGATCTTGAAAAATTCAATAATTGACTCGTGCATAACGTAATACAATGTTTTGAGTATAAGTAAAGTGTCATAGATGCCCTAAAATCATGTTAAGAATAGTCTCCTCCTGAAGATTAAAATCAATATCAACAAATTTTAATAACAAAGATAAACAAATTGGTGAATTAATCCAAAATTTGATATGTAGTTATTTGTATCTTCAAGATCATAACTTTTGTTGGTTACAATTAGTAGCCAGTTCAAACACATAACAAGAACATTCGATTCGAAGAAACCCTATGAAAACAAGAACAACAAAATGAAATAAACAAATTTTTCAACAGGAAAGAGCAGCTACAAATGAAATCTACATCAGTATCAGTTCATCTCGCGCCACATTAGTACAGTCTGAAGAAACCTAATAAGCGAATAGTAATACTCACAATGTATAAAAATGAAATTGCCAGGGATGTTTACCAGAAATAGCAGACGGATATGAACTTCAACAATTGTTCCATTCTAGTTATATTGAACAATAAACGAAAATTTCAGAAGAAGTTCCATCGAAGGGAATCGAAGTTAAATTGTATAAACGAAATTTTCAAAAAAAAAAAAGTTCCATTGCCGGGAATCGAACCCGGGTCTCCTGGGTGAAAGCCAGATATCCTAACCGCTGGACGACAATGGATTGATGAATGAATCGATTATTATAGGCATCTATATACGTAGAAGTTCCAAAAAATCTTATTTTATCAAATTTGTATAATACAGTTTATATAATCATATTTCATTTTATTACTAGAAAAATATAATTCGTGTTTGATATTATTATCAAAAAAGGTGTTTTTTACTACACGTTGCACGAGACTAATAATTTAATTACTAATTCACCATTTCTAATTTTTATAAAATATAAAAAGACTGACAATATCATCAAAAATACCTCATTACATATTACATATAATAGACTTTTAATCATTATTTGTAACATGAAACAACATCAATGTTATATAGATAAATAATTTTTAACTGAAAAAGACAATGATAATATCATAAATAATACCACATTAAAATAATGAATCTTAATCATCATTCTTAACCTGAAACAACATCAGTATCATACAAATGAATAATTTTAATGAAATGAAAAAAACAATAATAATATAATCAATAAAACCTCATTAAAAGTAATAAATTTTTAATCATCATTTTTAACCTGAAACAATAACAACATCATATAGATAAATTTTGTAACCAAAAGATATTTAAGTAGTTATTTTCTTTAAATTTAACCTCTGTAAGTGAAAAAAATATTATAAAGATTACAAAGAAAGAAAAAAAAAAAAAAGAAACACACAGAAACAGAGAAAACATTTTGAGAAAATAAGATTATGAAGATTATATAATATATATTAAATGTATAATATTTTAGTTTATTATATAAGAAAATATGGAAAATTAATAAAATAATAACATAAAAAATGGACAAGATCAAAAGGATTCAAAATGAAACTATTGATGATAATGTGAGATTTTATAATGTTTTAAAAGTTATTCCACTACATAAATTGGTAGCAAAGTTTCAATTTTTTTCAGTAGTGAAACTTTTAAACCCATTTGTTACATACACAGGTCAAAATTATGAAATATTGTTTATTACATGATCAAATGCTTGCATCTTGAATATCGATAGCAACGAAATTCAAACTAGAAAAGCATCTCGATAATGGTAGATTGGTAAGACCGTAAGCGATGCGTTCTTACGCCACTGATTCAATTGCTTTATTCATATAAAAATAAGACAATGCTTGTTGAATAATTGAATGCGTGTGCTAGATAGATGAAGATCAAACTCACAGAAAAAATCATTCAAAATTCAACACACTCATTAGCTTCACAAATTCTTCCTGGGGCTAGTTGTGAGTCCAAACCCAAACGGGTACAAAGGGTCATAATGTGCGTCCCCAACGTTCATTGGTAGCTGATCAACAGACTTGAACCAAGTACGCGCTAGCTTCCCTGTAAAACCATAGTCACCAAAAAGGACATCTGTCACACCTTGACCCTCGGTTCCCGGAAGCCAAGCTGCAACAAGTGCGTCTATGGTTTCTACATATGGCTGCATCACCACAGGCCTGCCAGTGATCAAGACCACCACACATTTCACTGTGCCACAGACGTTCTTGATGGTGCTTGGACCAGGCTCTAGGATGGTCAGGTTCATGCTGTCTCCAAATGTCTCGGCATATGGGTGTTCTCCCACAACGACAATCGCATAGTCAAATTTGTTAGACTTGACAAAGTCGCTACTTGGGTTATCGTTGTAGACCACTTGAGTTTTTGGGTCAACAGCACTTTTCACTGCAGATAGGATTGTGGTGCCTTCAAGATCAAAAGGGTGGATTAGTACTTTAGTTCAAGATTTTAAAATATTAAAATTACAACCAATCATAGTGTCTGTAAATGTACCATCAGTAATATCTCCCGAAAGCCCTTGCCACTCGAGTGTCCATCCACCACATTGGTAACCAAGATTATCAGCATGAGCCCCTGCAACTAGTATCTTTGATGCCTTTTTAGGAAGTGGTAACAAGGGCTTCCTGGAAGATTTACCGTTTTTTAGTAACACAAGTGTTTTTCTTACAGCTTCCCTAGCCAGGTCTCTGTGGTCCTGTTCACATTCGAGTTCATAAAACAAATATGGTTACCTTCCGTTGTACTGTTCTAGTTATATCAGAAAAAGTTAAAACAAAGGTTACCTGGCTTCCAAGGTACTTAACCATGCTGTAATCAGCCAATGGGTTTTCAAACAGACCCATGGTAAACTTGACCTTTAGAATCCTCCTAACCGCATCATCTACACGGCTCATGGGTATGAACTGATTCTTGACTAGGTAAGTTAGACCATCAATGAATTCTGTGTAGTTGTACGGTACCATGAACTGCATATCACCAACCAACCAACACATTAAAGTATTGTTAATTTGGAACCTAGAAGTTATTTGGATATAACAATCAAGAACAAGAAAAACCAAACGAGACCATGTCTATGCCAGCATTCATCCCAGCTATGATGGAATAAGTATAGTTAGCATGTTCAGGAGTCGTGATCCTATCAATCCCTTGCCAATCTGATATAACGAACCCCTGAGACAATTAATCAAAACTCTCCATAAGCTGATCGTTATGTGTAAGATTATAGGGGTGTTCATTATTGGATTTTCGGATAATGCAAAACCACCATCAAAATATGTCTCAGATATTCGGAATTTTACCCTGAATTTGAGCTTGTTCTTGAGGAAATCTGTGACTAGGTAACGGTTGGCGTGCATTTTGACCCCATTCCAGCTAGAATATGAAACCATAATAGTAGACACCCCCTTGATGACTGCATCATAGTATGCTGGCATGTGTATGCTGAAGAACCCTTTGGCATCTATGATCGTGTTGCCCTCGTTTGTGCCCAGGTGAGTCCCCCCATCTCCCAAATAATGCTTAGCGCATGCTGCTATCTTTTTTCTGTGCACAAATGAAATCAACATGTGTTAGTTACTAGCTAGCATTTGATCTCTAAACCAAACACCATTTGATTTTGCCAGAAGATCCATCTTAGGACTCTGGCAGCTTTGACAAAAAGGGGGTCTTCAAAATCATTCATACATCAGCCACAAGTAAGCATGACATCAAGGCCAAAAATTGGATCTTGAAACAGTATAAATCTTTCTGTCTTGCTATTTTTTTAGTTTCAATTTTCAAGATTTTAGAAAGTGACCGCATTGGCCCACATGGCCCACACCTTTTAAGATCTAGAGCAATCCATTGATCCAAAATTGGATAGTGGACTAAGAAAAGTCAAACTTATCTAGCATGATAAGACCAATAATATCTGCTTTTTAAAAAGATAGAAAAAAACAGCATCCCCATTCCGCTCCATCCCAAAAAAAGAAATTAATTTATGACCAGACAGATAATGTAATAGAAGTATAAAAAAATTCTATATCTAATAATTGAATACTTGAAACACTATCTAATAAGACAAGGTTGAAAAACAATTAGCCTTGCTGATATCTCCTAAATTTTGCGAAAATGTTACAAAGAGAGAAACATAATAATTTTGACAACTCAAAACACAAAGTGTTAGCATTTTTGGGATGGAGGGAATATTAGATATACACAATCCACGAAAAGTGAAAAAGTCAGTGTCACATGCTATGACCATAATGTTCCTCCCAATCCCATGGATCGCGCCTTCATTAATCCTCTTATGACTTATTAAGGCAGCATAAGAGAACCAAAGCCACATTCATGGGACCCACAAATTGAGATTTTTTCAAAGCCTTAACAGACGGAATCTTAGGATAAAGTCTCCACATTCTACAATCTTAAAGCTTAGAAGATGTCATTTGTATTAACGATTCAAGATTTGTAAAAATAAACATTTTATGAAGATGTTTGAATAAAAAGGCCAATGAACTTACTGTCCACCAACAAAAGGAACACCCTTTCTTGAACCAGCAGGGATGTCTCCTTGTAAACCTGGTATGATCTCGGTCATTAATTTAACAATCTTGGGATCTTCACTATAACTTTCAAAGCAGCGACCCCATCTCGGATCTCTACACACCTGTTCATCAAGAACTACGTTTATTAAAAAAGATTGTTCCTTTTTGTTGATGGCACTTTGCAGTGACTTCTTTTCACTTACTGCAATACAAGGTGCAAAAGTATATTGTATGCCAGTGGCTCTAACTTCAAGTGCAGTTGCAGCTCCAATCTTCTTAATTAGAGCAGGATCCCTGTTCAAATTTCCGCATATAATCCAGTTAAAACACTTCACCCCATGACAGACTGTTGGCACGCATTTTAACATGCCGTTTTTCCAGGTTACAATATCATTGGTCAGTTCTGTGACTGTAACATGCTTGTTGCAGCAAATGTTATAAGAGGTTAACAGTTAAAATCCCAAAATTTATCTACAATCTTTAGCTGCGTTTGGACTTTGGATGTTTTTTTTCTCATCAGCTTATGAAAATCATACGCTCTTAAACAAGAAGCTAATTTAAGTAGCTTTGGAATGAGCTTGAGGTTATGGGAAAAAAAAACATATATTCCCTCCATCTTATTTTTTAAGAATACATTTAAAAATATTGTTGTTCTTATATGTCATTTTACACTTAAACGCTCGCTCCAGCTCCCACTGCGTTGCCAAACACACACTTTATCTATACTTGTACAGTACAAGCACTGAATAAATTTTATGCTCCAAAGGTTCAAAATACAGATACTTTGACCAGAAATTTTGAGTTCCCTAAGTATAAACTTTTGCGTTTTAGATCTATACATTTCAGAATGAAAAGAGAATATGTTACCCAAAGCTAAAGGTTACATCCAGCAGGATAAACAATACATACCATCATTCTAGGTGTGCATTGCTTACTTTTGTACCTTACTAATAATCAATGCATTACATCAGGTCAGATCTAGGATGACATTTTGTAGTAAAATTAAGGTCATAAACTAAACTCCAGAATAAATCAAGGTCAGGCCAAAATCATCTGCAGAGTGCAGAGCAATAACTACTTGTAAATTAGGCAGTGGAAGGTGTAAACTGATGTAGATATACTACATAAAGTAAGGTGCTTTAGAACTTGCCTGGTAACTCCAAGACCAACATTGTGAGGAAAGATGGTAGCTTTGTAAACATTGTTATGGCCATGGAGAGCATCAATCCCATAAATCAACGGGATTCCCAATCGGGTAGATAACGAACCCTTTTGGAAATCATTGACCATGTCAACCCATGTTTTTGGGGAAGCATGTTTGGCTGGAACACTCCCACCTCCACTCAGAACACTCCCTGAAATAACAAACAACAAGTTCAAGAAAGATCAAAATCCAAGAAAGCATGTATTTTTTATAATATGATTGGTATTTATTAATAGAAGGATCATGAAAGAAAGTAAGAAAGAAAAAGAAAAGAGACAACATGGATCTTGTACCAATCAAATACTTCTTCATGACCTCGTTTGTTGCAACTTTTCTATCAATTTGTGTCATTTGACCAATCTTTTCCTCTAAAGTCATCCTTTTCATCAAGTCTTTGATCCGAACACCAATTGGTTGTTTGGGATCTTTATATTTGAAGTACTCTGCTTCAACCATGGAAGCCCAGCAACACATCATCATAATCAAGAAAACTGAAAATTTCCCTACGTTCTTCATCCCCATTGCAAATGGGAGTGTACAAGCACTTCTCTACTGGAGTTCCAGTGACAACCTTTCTACAGTAAACAGAACATGGATTAGATTAAAGAAGACAAACAGTTCGGTGAAAACTTCAAGTATACGGTTGAAAAAAAAAATTTAGAAAGTGCTAGATTTGACTCAAACTTGGGTCCCATTTTGTCAACCCTTTATTAAACTTCAAATTGAATACAAACAGTGTGATTTAGTGTTATTTAAGAATTGATAACGGCACTAATTTGTAAAGGGGATTTACAATAAACTAAATTTGAGCTAAAAGACAAAAAAAGAAGTAGAAAAAGTTGGAATCTGAAAAATCTTAAAGAGTTTAAAGTTTGGATCTTCAAAATCAAGACATGAAAATCAGCAAAGTTGTTACAATCAAATCCAGAATACATGTCATATACCAAAAATACAGATACCCATATGCAATACTGCACATTTCAAGAACATAATAGAAATTTACAAATGAAATATCATATTCAATATGAAAAGTTGACAGGAATCAACAATAAAGTTGAAAACTTATTTGAAATTTTAAAAAGGGTAACAGGAATCAATAATAAAGAAGAGTATGCTTATAAATCTACATGACTACGTATAATTAATTTCACCACAGTAACCATGAAGATCAAGAAACAAAGAAATTAAATTAATGAGTTGGCTACAATGCTACATCATAAATCTACATATGATTTAGCATGTTTAGTGGCTACATCATAAATCTACAGAAAACACAAGTGACTTACTTACAGAAACACTCTGAGAGAGAGAGAGAGAGAGAGAGAGAGAGAGAGAGAGAGAGTGTGTGTGTGTGTGTGTGTGTGTGTTGTGGAAAGGAGGAGGGATATTAATTATATATAGGAACTTTTTAGTTTGCACTTTCGTGTAGGTTTTTAAGATAGATATATTTTTTAAATGAATAGTGGTTATTTTTAAATATTTTTTAAAATTTTTTATTTCTAAATATATATAATATATATATATATATATATATATATATATATATATATATATATATATATATATATATATATATATATATATATATATATATATATATAGGGTCGGGATCCATGGGGTACCAAGTTAGACTGGGGAACCGGAGTCCGGTAGTGTTTGGTTACAAATGCAAAAGGGTATTATAGACAATTTTGATTTATTCTAAATTAAGGATAAATATCATGGATTTTATAAATCCCTTAATTTAAGGAATCTGATACGTATCTAAAGCCTCCATGACCGTTTCTTCCTAATAAATCTCTTCCATGATCGTTTCTTCTCCATCCCTTCTGGTCGATTGTTTTTTTCTTTCTGATTAAACCAAAACAGAGTGCAATCGATGGATAGAGAGACAAATAGGGATGCTCAACTGGATCCTGCAATAATTCCGACTGAACATGTTCATCACGACTTGTGCAACAACGGTTTGTTTGGTTATAAACAATCTTTTCAATGTTTTTTCTTGTTTCTTGCTGGATTTTTAACATCATGCATATGTGTATCGTAAGGAAAGAAGGTCGAAGGGGCCTGTTCAATTCCTATTGCACATGTTCTATTTTGACAGTGTAATTGAACATGTTCAATTACGATATTGAATATGTGAATAATAACGTCCAGACATTTTATGTCATTTTTTGGCTCGATTTGAGTGCAAATATAGGTATATGGTATTGAAAAAAATTAAAGTATTCCTAATGCACAAGTTCATCGAGAAGGGGAATGCATCATAAACCTTGTTTGAGGGTTTTGAACATGTGCATTTAGTGTTCATCTATATTGCAGGAAAAAATAATTAACATATGTATTAGTGTAATTTTGAAATTACTTATGTGCAGAACTTGAAATAGGAAAACATTTTAATTCGAATTATAGTCTTATAACACATTTAAGTTGTGTAATGAGCAATTATATAAATCTTCAGATAGGCTATGAACATGTGCAGTTAGTGTTTGTCTATGTATTATTGATGGAATTTTGCATATATTTGTGTGCAGAGTCCGAATTAGGGGTATACATATTTGGTATTGAAAAAATACAAGTATATCTACTGCCGCACAAGCTCTCACAACGTTGACAGGTTCACTACATAAATATTAATATGAAAACAACACGTTCAATAAGAGGAGAAGTAACCATAGAACACATGTGCAACATTAGCAATACACATGTGCAACAGAAGCTTACTGCACATGTGCAGTAAGTGTTTGGAATGTTTGAACAAGTGCAATGAGGGTCCCCTGTTAAATTTTTATGTGCAATCTTGTATCTTTTCCTGTTAATCTTGTATCTTTTCCTGAAAACAGCCTTTAATTGTTTTGTTTACATCTGGTCATCTTTCCTACAGGGGTATACTCTTGAGGACGCAACAGGAATATCAATTAATGGCGATGTAGATGTTCATTCGGTTTTTGCTACATCACTCCCAAACTCTCATCCAAGCTTCTCACCACAAAGGGTAATTGAAAATGTCTGAGAAGTGGAAAGCTAAACCTTTGACACTTCATCATATACGAGTTTTTATTGTGCAGGAAAAGATATCATAATACAATGTGCAAAACCTATCACATTGCAAATGTGATACACAAATGCAAAACCTATCACATTGCACATGTTCAAAACCCTTTAATCTCTACCAAAATTTGTGATTAATCTCTGGACATAATGCTTGACACCGATTGTGATGAACTTGCACATTCAAAACCTATCACATTGCACATGTTCCGATTTGCACATGTGCAAAAAGGGGGATATGAACATGTGCAATAACTATTGAATATGAGATTTTTTACTACAAATACTCGTTTTGTAATACGCAAAAACCTAATTTAATATCATGTGCATAGCATAATAAGCATGAATTCATATTAAGGCATAAAAAAATGGCAACGCCGGAACAAGTGCAAAATACCCCGTTTGCACATGTGCAAAACTAATTTTCATACATAAACCTAAATAATCACAGTGAATGAGACGGCATTATAAAACCACATATGGGTATCAAACAAATGGACATAATTCTTCAATCGAAACTGGACATAATGCTTGAATCGATTAAACCAAACTTGAAATCGGTAACTCAAACTAGAACATATGAAACTTACAATTTACGGATGTATAACACCAGACAAATCTTCGAACGGGACTGCGAGGAATTGAAGACGACCGTAGGGTTTAGAGCGGTTCTCTCCTTCGCACGCGGAAGAATGGGTTGAAGAGGTTAAGAAATGAAGATGAATCGAGCGAGGGAGATGATATACAAACAGAAGGTGAGAAAAAAACGGGATTGAGAATATTTTGTTGTTGGTTAAAAGTTTTTTATCCCTATAATACCCTTTATATTAAAATAATATGGTATTTGTTTGACAATTATTTTTGGTATTAAAAAATCTTTTTAATGCAAAAATGATTGGTTGTGAATGGTACCCCGGTACCCCAGTCTAACTTGGTACCCCATTGATCTTGAATCTATATATATATATATATATATATATATATATATATATATATATATATATATATATATATATATATATATATATATATATATATATATATATATATATATATATATATATATATAGGGAGAGGTTCTTTTAAGAACCTTAAAGATTGTGAGAACCTAGGAACCTTTTAGAGCCCTTGGATCAAAAGGGTATTTTTGGAATAAAAAATATTATCTTTCTCTCTCCACCTTTTTTTTATTATATGCATCTTTTTTTTCACTTTCTCTCTCTTACTTTTTTTTTTCTTTTTCATTTTCTCTTTCTTTCATTAGAATTGATTTTAATATTAAAAAAACATTTTTTATAAAAAAAATAAATTTTTTCTATATAAAAAATTATTTAATTACTAAAAAATTAATGTATTCTATATAGAAATATTAATATCTATATAGAATGTTATATAATTCTATATCTTTTTATGTAGATTAATATTACTATTCATAATCTATGTAGATAGTTATGTTACTTATATATTTCATATATTTTTATGTTTATTATACAAATCTATGTCTTTTTTCTAGATTAACATTACTATTCATTATGTTTTTGGTATATTTTATATCAGTTGTATACCAAGTGTTCGATAAAATGTCTAAATAAAATCTTTTTTTTTGTTTCAATGTGTTTTTGGTATATTTTATCATTTAATCTACGTAGAATATATGATACTTGACATTCTACACGACATTCTACATAGATTGCATAACATTCTACGTAGATTGTATGTCATTCTACGTAGATTGAATTTCATTCTCACTACAAGAAAATGGGGTTTTTGGCACAAATGTTTTTGGCAAGGCAAATAAACAGTGCCAAATACTAGTATTTGGCACACATTTGACTAAAGTGCCAATTAACTATGTATTTGGCACTGATTAAAAATTTCCCATCCAAATATGTTGCATTTGGAACAGTTTTGCATTAACGGACTCAAATGACCTAATTTTTTAAGACAATTTTCCATTCCGTGACAAATACGTTGTGCCAATTACTTTCCCCCCATAATTTTTATTTGCTTCCATCTCAATAAAATTGATTTTAATTTCTTAAAAATCAAAACCTATTCTCGTTCCTTTCTTCCTCTCTAAGGCCGATCGAACCTCTCTTCCTGTACATCGATCGATCTTTCCTCCCACCATTCTTCCTCTCTACGGCCATCGTAAACCTTCCTCTCGTTCCCCCAACCCATCGTAAACCCTTTATTCTCTTCCTCTGTACATCGATACGGCTGTAATCAGTTGTAATCAAGTTTCCGACTGATACGGCTGTAATAAGTTGTTCCTTCCTCCCGATTCGGTTAGTAATTTCAGGTTATACTCCTTAATCGATTTGTGGTTATTATGGTAATGTATTTTGTTTTTTTTTCTTGCTTCGTAAACCCTAATTGAAGTGTTAATGATTATTGGTGGATACTGGATTGAACTCATGTTGTTTGATGATAGAGTACCTTAATTATGAGTTAATATTTACGTTTTTTGCTCCTTGAATTCGTGCAGATTGCTGCAACTTTGTTGGTCTTTGAAATTTTATAGCCTACTGCTACTGGTAAGTATCACTTTTTCCCCTTGAAATTTTGCAAACTCTGCTTCTGGAATTAGTATTCTGTCTTCTGGAATTAGTTGTTAGAATATGTCATTCTACGTAGATTGCACGACATTCTACGTAGATTGTACATAGAATATGTTCGTCGATACTCTACGTAGATTGAATGTCATTCTACGTAGATTAACATTTTTATTCTATGTATTTTTGGTATATTTTATATCAGTTGCATACCAAGTGTTTGATAAAATGTCTAAATGAAATCTTTTTTTTTTTGTTTCAATGTGTTTTTGATATATTTTATCATGTAATCTACGTAGAATATATGATATTTGACATTTTACACGACATTCTACATAGATTGCATGACATTCTACGTAGATTGAATGTCATTCTACGTAGATTGCATGATAATCTACATAGAATACTACTTGTAAAAAATCACACATAATCTATGTAGAATGTTATGTTTCTTATATATTTCATATATTTTTTTTGTTTCTTATACATTTCTATATTTTTTTATTTAAATGTACATTAACATTCAATGTATTTTTGGTATATTTTATCATGTAATCTATGTAGAATATATGATATTTGACATTCTACATGACATTCTACGTAGATTGAATGGCATTCTACGTAGAATGCATGTCATTCTACATAGATTGAATGTCATTCTACGTAGATTGCATGACATTCTACGTAGATTGTACATAGAATATGTTCGTCGTTACTCTACGTAGATTGCATGTCATTCTATGTAGATTGCATGTCATTCAACGTAGATTGAATGTCATTATACGTAGATTGAGTGACATTCTATGTAGGGTATCGACGAACATATTCTATGTACAATCTACGTACATTGGACAGATTCATTTTCCATATTTTATAATTAAAGTTATTTGTAAGATATTATATTTATAATGAATGTATTAGTTATTAGATGTTTTACATGATAATCTATGTTGATTACATGACAATCTACGTAGATTACATCATAATCTACATAGAATATAATACAATATAACTTGTAAAAAATCACACATAATCTATGTAAAATGTTATGTTTCTTATATATTTAATATATTTTTATGTTCCTTATACATTTCTATATCTTTTTATGTAGATTAACATTACTATTCAATGTGTTTTTGGTATATTTTATCATGTAATAATCTACGTAGAATATATGATAATTGGCATTCTACACGACATTTTACGTAGATTGCATGTCATTCTACGTAGATTGCATGCCATTCTACGTATATTGCATATCATTCTACGTAGATTGCATGTTATTCTATGTAGATTGAATGTCATTCTACGTAGATTGAATGTCATTCTACGTAGAATGCATGACATTCTACGTAGATTGTACATATAATATGTTCGTCGATACTCTACATAGAATATGACAGATTCATTTTTCATGTTTTATAATGAAGATTATTTGTAAGATATTAGATTTATAATGATTGTAATAGTTATTGGATGTTTTATCATGATAATCTACGTAGATTACATGATAATCTACGTAGATTAAATAATAATCTAAATAGAATATAATACAAGACTACTTGTAAAAAATCACACATAATCTATGTAGAATGTTATGTTTCTTATATAGTTCATATATTTTTATGTTTTTTTATACATTTCTATATCTTTTTATGTAGATTAACATTACTATTCAATGTCTTTTTGGTATATTTTATATCAGTTGCATACCAAGTGTTTGATAAAATGTCTAAATGAAATCTTTTTTTTGTTTCAATGTGTTTTTGATATATTTTATCAAGTAATCTACGTAGAATATATAATATTTGACAATCTACACGACATTCTACGTAGATTGAATGTCATTCTACGTAGAATGCATGACATTCTACGTAGAATGTACATAGAATATGTTCGTTAACATATTATATATAGAAAAAAAATTCTATATAGACATATAATATTTCTATATAAAATACGCTAGTTTTTTAGCAATTAAATAATTTTCTATATAGAAAAAATAATTTTTTTATAAAAAACGTTTTTTTTACTTTAAAAATCAATTATAATAAAAGAAAAATAAAATGAAAATGAAAAAAAGTAAGAGAGAGAAATAGAAAAAGCAGATTTTTTTTCTTCCAAAAATACCATTTTCACACATTTTCAAGATTCTCCACTATCAAAGTTCAAAATAATTACAAAATTGTCATCCAATATATCAACCATTTATTATCATTAATCCAATGGCCATAATAGGTTCTTAGGTTCCCACATTTTTTATGGTTCTTAGAAGAACCCTCCCCTATATATATATATATATATATATATATATATATATATATATATATATATATATATATATATATATATATATATATATATATATATATATATATATATATATAGGGAGGTTCAATGGAAAACCACAAATGCACCTGAAAACTTGTGAAAACCGCACTGCATCACCACAAATGCATCAAATTCCCCGCGTGATGCATCAAAATTCTGCGTGATGCATCAAATTTTCCGCGCGATGCATCAAAATCCCGCGTGATGCATCACATTATTTACGATCATGCCACCGCGTTTTTAATGAAATGCACCAAATCGGACGGTATGTGTAGGTTTTCACATTTTTCAGGTGCATAGTGGTTTTCCATTGAACTAACCCCTATATATATATATATATATATATATATATATATATATATATATATATATATATATTGAGGTTCAATTGAGAACTTTTGTGCATCGGGGCACCTCGAGGCACTTTTGTGCATAAGATAATCTAACAATGGTGCACAAAGGGCATTTAGGGAAAACTAAAGATATGGTAATTAATTTATTTTTAAAAATCATTAAAAGATACTTAGGAGTTACATTTTGAATTAAAATCTCATAGTAACTAAATTCCTCATTTTTCCTCCCCTCTCTCTCTCTCTCTCTCTCTCTCTCTCTCTCTCTCTCTCTCTCTCTCTCTCTCCCTCTCATTTTCTCTCTAGTCGTGTTCTTCATGATTTTGATGGTGATGATGATTTGAAGACGAAGATTAACGATGAACAACGATGATGATGAACATGAACAAGAGATGCAACCGATGATGACTATGAAGAACACGATGCATAGATGGATGATGAACGATTAATAATGATGATGCATAGATGGATGACGAACAATGACGACGCATAGATGGATGATGAACGATGAACAAGGAAAAATGATGATGCATAAATGGATGATGAATAATGACGATGCATAGATGAATGATGAACAAGTTGAACACGATGCATACATGAATGAAAAAATATGAACGACGAACACGATGCATAGATGAATGATGAACAAGTTGAACACGATGCATACGAATTTGTGTATTTTTTTTGTTAAATGCATCTTTTTTGAACACGATGCATAAATAAACACGATTACGATGAAATGCATCGATCTCCATCATCTTTTTTTGAATTTGTGTAATTTTTGTTAAATTTGGAAATGTATCAATTGAATTTATTTAGCATTTATTATTTGATTATTTGTTGAAATATTAAAATTAATGAGGTGTGCACATTCCCCAAAATACCCTTCTTTGTTTTATTCTATAATGCACAAGATGCATCAAATTGTCCAACTATTACCCTTTTGCCATTAATCTAATTCATACAATTTTTTGATCTAATGGATGATATGGGTTCTTTTGTACCTCGGTGCATAAAAGTTCTCAATTGAACCTCCCTCTATATATATATATATATATATATATATATATATATATATATATATATATAATCGATATAATTTGATATTTTATTTTTATATAAAGCATAATATTTATATATATTTTATTATAATGAATAAATTATTATAAAATATGATTTTATTAGTATTGTTTTATATCTACTTTTTAAATCTTTAATATTGTTTGTACAATCCGTATTTACACTACTAGTTCTATTTGCAGAAATAAAAATGTTGCAAATAATCATTTTCGTTGCTAATAAAGTAAAAATAGCAAAGATTTAGCAACGAATTAAACTTGTTTTTAGTTTAGCAACGAGCTAAAAATGTTTAATTCATTGTTAATTTAACAACTAAATAAGAATTTCGTTGCTAAATTCAATTTAGCATCGGCCATATTTACTACGATTTTCATTTTGTTGCTAATGTCGTTGCAAATAACATTTAGCAACGATTTTTATCTGTTTAGCAATGAATTTTGGTCGTTGTTGTTTGCAATTTTTCTAGTAGTTTTTTTAGTTATATTTTTCAAAAGTTAAAACACACAATATATATTTTAATTAGATATATATATATAAATAAGTATATAAGATGTAGATGGATGTGGATTTAAACTGATTTTAATTGGATATAAAAAAATATTGTTAAATTTCTAGTAGTTTTTTTAGTTATATTGTTAAATTTTTCTTAATTGGATATATAAAAAATATTGATAATATAATATTTAGACTTAATTTTATTTAGAGTAAATTACACAAATGGTCCCTGTGGTTTGATGATTTTTGCTCTTTTCGTCCCTCAAACTTTTTTTTTGCACCAATAGTCCCAAAATCTTAAACCTTTAACACTTTTAGTCCCTGCCGTTAACTTGAGCCGTTAGGCTAGTTAACTCACAGGGGCATTTTCGTCATTCTTTATCTCAGGGACCATTTAGGTAATTTTTTTAATAGTTTATCATTTTTTTTAATTTTTATTTTCTATCTAATTATCTTTTCTTTTTCTTTTTTCTTTATGTTATTATTATGATTTTGGGACTCTACTTCTAAGACCTTCTTCCAGCTCCTTTTCTAGCGCCGCCGCCCAGGACAACACTTCTCTTATTGAGCTCAAGTCGTAGCTTGCCACCATCAGATTCTTTGCCAAAGCCAGGACCAGGGGAGGAACCACCGCCATCACCGCCATCTTGTTCTGAAACTCACCATCTGATTCTCTGAAACTTGGCCTTCACTAATGTCACAGTCACAGCAAACCACCATCTGATTTTGAAACTCCAAAAATGGTTTCTCCTCCCACAGACCTTCACTTTGTTATCTTCCCACTGATGGCTCAAGGCCATATGATGCCCATGGTGGATATGGTAGTTGTGGTGGGGGTTGCGGAGGGACCGACGGGAAAATGGGTACGGAGGGAGAGGGAAAGCTTGTCGGAGCAGCGACGGAAGCAGTGTGGTGTGGCGGAGCGGAGCGGAGGTTGCAGCTGTGGTAGTTGTGTGGTGTGGCGGAGAAGACAGAGAGGAAAGGGAGACCAACGGCGGTTATAGGGATTTTAGCTTTTAGGAGGATTAGATTTTGATTATGTTGATCTCCGAGTTCATAGATACCTTCATGAACATGGGTTGCTCCGGCTTCCATTGCATCCCTTCGTTCAAGCTGAAATCGACGACATGAACGCAGGTTGCTCCGGCGAATCTACAACCTCCTCATCTTCGGAACCGACTTTGTTTTTTTGTTCTAGCTAGCTTCAGTTTGTAGATCTGAGACTCTGGGAATCATTCCAGATCTTGTTTGAGTTCGTTGCTTGTAGATTATTTAGAATCCAAAGCTCAGAATTGTTAAAAGTTTCTTTAGAAGCAGGATTAGAGTTTTTCTTTGATTTACAGACAATGTTTTGGTTTATTTTGGTGTTGAATTCGATCAAAGCAATGAAACTCAAGATTTGACAAATATGGGAATATTTTGTTTAAATTATTATATATTTTTATGTTTTAAAAGTTTATTAGAAATTTTCGCAAATGGTCCCTGAATAACAAAAAGACGAAAATGCCCTCCTCTCTAACGGTCAAAGTTAACGGATGTTAGTCAGAGGGACCATTTGTGTTAAAGGTTTATGATTTTGGGACTATTGGTGCAAAAAAAAAAGTTTGAGGGACGAAAAGAGCAAAAATCACCAAACCACAGGGACCATTTGTGTAATTTGCTCTATTATTTAAATTTAAATTCGACTAAAAAGATAACAAATTTTTAAAAATAAAAATATGCACCGAAAGAGCTTCACGTGGTATTTTTATTATTTTTTTTATATATATATAAAGATCCATCTATTTTAATTTATATTTTCAATTGATATATTTGATACAATAATATTGATATATTTTATTACAATAAAAAAATTTGTTATGATATATGCTATTTTAGAATATTATTTTTTTATTTCAAATATAACCTAATTTATTTTATAGTTTTATTATATATCATATATTTTTTATTGATATAATTTAAGATTTTTTTTCCTGTATAAACATAATTTCAAGTTTATAGGTAGATTATATAATTTAAGATTTTTTAAGTTTAGATTTAAAAATAGCTGATAAATTAACAGATGTGAAACAAATAATGATGACAAGTAACGTTATTTGATGATGTCAGATAGTAGATAAATTTACTTAATTATTAATGTTTATAAATATTAAAATAATGAATTGCATTGAATTTCATTTTATTTTTAAAAAATAAAATGTATCATCTATGAAACATGATGATGTCATGTGACATCTAGATGTTCTATTATTATATTAGATAATGGTGGATAGAATTAATTATTTTTTTAACATTTATGGATATTGAAAATAATGAGTACTATTTATCTTTACTTTATTTAAAAAGTTAATTTATAATTATCTTTTATAGTGAAGTGTGAAGTGTGAAGGTTTCACGTGAATAATTTATTTAGTAGTATTATAAAAATATAGATTATAAGTTTATAGATTATACATATCAAATGTTGCTAAGGGAAGTTTTATATTATAATCATGACGATACACATTATCTACATGATACCATATTACCATATTATGGGTTGCTTTTTACCTTTTTAATGATATAAAATTTTCCTTTAAAATATATAAATACTAAACGGGTCTCACTATAATTATTTTTAAGAGTATTATAAATGTATTTTTTATGGTTATAGATAAAAGGATTATAAACAAGAGTGTTATAGATTAATAACATGAAATGTCTATAATATATGCTCGAAAAATAGAATGATTGCCAGAAGCAGAAACAAAAGAAGATTAACTGTGTGTTTGGTTTGTCGGTGGGTTTAGAAATGGATATGGATATAGGTATGGGATTGAAAGAAATACGAGAAAGAATAGAAGGAATGAGAAAACCCAAGAATGTGGATGAGTTTGAGATTTCGGTGATCATTTTCACATATTTGGTAATCATTTCTCAAACAAACAACCTCTATGATTCCCAAACTCATTTCATACCTTAAAATGTGCCCATCCTAAGGTGAACAGATTGTTCATCATATTCCTGCTGGATCGCTTGCCTTATTCTGTTTATTATGTTTGAAAACACTATCTGTAGCTTTGGATTTTTCAAAAAGGTAAAGCTCATAAGATGTTTGGTTCACGGATATTCTGGGATATTTTTAAATCTTGTTTTTTGTTTGTAGATTTCACTAAGGATTTAAAGTTCAGGGATTTCTTAAATTTCATCATTTTTAATTATATAAAACTCATCATTTCTTCTATAATTTTAAATCACGGCTACGTTGCAATCTTCAAATTAGCAAAATTACCCCCCAAGAGATAATAAAAATTATTTGATAAAATTCTGATAAATGAAAATGTTACAAAATACAAATAATTTGACAGAATACGAATCTTAGGAAAAAATATCTACAAACCAAACGCCCCATTGGATGGAGCTTTTGGGAGCTAGAATCTTTTAAAAGAATTGGATTTTTTTTTTTAGTTTTATAAATGTGTTTGTAAAAAGTAATTGTAATTATATGTTTTTGTATTAAGTGACATATAAAAAACTTTAATATTAATTAAAAGTGGTAAATTATAATTAATAGGGTAAAAAAGTAATTATCTTTGACCAAAAACTCTAAAAATTTTCAAGCATTGCCTCTATTAGCATTTTACAAAGAAAAAGGTATTTTTTTTAAATTAAAACTTTACCTTTTTTTACGTAGACATTTTGTTCCTCTAGCTCCTAGAATTTATTAAACACCTAGGTTGCGTCTGGTACGAATAAATAAAGGAAATAGAATTGTCTTAGTTTTCAAGTTTTGTTGGCAAAAGCCATAACATATCAATTAAGATTTGACACAGGAATCGTAGAAAAAACAATACAATTTTAATTCCCTCTATTATTTTGATTTTCTTCATGTTGAGGAGAAAACTAAATAAATGATATTTACACTAAAAACCAATCTCCGTCAATTTATTTAAGAGTTGATTGTGACATCCTATGTAAAAAAAAATAAGCTTGAAAATCAATTCAATTTATTCTTGGTGCCATAAGTAAGGCACGTTGTCGTTATTGGGAGCTGGGTACTTAAGTACGGTAGCAAAGTAGCAAAACATGTGACAATGTTTTGTTTGTGTTAACCAATTTATTATAATTTAATTTTTAATATAAATTCATGGTGTCTTTATTAACCGTATATTATGTTAGAAATTTAAATTATGTACTTATTCCTTTTTATGGTGGCTCCACACGTTTTTATACATCTTTCAATCTACATCTATATATCCCAATAGAATAATGTTTTATGTCACGTGTCGTGCTCTCGATTTATCATATTTTTTAGTTTCCGTTTGAATTTTCAAGTAGATATTTTGTAATATATAAATTTACTAGTGCTTAAATAATTAAATTGTAATATATAAATTTTCCGTTTGAATTTTCAAGTAGATGCAATCATTTTATTATCTTGACTATTTGTTTGATATAATTAGCTCATAACAATTTGAATTTCACATTCTATATAACTTTAATAATTTTTATGTCATTTTAGTATCAGTACTTTATTTTATTTTTAATTATATTTTAGTCTTATATACTTTTTAAGAAAAAACAATATTTTATAAAATATACTCATGTAACACATACGTGAGTTGCTTAACTAGTTAGATATATAGATAAATACAAATCAAAGTAAGGAGGAGCTAGACGCATGTTTTGCTGCATTCAGTACCTGCCTGCCAGAGAAATTTTCAGTAGATTACACGTTTGAATCACATAAATGTACCATTTTTAATCAAATTATTAATTGTTGATCACAGCAAAACTTCTGTTAATCTGGGTCATTTGACCAATCTTAATTCGACTCATTAAGTCCTTTAATCCAACACTTGGTGGTTTTTTTGGATCTCTATATCTCATGGATATTTCTATTTGTACCTTAAAAATGTTAAATGCACCTTGTGTTCACACCTAATTAATAATTAAATAATTATTTATTTAGTTTTACATACTATTTATATTTTTTAAATACATAATATTTGATATGCTTTAAAATCTAACATTGTGACCCATATTTATCTACGTTTTGATTTATATTTTAAAGGAATCGATTTTTCTTGTTTGGTTTTAACATATAATAATAATACTAATAATAAAAAATAAAAAACTAATGATGGCATGATTTTTGGAATGAAACCTTTGCAATTAATTTTTAAATTGTATTTAATAGTAGTTTTGTTTTAACAAAAAAGAAAAAAAAATATAAATATAAATATAGAAGATAACAACGAAAGCAGCTTCGATTTGTTGACCCATAAGTTTTGTTTTAACAAACCATATCCGAAATAGCAGCTCTCGTATCTCATGTACTTGGCTTCAATTCCGCCTGAATTGGAGTAACTATTTAATTACAAGAAAAATAATCATATCATCATCTTTCACAAATCAATCATAAATAATCTTTAAAAATATAATATGTTCATCAATGAACCCTTAACTACAATTAAGAATAAACCCTAAAACAAGAATACGAGATAACATACGCATAATTAATGAAAAAAAAAAAAACGATAATAGAATCTATTAATAAACTAAAATCATCTTGATTTCTAGCTTGTAACTAAGCAGCATCCTTTGATGGTTCAGTTGTGAGCCCGTATCCGAACGAGTATAACGGATCATAATGCGAGTCACCAATGTTCATCGGGAGCTGATCAACAGTCTTGAACCAAGTATGCGCAAGTGTGCCCGTAAAACCATAATCACCAAACAAAACATCCGTCACACCCTGCCCTTCACTTCCCGGAAGCCATGCAGCCACCAGACCATCCATACTAGGAACGTAAGGTTCGATAACCACCGGTCTACCCGACATTAGTACCACGACACACTTCACCGACCCACATACGTTTGTGATGGTTGCCGGTCCGGGTTCAGGAATCGTTAAATTCTGGTTGTCTCCAGATGACTCCGAGTATGGATACTCCCCGGTTACCACAATTGCATACGAGAAATTATTGGACTTGATGAAATCAGGAGTCGGGTTCTCAACGTACACGACTTCAGTTGTAGGGTCAACTGCGGTTTTTATAGCAGATAAAATCGTAGTACCTGTTATTAAGATCGAAAAAAGATAGTTATTTTCGATTCTAGAATAGAAAACAGATGATGGTAATTAAGTAAAACTACAGAATCTTTACCTTTTGTGATGTTACCACTTTCCCCATGCCATTCAATGGTCCAGCCACCACACTGATAACCGATGTTATCGGCATGAGTACCAGCAACCAATATTTTGGTCGATTTCTTCGGTAGGGGAAGCATTGGCTGATCAACAGATTTACCATTCTTTAGCAGGACTAAAGATTTTCTAACTGCCTCCCTAGCCAAATCTCGATGATCCTGTTTACAAGCAAATAAGTTGATAAGATTATAGTTTCGAGGATTCGATCCTCACACTTAGAAAAATAATGCTCCTAATTAACCTGTTGTCCATTGTATTTTGCCATGCTGAAATCTGTTAACGGGTTTTCAAACAGGCCCATCACAAACTTTACGCGCAAAATCCTCCTCACTGCGTCATCAATCCGACTCATTGGGATGAAGTTGTTCTTCACGAGGTTGGTCAATCCATCGATAAATTCTGAGTAGTTGTATCCAACCATGATCTGCAAGAGTTTGACAAAATATATAAGAAACCAAAGAACAATCTTTAACTTGCATTTGCACAAAATCGTATTCGAACCAACCATATCGATGCCAGCACCAACGCTCTGTTGAATGGACCAAGTGTAATTAGCGTGAGGCGGATCAGTCATCTTATCAATACCTTGGAAATCTGAGATCACAAATCCCTGCAAAAACATCCAACAAACATTAGAAAGAAAAAAACTTGAATCTTTATGTAAATAAAACCAAAATCTTGAAAAGAATTTACTCTGAATTTGAGAGTGTTTTTGAGAAGTCCAGTTATAAGTTCTTGATTTTTATGCATTTTGACTCCATTCCAGCTAGAGTAAGAAACCATGATGGTTGAAACACCCTTTCGTATCGCATCATAGTAAGGTGGCATATGAATGCTCAATAAACCATGAAAATCAACAACTGTATTGTTCTCGTTGATGCCTCGTGTCGTTCCACCATCACCAACGAAATGCTTGGCACAAGCTGCAATCTTATCTCTGTATAAAAACAAACACGCGCGTACGTTTCTTTATTATATCAACAAAACTAAAACTTGATCAGATCAAACAAATTAACACTTAGGCAAAAGACTTACGGTCCACCAACAAAAGGCACGCCTTTTCGACCATTACTAGGAATGTCTCCTTGAAGTCCAGGTATAATCTCAGTCATTGCTCGAACGATATTAGGATCTTCACTAAAACTCTCGAAGCAACGACCCCATCTTGGATCTCTACAGACCTATATCAATCATATCAACAGATAAAGAATGAAAAGTGTCATGACGCGCGTACTCATGATCATATTTTTTTTCTGAAATTTAAACCATTTACCGCAACACAAGGTGCAAAGGCGTAGTTAATCCCAGTCGCTCGGACTTCAAGAGCAGTCGCAGCTCCAATTTTCTTGACCAGTTCAGGGTCCCTATTCAAGATTCCAAAACAAATCACACTTAGATTCAAGAGGCTATATAAAAGTTGTAAAAAAGGAGTTAAACATTAAACAAAACCAACTTTGACGTGCCTTGTTACTCCAAGGCCAACATTGTGTGGGAAGATGGTGGCATTATAAACATTACTGTTGCCATGGACAGCATCGATTCCATAGATCATCGGTATACCTAAGCGAGTTGATAAAGAACCTTTTTGGAAGTCGTTTACCATACTAATCCATGTCTCCGGAGATGCTTCTTTTGCCGGAACACTCCCTCCACCGCTCAATAAACTCCCTTTTTTTTAAAAAAAAAAGAAAACAAAACAAAATCTTTAGATATTTAACTACAAAAAAAAAAAAAAAAGATGAGTGATTATATATGAAACTCACCTATGAAGTACTTCTGCATCACATCAGGTGTAGCCACGGATCTATCAACCTGCGTCATTTGACCGATCTTTTCTTCTAAAGTCATTCGATCCATTAAGTCCTTTATTCGAACATTCAATGGCTGTTTCGGGTCTTTGTATCTCATTTCAGTAGATTCAGCAGTAGCAGCCGAAAAACACAACACCAGAATCACGAAAACACATAGCGAAAGCTTCGCCATATCTTAACCGGACACTTTTATCACAGGCTGCAATTGTTTTTCAAACATATTATATTATCAATCGATCAAGATTTGGTATTAGAAACATCATGCACATAATATATATAAAATAAAGACTACCTCTTGAAGAATACGCAGAATATAAATCTTACCAACACATTTAATTAATTAATTCTTAAAAGAAAAATATATAAGATTTACAAGGTTTAAACGAAAGAGAGAATAGAATTAATGTTTGGAACTCACAGCAAGCAAGAATATATATAAAGGATATGAAAAAAAGATCGAAGGAATGAGGAAAACAGAAGAAATTAAGGTTGTTATTTATAGAGAAGTGTTGGGATGGTTTTGGGATAACTGGTTTCGAGAATTAAGTGTTGGGATGGTTTAAGGATATGTTGTATTTATCTTCCTTCAATTCATATGATACTATTATCTACAAAATCATGATAATTACTTAATAACTACTTCTTCGATTTTTTTGTTATGATTATATATGTATATATTATTTTATAATATAATAGAGGAAAACACCTAAATTTCATGTGTCACCTTCACGTTTAATCAAATCTAAATCTAAATCATATCTCAATCTTCTATTTTATATTTGTATTTATCTTTTCAGGTAAAACGTACATCCAACATATGTCATTTATGTGTTTTCCTTTATTATATAGATTGTTATTACTTTTCACTTTTCACACTCAATCCTTAATTTAATCTTTGGCTAGTATATATACTTTTAAGCACGTAAACAAAACGTTTACATCGAATAAGTTACTTATAAGTTATAACATAGTTTAAGAATTTTTTTTATATACTTAAAAGTATGTTTAGAAAGACAATATAAAAATGACTATTTTTATTAACATCACCCAATTATCATGTGACATCTAACACCCTTTTTGATTTGATATTTTCATATCATTTTAAAAAAATTCTACAAAGGTGCGATGTAAAATTGTTAAGGTGGATTGGTATGCACAGGGCCGGCCGCCTTGCCTCGGGGGCTTTCCTCGACGGGTTCACCATCCTGGTTCAGTGGCACCGCACATGAGCCTCTCCCCAATGGTTTTTGGGGAGTTCAACGGTCCTGTGGTATTTTTTATTTTATTTATATAATTTATTTTTTTTCTTACTATAAATACAACCATCACAATGTTTACGTAATATGGATGTTTCGAAACAACTCAATCTTCTCAGTCCAAAAACCTTGCATTTCAGATGCATTTTTCGAATCTCAACTGCTTTCATTTAGATGGTTATCAAACCAGGTTAAAAGACTTCATGAGGCATGAAGCCTTCCATGTACGAGTCAAAGTTGATTAAATCTGTAACATTTTTTGTGTTGTTTTGTTTTAGCCCTCATTTGTGTAGCTAAAAGGTAGTTTCGAGTTTGTCAGGCAAACTCGTGTGTAGTTGCAAGCTTCTCGTGTTGTTTTGGTCTTGTGAGATTGTGCTCGCAAGGCAGGTTTGACTTCAGCATAAGTTCTTTACGTTTCAATAAAATTTTGTCTTTCAAAAGAAAATAAATCTAAATCATAATCTAATTATTATCTGATTTATACTTAACAATATACCTAATTCACAAATATTTTATGTATTTATAAATCTATTAATATACATAAAAAATACATACATATTGATATTATATAAAAATATTAAATAGTCTACAATTAAAAATAATACAACATTAATAAAAACATATCATAATATTTAACTTTATTTATTATAGTACGATACATAAACAATATATTCTAAGTAAAATTAATATGACAAGTTATATCAATTGATAATGGGTTTGCGTTTTCGTCCTTCCACATCATTTTTTTAAGAAAATTCCTCAACTTAATTTTTTATTTTTGGCTTAAAGAAATTTGATTATTTAAACCCGATTATTCAGTTTTTAAAAACTCAATTAAAACAAGGCTCTAATAGTCAAATTTCACAATAAAAAATAACTTAAAAACTTTCTTAAAAAAAACATGAAAGACGAAGACGTAAAAGCCATGAAAAAATATTTGTTTTTTTTAATAATAAATCCATTGATAATATATAAACTTAAAAATAAAATTCAAAATAATGATTAGAAAGAGTAAATATGATTCATATGTATTTACAAAACTAAAAAGATATAGTTATGATAAATGACATTTTAAAAAAGAAAATTAATATCTTAATGTTTTAATTAATGTTTTAATTTTAAGTTTATATACATTCTATTGAATATATCCACGTGTGAGTTAAAAAAATATCCAACCTAGGATGCACATGTGAAGAGAGAAGCAGTAGTCCAGTTTGCTCTGGTGACTGTTGAGGGAGGTTCGTACTTCGTAGTGCAGTATATCAAGAGGCAGTAGCGTAGGCTGGTGATGTTTGCTCCAACGAACAGTAGATCGAGAAGCAATAGAACACCAGAGTATATCGAAGACACCAAATTGTTGAGTAAATTGAGATGGTTTGCACCGGTGACACCAAATTGTCGCTACAAATTTATTACCATACGTTGTTTACTCTAACAATTTTCCGGACACTACACACCCTCAAGTTACATCCACAATAATGACTGAACTAGATACCAGTCCTGGGACTGTAGTGTCCGAAAAATAACAACAAACGGATGGTAAATTTACGTGTTCACCATCATAGTCATGGTTAAAGATAAGATTTTGAACATTTTTCCAACAAGGAGGGAACATCAATAAAACAATCAATATGCACCAAGACCTTAATGGTAAAGGTTACACCTTTATGCAATTTACAACCCTCAACTCACCCAAAGAGAACTACCTAAATCCAGTTTAATCTACCCAGAACAAATTGAATGTAAAGTGGAGATTTCTACTCCAGGAAAGTCTGAAATTAATGTACCACACAAATATCTACAGTTGATTTACAGAAACAAAACGAGAAAATGATCCATGGGTGGTTAAATTCAATTACCTGCTGTTAATGCTTCTACAACTGATTCTTAACAATCTTAACACTGCTATAAAAACGCTTGAGATCCTTCATAGCCTTCTCCTCAATCTGAATGGACCGTATAGAAGATGGTGCTTCAACCTCCGGCTTAAACCAGCGATTCAAACCAGCTGAGTCTGATGGTGAACCTTGACCACTGTTCACAGAGAACCCGGTGGTTCTTGTTTTAGGGCTGTGCGATAATGTCTGTTGTTTTTTCTCCTGAACATGAAAATCCAATATTATATTCATTATTCAAGTACTTGTGAAAATAAAGAAAGAGAGAAGTTTTCAAGAAATGGAAATCCCGTCACCTGTTGCATCTGAATACCCCTAAGAGACGGGCGGCTACCAAGAGGTGGGGTCCCTGAAGAAACCCAAGGAGGGGTGCTTCTTTCCACATCAGGCACCTGAGGGTTCAGAGTCGGACCCATAGGAATTGGGTTTGATGGCAAAAACGAACTCAATGAAAGTTTCCCACTGGTTTTCACATCACCTAAAACTTCCGACTGATCTTTCTTCCTAGAAATGAGCTTATTTTCAACAGTTTTTCCCTGCTCATCCTGTATCTCACGAAGAGAAGTGGATCCCTTTGAAATATTTATGCCACCCCATGCAGGGCCCTCGCTTTTGGGTGTAGGTGGAGGAGGAGCAACAATCTTTGGGGCTTCATCAAGAGCGCCACTTAAAAACATAGAAAGCCCACCTTTTCTGTTCTTCTTTTTGGATGATGCAGGCGATGGCGGGTTCTTATTTTTCAAACATGAAAGATCTTTCTTCAAGTTATCAGGCAACCCCACGATAACTAAATTATCTAAATTACTCTTGTCATCTATCTCCTTTTCCTGCAAATTACAATGTCCACATTAAGTAAAGCATAATTCTCATCTGATATGTAGCCATATAAAAGGCAACGGCATCATATGCCACAAGTTAAGGAATACAAACCATCACGACTTCCGAGTAAAATAGTATCTACATTTCATATTGTATTGAAGTTTCTAGTCAACGACAAGCTTTGTAAGGTAGGGAAAACCCCCCTTTATGATGAGGGCATACTTGTCCTGAATATGTGCAACCACTTGAACTTGTGTGTGACAAAGGGACATGGAGGGTACCAAGATTCAGGATTTTATGAAATTACCTTAAGGTCAACAATGGATGCTTCAGAAGGCGAGAAACCCTTCACTGTATTTAATTTTGCATTGGATTCATAGCTGCCAGGCAGAATCTCTTCCCCTTGCGTCGGTTTTCTTCTGCTCTTTCTCCTCTGTTTCTTGGTTACATCGGCCTTCTGGTCAACTGGTGAAGCAGATTTCACCTGAATCGTCTCAAGAGGAACACCAAGTTCGACAAGCGAATTCTCCAACACTGGCCTGTTCTGAAGCTTTGCAATTTGCTGGCTATCAAGGTGATAACCCTTGGATCGTTTTTCCTCTAATATCTCAATCTGTTGAAGCTTTTTTCGTAATGCCCTGACTTGTTTGCCAATTTCTTGATTTGCAACATCATATGGTTGTAAAAAGCTATCAAATCTATGGTTTCTTTCTTTCGGTGAGTCCACCTTTTCACCATTGTTGCTATCACGTGTCCTGAATAGCTCATTGTCACTATCATCCTCTTCACTGTTGATAACAGCAGGAAAAGTGGCTGTTGGAGTTGGAAGCCGTCGATAACTCCATGCTTCAGATGACTTTGAATCCAACGATTTCTCAAGGTTCACTAAAATATCTAGGGAAGCGCTAGCAATTGCATGTGTTGAGACAGTAAGAATGTAGTCAAGATTACGTATAACAATTTCCTGCAAAGATCATCGAGGGCGTTAATAATATCAGTTGCTGAAAATTGTGACATTTGACCCATTACATGATCCGTTAAAAGGTGTTGCCCAATTGTCTAAACCAGCCTTCAATAAAATTGAAGTCGCAGATCCCATAGAAAATTTGACTTCAAGAGGTGTTGATCGATTGTCAAAATTAATTACCATACAGAATTTTGACAAAACAAGGGAAGGTTGTATAGTGCATACCAAAAAAGTACAAATTAATAGCTTTAGCTTAATGTTACAGTTTGCATGGGAGGCGCAAAGTTAAGTTGTTACAACTTGAATGAGATACACGAAGAAACAATTTTTATGAGCTTGTAACCAGATAAAAGCAATCATTGCATACTTGTAAGGTCAAAATGGGTACATAATAAATTACCTCACAATGCTTCCTCAAATCATGTGCTTCTAGTGAGTCAGCAATTTCAAGAAGTTGTAAAGCACTTCTTGGTTCCACCAAATGTTCTGCTGCCACTTTCTCACATAGGCTTTTTAACGTTGGTATTTGCTTGCTTTCGTTATTACCCCGTTGTGTATTTGATGTCGTTTCATCAATCTCATCATCAATATATGAAAAATCTTCATCTAACTCACTCAAATGATCGCTTAGTTTTAGCTTTGAACATGGAGTGCTATTGGAAGCCATCAGAGAATATGGAGGATGATAGAGAGAACTAATCACCAACAGATGTGTCTCTCCAACTGAAACTGTTGTAGCTCGTTTGATACCATGCAAACGAGTCACAATCGGCGGTTCATCTTTTCTTTTCTTTCCATCCCACATATAAACATCGCCTGAAGATGTGACTCCAGCCGTCCAGTACTTTCCGGCAGATATGCTAACCATATTTTTCGCACAAAGTGAATATAACTGCATCAAAGATTAAAAAATCAAAGATGATTAAAAACTTCAGATTACATTAAGATGAGCTAAGATCGACCCTGTGTTTTCAAGGACTTGGCAAACCACAAGCCAAACCCAAGCTTGCGCATTATTTTCATAAACCTCACAAGCATGGGCTCCTCCCGACTCAATTATGCATCCACTGAATAATACAGACACGATGATGAAGATGAGAACCTGTTGACATCGGAGATCGGGATCAGAAGACACCCAATAAAACAACGCACCATCATGAGTAAGAGCCACGCTATGTATCATCCCTGCAGCAATTGAGACCACGTGAAGCCGTTCCGAGCGATGGAATTTCAAAGGAGCGTTTCCGCTTTTCTTTATAATCCTTGCAACAACTACACGCTTTGGAGTTACCAGCCGGTGACCCCAAGTAAACACCTGTAAAACCCTAGTAAATCAGCATCACTATTCAGTGCACTGTAACAATTTTCATTATCTTGGTTTTCTGAAACCTACCTCTCCATCAGCTCCTAGAACCACAGTGTGATACTTGGCTGCAGATACGCGAATAAAAACTTTTCCTTTCAAGTACTCAACGAGCCTCGGGGTGTAATTCGAACCCGAGTTGGAAGTTCCATAACCAAGCTGACCTTCTTTATTGCAGCCCCAAGTGAAAACCTCACCTGAATCAGAAACTACGGCAGTATGCTTGTTTGCTGCAGTAACAGCAACAATCTTTGCCTTTAACGAGCTAACCCTTCGCGGTGTTGCTTGAGTATCGACAGAGGTATAACCAAGTTGACCCTCTGAATAAACACGAAAAATCATTTTAAAAAATCATCTAGTCAGTATTCTATCTTTATGACAAGTAGGATGAATATCAGTAGAACTTCATAAGGTAATTACCTCGGTTGGAACCCCAGGTGAAGACCTCACCACCCTCTGTGGCAGCAACCGTATGATGTTTAGCTGCTGCAATTGCCTTAACCCTACGAGCCCCTAACCCCGATGTTACCTGTCTTGGAGTTATGACGGCCGCCTGACCACTGAAAAAATATACATAAAGACGATGAGAACAATTCTGTTTAATTACACTGCACAACTCTTTTGTAGGGTCACATTCAAGTTTCATTTAAATGGGACAAACAAACACATCATCATTTATCTACACACAATATCTTGCAAAATCAATGTATTGACTGTTATTCGATCTAATTACTAAAAAAGTGATTACCATTCAAAGCATGGTAGATTGCTTATCCAAATTGTAATTATTCTGAAATTTTCAAATACTGAACTCATATCATCAAACAAAAATAATGTTTTACCTATGGATGTCAAAATCAGGGTGCCCAAGACGACCACCCCGTCCAAATCCCCAAGTGTAAACTTCACCCTGAGCACTGACAGCCACACTATGAAACTTGGCAGAAGAAATCAACTTGATAAAAGATCCATGAAGCGAGTCAACTTTGCACGGCAACTTTTGTATGTGTGCGTTTCCAGTCCCTAGTTGATAATTAACACCACTTCCCCAACTGTACAACTCCGTCAAGACTGAACAAATACAAGAAATATTCAGACTATCATATCAATGTTTACAAGGAATGCTTTGTTAGTACCTGAACTATCTCCGTTGCCGTTAGCCTGTACCACAGGCCCAGAAAGGAGATCGACAGGTGTTCGTGACTTTGAGTCCTCTATTGCAACAGAAGCTTCAGATTGAAGGAGGATACTAGCCACAGCCAAATGACCGAAATGCAGCGCTCGGTGAAGGCTACTCCATCCAGATTCCCCATCCTGAAAATTAACGCGAGTGTTCAACAAAAAGTAATTTATAAACAAAAGAATTTGGCATACTTATTTGATAAAATTGCATGACGAAGTGTTGAAGTATGAGATTTCTGTGTGGTTTCGAGACTATACGGAACATCTTAATAAAAAAACATTTACCATTTATAAGAAACAATTAGTGTAAGTTCTCATACAGATGAACCCTAGCATTGCAGCACCGGCTGCTAACAATGTTTTAATCATCGATATGGATTTCTTCATGTTACAATGGAGACTGGTAGGGCCAAACACATTTCTAGAAAAGTTTCAGCAAAAAGTAAGTTTATAAACACAAAAAAAAAGGTTTAGCTACTTGTTTGATAAAACTGAATGACAAAGTGTTCAATTGACATTTATGTGTGGTTTCGAGACTATATGAAACATCATAATAACAAACATTCACCATTTATTATAAAAAGCTTGACGTAAGTTTTCATCTTATGTGTAAAAGATCAGAAGACAAGCGCACCCTAGCATTGGGGTCAGCACCGGCTGCTAACAATCTTTTGATAATAGGTATGTGATTTCTCCATGTTGCAATATGGAGAGCGGTAAGGCCAAACACATTTCTTGAATTGATATTTCCTCCATTTTTCTTCAGTAACACCAAGGCTGCATCTACATCAACCATTGACCCACCATGCACCGCTAGCCATAGATCTTTGGAGGACCCACTTGTTGATGACTTACGACCAGGAGTTTGGAAGTTTTGTCTCTGACCGTAAGCTAAACTTATCTGCTCCATTGCTAGCAACCCTTTTCAAACCCCTACTATTAACTCGACTACTACTAATATTAATTAAGAATCTTAAAGATCCGCCAGCATATATCTGAACTACAAAACGATATGTGACCATCACAACGACAACGCCATATCAAAGGTCAACGCATATCGACCAAAGCAACCATTTATCAACACAGGCTCAAGTAGATAAAGCCGTGCATGATAAATTACCTGGCAGGAAGAAAATGATCAGGAATCAGCCAACTAAACCATGAATTTAATTTTGAACATGTTTGGATATGTAATTATGAACAAGGAAGCCAAGATATCATGGATATCTAAAGAAGTTACATATTATTTCCGATATCATTGAATTTCTTTATGCAAAAAACCTTCTCTTTTCACTGATTTCTGCAAACTTAAAATAGCAATACCAGGTTTGTCGTATACGGAGTCCACTGTCCAAGTGTTGGAAATATGAAGGAAACATGTGATAGTGATAATTGATAAGCTAGCTTAAGTACGTCAACAATCAACTTAACACGCAATGGAAATGTTCAAATGTTTTAAACAAAATTTCACTGAGGGGGATTCAATTGGGATTTGGGAACAAATTAACTATAAAAAGGAAAAAGGAAAAACGAGAAAGGTGATTCGTTGAACACTCTTAATAACTGTTACCATCAGACCTTGTAAAATCTACACATGGAATTAACGTCAAATAGTATGGTTTATTTTGTTTTCCCCCATGTCACTAAAGCAATACTCTTTATAGATCATGCATAACAATCATTCCTTCTATTTCAGGACTAAAATCTTTCCACAATCAAAAAAAGTATGCTATCAAAATATTTTGCCTCCTCATTAACATTTGATTTATCATTCACTCAAACTCTTGATACTGCATGGAGTCAGAACAATGCAAGATTTAAAATCCTTGAAAATGAGCAAAGTTCACTTGTGGAGGATGGTCGTAGCTATCACAACATCAAAATATTAGGACATCAAGAAGTCAAAATCAGGAATTATATGAAAAGTTCTTTGTAGGTTTCAACTTTCAAGCATCACTAACAATGTAAGAATCTAAGTCCAACCATGATTCAAGTGATAAGGATGAAACATCAAGCTTATGTCACAATATTGGGACTAAATATTAAAAGCTACAAGCTCAACCAAATGATATGAATTACATACGGGCGTAATGCAATAGTTATTGAAATATCAACTGCTGACCCTCGAGTTTTGACCTCATCTCTTCATAGTTTCAATCACAGTTAGGCTTGTAGAAAATTGCACCTTATCCCTCTTGTCTGGGGAATTATGCCTACACGATGCAATTAAAATCACCCCGTAAGCAACCAAGCGAAAAATAAGACGTTCATATCCAAATGTCGCTTCGCTGATAAAAAAATCTAACAACAAAAGATGCAGCAAAACCAAATTGAGATTTCATGATCGGTTAATTACAATGTATGTGCGGGCATGTTTTGAGTGTTGGTATACACATCTAAACAAAACAGACTACGGACAAAAGTCAAAATCAACCACAGCAACATGAAAAAATCGCATTTTCCCCCAAAAAATTATATAATCCAACAAGGATTTCCACGAACAAAGTAGAAAAGATATATAAGAATCATAAAGTTACAACAAGATTGAAAATATGCGATCAAAATTGGAACCAGAAGAAACGCAATGCTCCAAAATGACAAATACTGGAGTAACCCTAATCCAAGACTGAAGAAAATCAAGAAATAAAAAGAAAGATATGGAAGAAAGATAGCATTATTACCTTAAAATGAAGGTCGGATTGATCTCAAAAGCGAAGTCAAGAATAAAAAAGAAAGAAAACTCCTGCGTCCGTTATATAAATGAGATTGGTTTTGGGGGAATTGTGAGTATGGATTGGCAGGTGGGAGAAATGGGATCGGCTGAGAGAATATGCGCAGAAGAGAAAATCTTAGGGGTGATTTGGTAATTTTAGAAGAAGGCAATCGTTTAATAGACGAAAGAGGAACAAGAAAGAGAGACTATCTAGGAATTGACGGTGATACGCTACCATTGTCATTACCATTACCAGAAGAGATGTGCGGCCACGTAAATGCCATAGCCAGATTTGACACGTGGATGAGGGCTGTGTTTACCACGTACATTTTCCTTTTAACCTCGTCAATCATCAAAATTCACAAACTCACAATGAATGAAGTGTTCTATATACGTGCGGTGATACACGTCACAAAACATAAACAGAAATAAAAAAACTTGTCTTTTTCGTTATTTTTCAAAACAAGTTCTTCCGTCGTCGATAAACTTTTACACCCTGTTCTTGTAATATTAATGAAAACAAGAAGAAAGAATCAAAGTGATTGAAAAGAAAAGGAAAGAAATAAAAGGAATACTTAATTCATGATAGTTTGAAGAACACAAAAACCTCCATCCTTTGTTTCTTTTCCTTCCTTTTCTCTTTATTTCCTTCCTGTTAATTTGTATCAAGAACCCATATAATTACTATTTTCTCTATCTTTCCTCAACTTTCTTCTCATTTCCTTTCTTTTTTATTATTCAAGAACACAGTGTTATTCCATCAAGAAAATAAAAGAAGCCCTTGAATTTACACAAAAAGAGAGGCAACACCATTACACCAGTAAACAAATCCAAAAACGCTACTACTTAATAAAAGCCACTAAGGATTTAGGATTCGACATGAGAGATAGAATGTTAATCATACATTTCTTCTTTTAATCTTTTTCTCACAGGAACATATAGTGTCATTAAAAAGATGATTAAATATATATGTATGTTGAAAGGGATATCTGATTAACAAAAAAAATAGAAAAAAATGTGAATTTAACATAACCCTTCGAGGCTTCGATATTCAATCCATCCTATTCAAATCTACTAAGGATCTAGGACTAATATAAATTATTACCTATTCATGTTAAATGTCCCCTTCCTTCGTATCATGAATGCATGAGTGATATAAATTAATACATCGGTTTTACTACACTTTTATAACAACATCGTTTTAAAATAGGAGAAAGTCAAGTTATGTTTAACAAACGAGAATTTTCTGTTTGAAATTTTTAGTAAAATAGAAAACATGATGGTTTTTAAGATTTGATATGAAAATATTTTTAGGTGTGTTGTAGATATTTTTTGTATTTTTATTTTTTCACTCCTTTTTATCAAATTTTAAATATGAGATTGAGATTACTAGATTGAAAACAATAGACGAAAACCTTAATAAGGACCTTTTGAGGTTTACTTATAATTATGAAAACTGATAACTGAATATTAAGAACTGAAAACATAAAAACAGTGGAGTTGAATGTGCTTTTCGAAACCTTTTTTTCGACGAAAATCTTCACTAAAAACATGCCGACTAAACGAATACTTAAATTTACCTTAAAACCATACGATAAGTAAAAGGTAATGCAATGAGTTTGTATTCACAAAAAAAGATTTAGTTGATTAATTTATCCATTTTAAAGTATTAAAACACGATCAATTAGAATCTATACTAGAAATAGTTGTGTATTATATAGTTTGGCGGTCTTTATAAAACTGAAATCAAAACCAAAATGTGAAGTTTCTAGGATCTAAAAGTCGAGTTTATATGGTCTTTTTCTAATTTTTAAATTTAAAATCTATTTTAAATTAAATAAACTAAATAATTAAGCTAATATAACTCATTATTCTAATAATAAAGCATATAGATTTTATTTAAATTTTTAAGTAAAAGAATTAAATAATAAGCTAAAAATCGATATGGATATATGGCCAAATATGTAAAAATCTATTCCATTAAAACAGTAAATAAATTGTCATTTGACACTTAACTTGACCGTCAATTGACGTAACCGATATTTGACATTTGTATTCTATAATTTTTGTTTAAACAATTAATTTCAATTAATTTATAATTACTATATTTTAGGGATATTGTTAATAATCCTACGTTAACAGAATCCATTTTAAATGTTAACATATGACAATTGTAAAATAAAAAAATTTTATTTTTAATGGTTGACATTAATTGTTAATAAAGTTACTGGTTTATTGTATCTCAATTATGTATTGTTGTTAATTATAAATAAAATTAAGAATTTTACTATGTTTTCTTAGTTCATTACATGGAGCTTCCTTAAATTATTCTAATAATTTTTTTCATTTGATAACCTATATATGTATAAAATTAATATCGAGTCACGTCTCTTTCATAATATTCATAGTTTATACGTACTACTGTTTATCATCGATTTTTACGATTGTTCTAGAATTTATAATTTATTTAAAAAAATTATTACTCAAAGAAATTAGTATATTATACAGATAAGTAAATTAGTTATATAATATAAAGCATAAAACTATGTTCTTTTATATTTGGATCAATTTGATTATTTTTTATACCAGTCTTATGAAAAAATCCAAACCAAACCAATTATTAGGATTTTCTTAAAACCAAATCTGTTGATTTTTTATGGTTTGGTTTTTTTTTCAATTCGCTTTTAAAAAGATAATAATATCTCACGAAACAGTTCTTACAAAATATCTATCATAAAAACAAGGGCATAGGAATTGGTAAAAAGAATATCACTTTTACAAAGAGGACCCAATAAGCCCATTTACTAAATAATGCTACTGTTCTGAGTTATACATCATCCATTAAAGGTTGTACAATACTTCAAACTTAAGAAATTACAATTCTGGAAAGAAAAAGGTTTGGTCTTTTGTACATAGAACACAAGTTTTGAATGGAACTCATATCATTACATTGAGGTTTACACAAGAATATAGCAACAATTAACTAATTAATGAATGACAAAACTGCCCATACACACTAGAAACATGTACCAGAGGAGATATATCCAATCCAATCCAACACACCAAGCTTGTGAAACTGAAACCTCTAATTATAGATCTCAATAACCATTCTGATGATTGAGAACTCTATGATTATGAATGCAGCTGTCTATAAACTCTGTTTATGCAGCAATTGGTGATTCCTGCAAACCAGATTTTAATTCCTAGTGAGGAGGAAGTCATTAAGCATATATAACCAAAGACTCTATATGGGTACTACCATCTTACTTTAATTGAGTGACACTGTGCATAAGCTTCGAGATTTTCATGAATTATTGTTGGTGTAACACGCAGACCATTCTATTACTATTTGTGACAATACAACTGAAATTGCATGGTACGGCTTTCTCAAAAAAAATCATAGAAATGAAAATTTAATTATAGAGTCAACACATATTGACGCTATGTTGGTATTAAAAAATGAAAAGGTTTGACTGTAAACGCCACATCATACTTTTAACCAGCAATGAATTGCTTAAAGTAGAAGCTGTGATATGTAAAATAATCATGTCTTTTAGAAAATTCAAATGTAGATTCACTCGGCATGATGGTTCTACTAATCACCACAGTTTTTAGATACATACCTTTGTAGTTAAATTTGAGACTGCCAGGTTCCATTTTTGTCTGGTTTTTGTTCCTGCAACTTGGCCAGCCTTTGCCACTTTGCCAAAAGCTCCATTCAGCCAAGCTGTTCCAGCAGTCACATACCTAAACACGTCCAAGACAACCATTTTGAAAGTTGGTAATAATCCAAGTAATCAAATGGAATAGATAGTATTTGGAGGTTTAAATGTGATGGCTAATTGTTGGATTTCAACACTTTAAAAGCAAATTTTATGAGAAACAACTTCCTATTAACAAAATATGTTAAATGCCCTCAATAATGACAACACAGGCAAATCTTGTGTAGCCAGAAAAATATCATCAATTATTAGTGATGACGCGCAGCTAATGGTTTCATACTAAAAAAATCAACAGAATAGAAAGCATTGCAATTTTGTGGGAACGTCCATTCAGGAAAGACTACTGATACAACTTCTGTAAGCAAGAGGGATAATATGTAACTATCATTTCGCAGCGTCCTAGTTAATTGTTGAATTTTACAGAACACTGGGTGGATCTTGATACCGAATAAGTCATTTTACTGCTTAGATGTTCATTCCGCAAATTTGTACACTATCTTGCATGCTCGAGGTGCATTTTTTTTTAATGCATTTTTTTTGGATGGAGTATTGATAACCACTTTACCCAGCATGTCTCAGACATATTTGTAATTGCACACAGCATGTAAATTACCTCATCAAGAAGCTAGATAACATAAAACTTGACAAACCTGCTTGATTTAACAGCCGATCCTGTGTTGTTTAATTTCCTTTCGGCCGCCATTATTGCAGCCATTGTTTTGTCTGAAACTTGAAGCCTTTGATCCACGGACTTAACTTTTTCATTTACAACTGAAACCCCAACACTAAACTTTTCTGTAAGCCCTACTCTTTTGTCCAGAGAATTCACCCTGGCAGATGCATTGGCTCTTAATTGATGCTTCTCATCAAATGCTTTAGCTTTATTCAGAGCATCTTGCTTAATTGCTGAACCTTTAGCCAGAACACTTGAAACGACGCCTTGTGCTTTACTCATGTACACTCTTCCACTGTGAGGAGAAGTACCATTGTCCTGTTTTACAGATACAGAGTTCAATGTTAGCTTTACTACTTACATATTTCAAGGCACCAATATCATAGACTACTCATTGTTTGAAGGTAAAATCATTTGTGGTTACTAGTTCAAAGAAAATTTGCATGTAAGAATACCAAAGTATGAATATGATCATGTAAGCACCTTTGCACATGAATTATTTTTATAGAAAAGAAATTTCAGATTTATAAGTAAATTGTCCCTTTTCATGTTCAGTTCTGTCAATAATTACTGATAACTCATTCTAAATTACATCCTATAAGCTCCACAATAAATAAGAAAGAATCTAAAAACTATTCTATAGAAAAGAAATTTCACTTTCTTAAGCTATTACCTCTGCATTTGGTGAAGCCTTTTCTGGAGCCATGCTCGCAGCATTATCTACTTCACAGACTTCCTGCAAGTAGTGACATCACAACATAAGATCCAACACCCTAGGCAATATATATATATATATATATATATATATATATATATATATATATATATATATATAACACCCCGTAATAACCGTACCCTGAACTCTGGTTTAGGCACATAATTTTCCACAGGAGTAATGCTAACAATCTGATCCACTATGGTTGCTCCCTGTAAATGTACATAAAACATATAGCTTTCAAATTTCATGACAAGAACGTCATACATCAACTTTCGATAAATATAAAAAAAATTGACAACTATCAATTCCACGCTCAAATTAATGTCTACCATGGCTAAGAACCCGTTATGTTCCTTGCACTCTTATAATTCATTCTCAGATGCGAGTTTTTCAAGAAACCAGTAAACATGTTGGGGTGGGGGAGAGGGAGCCAAAGATGTCATATTATCTATTGCAGTCTTCTCACTGTAAATGGAGTGGGCTCCATCTAGGAAGCACTTATGAATACCAAGACATTGAGCAATAGTGCTGCAATTTGCAAGTCTAATCTTCAATCAGATTGATGGTATTGGAGTTGTGAAAAGATTATGTTTTCTAAAACTATGATGGCATAACATAGAACCTTTTCCATAATGAAGTCAATAAATGGTAACTAGTAATTATAAATAGCTATAATGCCACCTTTACTTTTGGATGTTGAAGACCATCCACAAATAACAGATAATTCAACTACGTCATACATGCTTATAAAATCAGAAAAATAAAACAAAATTTACACCCTAAGAACAACTGTATAATTATTCAAAGCACCAGTCATATAAAAGTATAAAACCATGAATGTCCTTCGCTTCTCTATGCCTTCCAGCCACATGTAATGAATTCAAAACTATTAGGATTGCATAATTTGTAAGTTCAGTAATTCGTAATATCTAATTATCTATTTTTTTATTTTTTATCTAATAATACCAGTCTCATCCAAATGAATATATGTCCGTTACGCACTTAACACTATTGAGGTGGCAAGATGACTGCTCTTTTCAATTGAACAGCATTTGAATTAGGCCAGGCATCAACTCCAAAGGATAAGCACATAAAGCTAAGATCCAGATCCACTAAAAACCCTTCTCAAAGACATTAAAAAACACTGTTCCAGTTCCAGATTGAATTTCAGGATAATCACCCCGCCCCACATTCTGCAGACCTCTTTTGCTTTCAAACACAACCAAACTAGTGTCCCTTACAAAAATGGAACCTACTTGGTGGACACAATAAGCAACCAAACACTTCCCTTTAGCCTTATGGATGTTCAGGGAAAAAAAAAAGAGAGAGAGAGAGAATATAATGAACATGACATTAACAATGCTGCGTTTGTGTTTGTAGAAGTGTCAAATATGACTGGACAGAAGTTATTCAAATTCAACTGATTATTTGAGTGAAATAGAAGTGAAGTAACTGAAAAGAAATCTTTCTGTCAAGACAAGGAGAAAATATTATTACAATTGAAAAAGAAGAATGGGCAGCATGGACATCGGAAAGAGTAAATAATCTACTCAAAACCTAACAATGCCTAACACAGAGAGGATGCAAACACTGTAAAAGAATACAGGAATAGAGTAAGAAAATAACATTCCTTTGATGATAGAAAAACATCCTGTACAATTCGACTACAGCCCAACTGCTAGAAGAGGTTGTCTAAATGGCTAGGGATGTAAACCCATATGGCTATATCCGAAAAGTGCTCAATTAATCAAGAGACGTCTAATTAGTGGTAAAAGTGGACCCCCATATATGCATAAATAGTAATTATTATTAACTGGTTAATAACTTCTGGTTTCAACCGGCATAACGACAATCGCAAGGCAGATCAGCAAAAACCAATGTCAAATTGTCAATATAATAAATCCTTTGATTGTAGTTTTGGAACTTTGCTCATGTATTCCAAAGTAGGACCCAAGAGGCTCTGGTGGGCAAAGTCAAGTGAATAGGCAGCCACAAGTTTTTGTAGTCGTAGTTTGTTGACTTTTGAATAGTGAAAATTGTCAAACACTGTTGGAAACTCCAGATTTCCAAGAAATTGCAATATAACTCCCGTATGTTTTTAAACATTACATGCATAAACTCGCATATAACCCAATGAGCAGATTTCAATACACATATCATTGAAATATAATGATATATTTAATACAAAATGAACTATCTCGATAAACATTTTTCCCCTTTGTCCACAACTCCAAGTTATCATTTTAATTGGACCTTAGAGACAGTTATTGTATGACTTTTACCATTAAGTAAATACAAGTATACAACTTACATTAATTACCCTCCACAGAATCTTAAAAGAAAAAGTATTTCAGGAAGATTAATAATTCAATATCTTCAAAAATGTATAAATTTTAAATTGGACTCTTTTTATGTTTTTATAGGCCAGATAAGGAAAAAAAAAAAAAAAAAAAAGAGTGGAAACTTCTAGGGAATTAGGAATCATATGTTACGTCCTGCATCAGTTGTCCGACTTTTGCTTCAACACTCAAACAACCATTTTCAATTTTAAAAATGGTATTAATATACATATTTTTCAAGAAGAACCGATCACTGCTTCAAAAGTGACGATAATTATTAGAAATACGAAAGGAAGCAATGTCAAAACCCTAAAAACTGAATACCTGCAACACATCCAAAGTTAAAAAGGCACAACTAATACAAGAGGAAGTATCACTAATCAACCGTTAGCGCATTGAAAATCTTGCACACCACATCACCAGACGACATCTTCTATATGCCTCCTGGATCAGTGAATTTTTCTTACAGCGTACAAAATATCTAATCCAATTGAAAGGGGTAAAAAAACTGAATCGAGGGATTACCGATAGCAATAATGCAATTTCAAGAGCCCTTGGATCTTTAAAAGTGACGAATGCAGTCTTGTTTTGTTCTGAATCACTGCAACACTTGATAAGAATCAAATCAGTACAACCTGTATAATAATAGTAAAAAGTTTTGTATCAATATTTAACTTTATATGAAAGTAAAGTAACGAACCGGCAGATCTGAACATGCTCGATGTCACCAGAAAAAGAGAAAAACTCGTGAATTTCTCTCTCGGTAGCTAGATCTGAAAGGTGCCCTACTTGTACTGTTCTTGTCTGAAATAAGTTTCAAACAGAAAACATAAATTGCTCATAGAAAACCAAAATTGAAATACGCATATCAATCGAAAAGGAGTTCAAACTCACCTGCATTTTACTTGCAAGGCACACAATACCGATTTGGCTCCGAGTGCGAAAAAATTGTTACAAAACCTTAGGAAATTTCAGGTGGAGAGAGAGAGAGAAAGTGAAAGAGAAGAGGACGTAATCAAGCAATTAACAGACAGGATGTGAAGATGATGATGACGATAAATGGGATTGATTATATTTCTCTTTTTTATTATAAAATTAGGGTTTGAAATACTTTGAAGGCACAAAGATTCTTGCTGATGTGTTGCTTTCTCTCTTTAAGTTTATTTTCTTGGCCCCTTTAATTTTCCCAATCTTACAACATACTCCCTTTCATAAATAATAAAATACTACTATTTTGACAGCTTTGTCTTTTTTTACTTTTGGATTTATATTGAAAACTTTTCGCGTGTCAAAATTTTCATCGCACTTTTCAAAAAAAATGAAAAATTGTTTACTTAGCAATAATTTCATAAATTTTCATTTCACTTTTTAAAATACCACTTTTCATATTCTCTCTCTTACTTTTCTATTACCTACCTTATATTTCTTTATAATACTCTCTTTCTCTCTCTTACTTTTCTATCACCTATCCTATTTTTCTTATTTTATAATCACTCATCTTTTTTTTCTTCTAAAAACTTATCATCTAAACAAGTCTTCATTTTTCATACAAACCCTTGTTTTTTTTCTAAAAACAATAACTTGAAAACTGAAATTTAAAAATGACTAGTTTTCGTTAACTAAACGCAATCATTTCACAGTTTTTATAGATATTGTCTCAACAATTATTTATTTTCAATTTTCATGTTATTATAGTTTTATTGAAAGTATTTATAAAGCGAACGTCACGTAATAGATAAATACAACTTATTATTATAAAAATAAATATACATTATTGAATTTAAAAAATAAATGCACTCTATTATTTTTTTAATTTATAAATATTAAAAAATAACTAAATATCTTTACAATTTGTCATCATCTAATAATGCCACTTGTCATCAAAAAAATTTTATTATTTAATAAATATTAAATTTAAAGGTAACTAGTAAAAACATATTTCATAACTTTATATTTATTGTAACGAAATATATAAGTATTGTATTTTATATATATATATATATATATATATATATATATATATATATATATATATATATATGAACTAAAATTTCAATTTAAATAAATAAAAAATTGAAAAGTTTAAAAAATCATGAAAACAAAGTTTTAAAAATCATGAAAAGTAGCTACTATTTATACCAATTTATAACATTAGAAATATAATAGATATGACTGAGGAAAAGACTTTTATGTCTTTGGTTGTTCCGATTCCTTGACGCAGAATTGTGTCGAGGAAAGTTTGTATTCTCTTTTGGTGTTTTCTTCATGAAAAGCTCATGGTTCATTAACGTATCCCTAAGCATACTCACTCATCGCCTTTCGCCACCATTGCTTCACCGCCTTCCGTCCCGTCACTTCATCGCCTTCCGTCATCGTCACTTCGTCCCCCTACATCACCGTCAGTCAATCTCTCTGTCACTTGATCTTCTTCATTTCTTACTCTGGATCTAAATAAACGATGAAAAATTTTAGTTGCCCTTTATCTCTCACACTGGATCGACGAAAAGATTATTGCTTAACGAAAGGTTAAGTTTTTTTTTTCGATACTTTCTTGAATTGTCTAGATCTTTCATATTTGTTCCCAAATCATAGTTATGTTTTTCCAGAATTTTCTTTGCTTCACACATGTTTTTTGTGATTTTTATTACTTTTGGCTCCGATTTTGGGTTTTGTTAAAAAAGACCCATCAACATGATAGATGATTCAAGGGTTTGTAGTTGATGTGAAGCATCTTAGATTCAAAGAGTTCATTTGCTTCGTCTTCGATTTTGAAGCATCTTCGTTCAAGGTTTCATGCACCAGGGATGATTCATCTTAGTTTAAAGTTGCAGATCTTTGATTTTGGTTCATCTCCGTTTCAAGTTCCACGTTTAAGGTTATGGGCTTTATTAGGGGTATTAATTAGCTTTAATTTTTCAGAATTAGCTAGCTTTTTGTGTGTATGTTCTGATTTTCATATCTATTGTTTGATTTGTGTATTTGTTACGATTTTCAGTTACAATTTATGTATGTGTTTTGTTTGTATGGTTGTTTATAGTTTGATTATGGTTTTATCTACGTTTAAATTTGATAGAGGTAGTCGGCGACGATAAATGATTTTTCATGAAATACATTCTGTAACAACCTAACTTTTAGCCGATCATGTAATGTTTAATTTTGAGATAATAATATAATTTTGTTATATTATTTATGTTGCAAATATTAATTAAGAATGAAAATTGATTAAGTAAAGAGTAAATTACACAAATGGTCCCTGTGGTTTGTGGCTTTTTACCCTTTTGGTCCCTCAAACTTTTTTTTTGCACGAACGGTCCCAAAAAGCGAAACCTTTTACCCCTTTGGTCCCTCTCCCTAACGTCCGTCTAAATATCCGTTTGAGAGTAAGGGTATTTCTGTCTTTTTAGGTGTCCTCTCTTAATGAAACGATGTAATCGTTTAAGTTTTCCCAGTTTGCAATGATGATCCCTATCTGACAGTTTCTTCTACCTCGCTTCCCTCCATTTTTCTACGTTCGGCCTGAGCTCAGTTCATCTTCTTCTGAAACCCTGAAACCCTAAAAAACGAAAGCAATCTGCTTCCCTCCATATTTGTAGCTGTTCGGCGATCAAAACCCGAAAAAGACAAACAATGTGGAGACTACGCAAAGGAAACTATGAAATCGACTTGCAACAGCTTTATGGTATGATCTGATCCTGAAATACCACTTTGTATTGTTTAGAAATACGATAGTATTCATGGCCTGTTATTATTTTTGGGAAAAAACTGAAACTTTTCATAAAAGTTTTTTCATTGATTCCCCTGTTTTTTAATGTTTAATACAGGGACCAATCAGTCTATGTTTTCGATTAAGGTTCATCACGGTGGTGTGTTTACTAAATTTCCTAATAGGTCATATGTTGGGGGTAAGGTAAGCTATGTAGATGATGTAGATATCGATGCATTTTCAGTGTATGAAATGCATGAGGTAATGGAACAACTACGTTACCTTGATGAAGTTCCAATATATTACCAGTATTTGATACCTAATAGTGATTTGGATTTTGGGCTTAGAGCATTAGGAAATGATGATGATGTTATCCAAATGTCTAAGTATGTTGGTGAAAACAAAAATGCATGTTTACTGTGAACATGGGATGACTAATCTGTTGTGGTATTACACCCCACCCAAGTCTAAGGTTGTCATTGAGGAGTTACCTGAACCAGAAAGAGATGTAGCTTCAAGAGAGTATACAAGAAACAGAAAGGGAAAGATGAAGGTAGGAGGTAGTTCATCTTGTAAGAGGCTTTTCTTGGAATGGCATGAGCCTGAGAAAAATGCTTCCAATGATGATACGCAAGAACAAGAGAGAGTTGCAATTGATGCAGTGGAAGAACAACAGGAAGTTGCTATTGATGCAGTGGAAGAACCACAGGAAGTTGCTATTGATGCAGTGGAAGAACCACAGGAAGTTGCAGTTGTTAGACTACAAGAAGCAGAAGAGGGAGTAGCTAACAATGATGATAGGCAAGAACAAGAAGAACCCCAAGAGGGGATAACACAATCAGAGTCAGTGGTACAACAAGACTTCTTACACGACTTTGATTTTAACTTCACAGACTTTGATCCATTTTTTGGAGATGCTTACAATGATGAGAGGCAAGAAAACATTGATAATGAGCATGACTTAGAAGGAGGGGAGAATGATGATAGTGATTTTATAGTGGATGAAGATAATATTGTGAATGAAGTGGATGTGGATATGAGGGACTTTCTAATGAATGTTGACATAGATGCTGAGTTTTGTGGTAATGAGGTTGAGCAGGATGTTGAGGACCAAGACATAGATGTTTTGGATAATGATAGCTTTGATAGTCACTCTGATGAAGGAGAAAGTGAAATTGACAGGAAGATGAGGAAGTTGTTGAAACAATTAAGGAAGCAACATATAGGTAATGATGGTAAAGTTATTAAGCATAACTTTTTTGTTGGTCAAACCTTTGGGTCTTCTAAAGAAGTGAAACAAGAAATCAAGATGCATGCAATAGAGACAATGAGGGAGATAAAGATTGTTAAAAATGATAACAGAAGAGTTAGAGCAGTGTGTGTTGGTAGTATACCAACGTTTAGTGAGGCAGTGGGACCAAATCTAGATGGTCAAACATCACAAAGTCAACAAAATTTGAAGTCTTCAGGCAAGGGTAAAAAGGGAATTGCACAAGAAAATAATTGCCCTTGGGTTTTGCTCGTATCAAAGGTATCAAATACTGAAACTTGGATGGTGAAGACCTTAAATGAAGAACACATCTGCCTTCAATCAAGGAAAATAAAAGCTTGCAATTCAGGGTTCCTTTCAAAGCAAATTATGGATCAAGTTCAATCAAACCCAGAAATACCAATTAAGTCAATCCAAGAGCAGATGCAGAAGAAAAAGACATGGAAAAGACATGGAAAGGTAGAGCTTACAAGGATCTGATATGGAGGTGTGCAACTGCTTCTACAGTTCATGAATTCCATAAGTCCATGAATGATCTCAAGTTGTTTAACAAAGATGCTCATGAGTGGTTGAATAAAATCCCACCACAACACTGGACTAGATCCCATTTTTCAGGTAACATGATATTTATTGAATTGCATATTTGTTTATTGCTTCATAATTATTTAATAATCTTTAGTTACTTTTAAAATAATCAGGTAGAGCTCATTCAGATATGTTGCTCAACAACTTGTGTGAGGTTTTTAATAGTAAGTTAGTACACGGTAGGGACAAGCCCATAATAACTGCCTTGGAGTTCATTAGAGAGTACTTGATGAAGAGGTTAGTTAATGTTCAGAAAGTGATTGACAAATCTGAAGGTCCACTAACACCTAGTGCAACAAAACTTTTTGAGAGCATCAAGAAGGATGCTAGAGAGTATAATGTATTGTGGAATGGTGATGATAAATTTCAAGTTAGTGGACCTTGGCAAGATCAATGTGTTGTGGATGTAAAAGAAAGAGTTTGCAGTTGTAGGAAGTGTGAAATCACTGGTATTCCATGTAAACATGCTGTAGCAGCAATGTGGAATATGGCTGTTAATGGACAAGATGTTGACTTACCTGAAACATGGGTTCATAAGGTTTACAGGCTTGAAACATGGAAAAAAGTTTACTCATTCAAGATTAATCCTATAAAAGGGAGCAGCATGTGGCCTAAATGTCCATGTCCAATAACTCTTGTTCCACCAAAACATCACAAGCAAGTGGGAAGACCAACCAAGAAAAGAAAGAAAGCAGCTGAAGAGGGAGAGAATCAGGAGAATGCTACTGACATGGTTAAGGGAGGGAAGCTTTCAAGAGCTTTGAAGACAGTAACATGCAACAAATGTAATAAGAAAGGGCACAATTCCAGGACATGCAAAGGTCAACAACCAGGCAATCAAAGGCAGAGACAACAAGGTGCAAGTCAGTAAGCCATGGAAGGGATAGGAGCTGCAATCAAATGTTTTATGATGTTTTAATTTGAGACACTGTTTGAATTACTATCTATTGTGTAATAACTGGTAATGATTTGAGACATATGTTATGGGTTTTAATGTTTGGTGGTGATTTATGACAGTACGTATGATATGGGTTTTAATGTTTATGAGACTTATGTTGTTTGTTTGGTGTCACTTTCTTTGAACCAATGCTACTTTTAAACCAATGCTACAAATGAAACCAGATTTACAAGTGAACAAATAACATGTAAAAGGATAAATTTTTTCATTCATTTCTTCATAACAGAGAGAATTACAACCTCAAAAGAAACCATCACCACTACCCATTACATCAAAACAGGGACCATTACATCAAAATAAGCCATTACAGCTACAAAAAGTCCCAACATACACGCCTGACATCTACATCAAAGACATCAACCTTTATACTTACATCAGAGCTACATAAATGGAAAATGCAATCCAACTAACAACCAACCACATCTTCAGCTTTGCAACTTCTCTTTCAGCTTGAAACCACAGAACTTCAACACTGTTCTTAGCTCGCAAAAGACCAGGAATGATTTCGGTTGCACGAGGACACATGGGAGGATCCACCCATCCAATAAAATTGCAGGTTGACTCCTATAGAACATCAACATTATATGAAAAATACATAACAGGAAGCTCCAAACCCGTACAACAACTAAAAACTTACCACATCAGGACAGCTCCAGAATCTACGACCAGGATTACGGGAAGTCCATGAAGTTCGTATCGTTGCTACCTTACCACATCCACACATCACCATTGTTAACTTGGGGAAGATGATCAACAGAGAGTGAGCAGAGCGAGAGAGAGGCGACAACGGTATTGAAAGAAGAAGATGATGATTATTTCGTCTATATATTAATATAGAGAGGAAACCTAAAAAGACAGAAATACCCTTACTCTCAAACGGATATTTAGACGGACGTTAGGGAGAGGGACCAAAGGGGTAAAAGGTTTCGCTTTTTGGGACCGTTCGTGCAAAAAAAAAAGTTTGAGGGACTAAAAGGGTAAAAAGCCACAAACCACAGGGACCATTTGTGTAATTTACTCTTAAGTAAATATAATTTTAAATTATATTTATGATATAATTAAAATGAGTAAAATAAAAGAGATATAAGATACAAAAGTTTAGTGGGTTAAATAGCATATATGATCAAATTAATATATAAAAACTAAAATTATGATCATTTAAGATCATTAACAACAAACCACTCTCTCTCTCTCTCTCTACTCTCTCACTAAACCATACGGATCCTTCACAAATTCTTCAAATAATCCATCAATCTAGCAATTAATTCAAGATTCAAGACAAGAAGAAGTTACAACAACCATCAATCAACAAGGATTTGCAAGATTTAAAGGTAATGATTCCTTAAATTTTTATATATCACAAGTTTTGGTTCGGTTTTATGAAAAACCGAAAAACCCACAAATTATAAACATGAAATTTATGATGCATGTGTAATATTTTAGTTGATTATGATGAAATGAAGTATATAAAAGTTATAGAAACAAAAATCAGAGGTTTGATCATCCAAATAATTACGAAATCTGAATTTTTATGATGAAATGATGTTCTTGATAAAAACGACTTGTTTTGGACGATCTTGATTGAATTATGATGTTATGGATAAGGAAAATTATATAAAAACACTCAATTAATGATAATACAACTTTATATTTGATTGCATGTTAATAAAATCAAGTTTTGTGAATTTTTATGTAAAATCCGTATGAATATGACCAAGAACACCAAGAACATTTCTGGGAAAGTTACTAAGTGTGGGATCCGAATTCGGGTAGGACCGAATTAGGATGGTGTCCCATTTCGGATCCCATATTTCGGATGACCAACTTCGGATCATATGTCCCAATACGGATTAACATGTTTTTGGATGGCTCCTAATTCGGATGTATCAAGTCCGAATCCGGATGAGGGTTTGGTCCGAATTCCAATCATAATTCGGATGACTATTAGATCCGAATCCGGATCCTCAATCCGGATAGATCCGAATCCTAATAATGATTTTTATATTCTAATTAAATAAATGATTATATGCATATACTTATGGTTATATATATATATATATATATATATATATATATATATATATATATATATATATATATATATATATATATATATATATATATATATATATATATATATATATATAGAAAGCTTTTGAGAAATTATGAGATAAAGAATATTAATGAAAGATTGATTTGTGAATAAATAAGTTATTAGAATCAGATGAAATTAAAGATTTTAAAGACTAAAAAGATGATGATAATGATATGATATTAACATGATTTGACATGATAATTCTGGACAAGTTCAGTGAAAATTTGAACATAGATACAAAGATTTAAAAACTTAAAAGCGGGTCAAAGACTTGATTTGACAGAGAACAGAATTGACAAAGATAAAGATCCTGAGATAACTCAGGTGGCAGATTTTATATCTGTTTGATAAAGACCCAGATCTGTGAGTTATAGATATTCAGATTTAACATGCTTGATTTCCGGTTGAGACATATTGTTGATGTTAAATTAAATTGACACTCATATTATCAGCTGAATTGTGACCTGTGCACACCATGGATGGGTGTTGCACAGTGGATCATGATAGCTATTTGACTTATCACTTCATATGATATTGCATTTACAGTTCACTCTGACATTGCTTTGAGATTATTGCTATCATGACATTGATTACATATGCTTCATCATTGCATATACTTGACATATTGATTCAACTTGATTAGCCTTGATTGGTCTATTGTTCTACACCTGGCTATTTCACCAGTTCTATTGAACTTGGTAATGACCTCCGATGTTCCGCCACGTTGATTTACTGGTAGCCAGCCCAGTATGTGGCTGATCCCCACGATTTAAGCGTGAGCGTGGCCTGAGCATCATCCGACTCTATGACTTCTATGTCTCAATCATGAGGGCTGTAGCGGCAGCCAAGACATATCACGCTAGATTGATGATCCGCTTGACATTGCATGTTAATTTGAAAATCTATTTACTCACTAAGTTTTGCTTACAGTTGCTACATTATAATTTTTACAGGAAAAGATAAAGGAAAGTCACCTGCCGGACCTAGCTCTTAGGTCTATTAAAGATCAAGACAGAAGTTTCTATAGACCACTACACAACAAAACCTTTAGGTACTGATTGGAAGACAGCAAATGTTGTGGTTTTAGTTAGATTTGATATTATTCTATGATGTAATGATTAGATTAGATGGTACCCTTTATAAGTTTAATTTAAAAACTTTAATCTGTATTAAACTTAATCCTAATATGTTAGTACTATAATTTAATATTTTCGCAATTAATTACTCTATCTTAGTTTGATTGATATCGTATTGCATGATGTGGGACCTAGACTCTGAGGACCGCCTGGAAGGGGTGGTCTTCACACATTCATAATATGAACGTAGCTTATTCTTGAATATTGAAACCTGAAATCATAATTATGAATATAAATTGTTTAAAAGTAATGAATAAATAATTAGTTTGATTTAAATTAAGAGTGTTAATGAATAAATAATCTAATTAAAATGATAAATATATTTTATATGGATCAATTAGAAAATAACTTACCAACTTATGGGACCAAATGTGTAATAATGAAATGGTAAAATGGTATTGCAAGTAATTTAACAAGTGGAAGTTAACTTTGACGGAGGAGGGACGAAATACGAAAGCAAACAGTGAAAGCAGAGACAGTGGCGTAATAAACGAAGATGAGGGATGATTTTCGTAGATAGGAGAAAATCACATAGACCATTTATGTAATTTACTGTAGTTATTTTAACTGTTATTGACATTCACATATGTAATAAAAAACTAGGGATAATTACAAAAATAGCCATTTCTCAAGGGTTTATTCACTTTTTAGCCACTTTTTATGAATTTTACCAAAATAGCCACACTTTACGTTACCACATATACGTGATAGCCACAATTTACGTGACTTGTACTTTTTTTTCATTTTTAAATGCATTACGTTACAAAAGTAGCTTGGTCACGTAAATTATTGTACTTTACGTGACCACTGATTTGTACTTTTTTCATTTTTTAATGCATTACGTTACAAAGGTGTTTGGTCACGTAAATTGTTGTACTTTACGTGACCATTTTTGCTCATTCCCAATTAATGTTTGGTGAGATGTCTTATCATCTTCTTTCTTCACTTTAACTTTTCTTCATCTTCTTTATCTCTCTTCCTCTCTTCTTTCTCCTTCTTCCTCTCTTCTTCCTCTCTTCTTTCTCCTTCTTTGCTGATGCATTAATGGACGCTAAGAGTTGAAGATTAGTAGTACTGATGGAGATTGTTTATGAGACAAAAACCATGAAATAGATAAAACAGAGAGAATCGAAAATCCAATATTTTGAAATGAATCTGAGGGATGGAGTCGGAACCCTTTGATTGATTATTCCTGTCCTAGAAGTCCAAAACCTGTTCGAAATTTGTGGGCATTTATTCCTCAATCGCTTTTTTGAATTAGGGTTCTTTACAAAGGAGCAAAAATGGAGAAAGAAGGAGAAAAAGAGAGGAAGAGACAGAGTGAGAGAAGGAGAAAGAAGAGAGGAAGAGAGAGAAAGAAATGGGGAAAAGTTAAAGTGAAGAAAGAAGATGACAAGACATCTCACCAAACATTTATTGGAAAGGAGCAAAAATGGTCACGTAAAGTACAACAATTTACGTTACCAAACACCTTTTGTAACGTAATGCATTAAAAAATGAAAAAAGTACAAATCAGTGGTCACGTAAAGTACAATAATTTACGTGACCAAACTACTTTTGTAACGTAATGCAATTAAAAATGAAAAAAAGTACAAGTCACGTAAATTGTGGCTATCACGTAAATGTGGTAACGTAAAGTGTGGCTATTTTGGTAAAATTCATATAAAGTGGCTAAAAAGTGAATAAACCTTTGAGAAATGACTATTTTTGTAATTATCCCAAAAAACTATGTTATTTTACGATGTGTAAGTAGAACTATAAAAATAAAACCACGCACGTTCTATCAATTTTTCTTTAATGCATACATCATTTTGTGTCTATTTTAATATGTTTATACGAAATTATATTTACTTTCCAAAAATAAATAAATAAAAAAATTAAATAAAATTTAGATCAAGTAGTCACCACCAAAGGTGAGAGGGATCAGGTCTCGAGTTTAAGCATTGCCAAAAACGTTTTTCCTTAAGTGGAGATGTGAGATATATCACCCTCAAAGTTAAATCTGTTGTTTAAAAAAACACTAATATTTAAATATAAATCTATCTATACTATTAAAAGAGTAACTATACTCATTTCTGGTGAAGCCACGTGTCGTCACCATGAATCGACACGTGGCAGTTATAGATTTTAAAAAGAATAAAGAAATTTAAATCAAATCTATCCAAATCTATTACAATCCACTTTTAAATTCAAATCAAACCAAATCGAAACAAACAAAATCTAATACTCTACTAACTTATTAATTAAATCTATCCAAATCTAATATAATCCACTTTTAAATTTAAATCAAATCAAATCAAACAAAATCTAATAATATATTAACATATTAATTATATGATAATATAATAAAAGTTTTAAAAAATATATAAGAAAATAATTACTCTTCATATATATTTAGAAATATACAAAATTAATAGGTCGTAACAAATAATAATATCACCTTATATACTTTTGTTTAAAAAATAATATTTATATTTTTATCTTTTTATTTATTATATTTTATATATATTAAAAATATCCGCGTAATACGCGGATAATCTATCTATACTATTAAAAGACTAACTAAATGCCACATGGCATGCTCTCATTGAATTTGACACATGACATGCTCTCATTGAATTTGCCACATGTCGCTATCTCATTTTGCCAAGTCATTTACTGATTTTATTTTTAAAGCAAATCAAATCTATGTAAATCTAATATGGATTAATTTAATAACTAACTAACTAAAATTAAGCAAACTTTATTATTCATATAATTATTATATTATACATATATAAATATCAATTTCTAAAATAAACCCATGTAATACATGGGTAATAACCTAGTAAACTAGTATATATAAATTTATTATACATATCCACTCTCCTTTCCACTTCATTTACACCTGGCAAGCGGCAATGCATTTACATCTGGCAAGCTGCGCATTGACTAGATATAATAGTTTATATAAAGTTAATTAAACTCATGTACTTGTTAAAAAAAAATATTTATACACAATAAAATTTTTCGATACACAAGAATCTTATTATAAAATGATTATTATATTTTTAAAAATAATATTTAAGTATATTCATGGTAAAAAAAAATAAGAATAAGATAATCGTTTTATATGAAATTGTTGCATATTAAAAAAAATTTTATTACGTATAAGTCACATTTCTTTATTAAATTTTTTTATGGTTTATTATGAAAAAAAAATATATTTTTATTGTTTTTACGTGTTCGTCCTTTAATGTTATATTTTTTCAAAAAAGTTCTCAAAAATTTTTTTTTTCATGATTTTGTGAAATCTGACTATAAAAACCTAACAATAATTGATAAACCGAGTTTTTAAAAACTGAAAAACTACGTTATCAAATTTCGCTATAATTTAATCATGAAAGTGAAAATGAGTCAAATGACAAATACGATCTTTTTTTTTTGAATTTTTATCTCAAATTCCATCTAGTTTTCGTATGGCACCTAAACAACCCGTCAATGACAACTCTTTACAAAAATCAGAATCCAAAAATCTATCTGATTTGAAAATATCCAATATCTTGAACATTCAAACTATTATATTCTATATCTTATTATTGACTATATTACTTAATATTATTTTAAAATGAACTTTCGAGTTACTTGATGTTAATATTTATATATGTTTTAGTTATCTAACTGTTATTTTTTTTTTTCATTTTAATTAAAATTAAATAACTATACACACATTTAACTTGTAATGCATCATTATATAGGATGTGTTAGAAATACTTGGATAATAAAAATCCGGGTTAATCATATTGTCAAATTATTAAGATAAACCACAAAAAATTCATACTTGAATCCATTGATATCATCTTCTTTATGCGGAAAACTGATGACGAACGAATGGAGTGAGAGTCTTCCTCATCCAAAGTCTTAGTGTTCTAGACCGAACAACAAGATCTCAGATAGATTGAGATTGAGATTTTAGGGTTGCTTTAGGGTATTAGGAACCCTCACTGTGTATAGACAAAGAATTAGGGTTACTATCAAACCCTAAAGCCCAATAATGTTATCTCATTAATTAATAAATAAGTCTATTAAAGATAAAACCCAATAATTTAAACATATAAGCCCATCCAAATAGATTTTCTAACAATATGACCTTCACGTAAAAACCATAAATATCATACAAACTGTAGAAACTCGCATCACAATACAATTTTTACATTTCAGTTATATATAAGTTTTGCATTTTGTATGTTAACATATGTACTAAATTTTGCATCACATAATGCAAAAAATAATTTACAATCATAGTTACAGGTTTTGAAGTTATGATACAACAAATTTAACCAATGTGCATAACAGTTTGTTATCATGAATTTGTATTTAGATATTTAAAATATTAATATGTATTTGTATACATAATTTGTATTCGGACATCCGAATCCAAAAATTACAACGTATTCGAATAGTCCATATGAACCGTCCGAAAATTCAGATATCAAGTTTTCATCACCCCTAATACAACGAACAACAAAACGCAACAACTAATAAATGCATCTAATCTCATTCATCATCAACTCCCAGTTATTGAATATCAATAATCAATCAATGTATAGCATAAACTCAAACTCTTCTTCTCGAATTACAGTCACTTTGCGCTGGCAAGCTCGGCACGGAGCTTCTTGGCGGCCGCAACCATGTTCAGAAGAGCTGGCTTCACTTCTCCGTACTTACGGGTCTTCAGCCCACAGTCGGGGTTCACCCACAAAATGTTGGTCTCCAACACTGCAAGCATCTTGTTAATTCTGTCAGCAATTTCCTCTGTTGATGGTATTCTTGGAGAATGGATGTCATACACACCAGGACCGATTCCAGCACCATACTTGACTCCCTCGCGGAACACAGACAAGAGCTTTTCGTCAGACCGGGAATTCTCGATGGTGATCACATCAGCATCCATGTTGATGATGGAGTGAATGATGTCATTGAAGTTCGAGTAGCACATGTGGGTGTGGATCTGTAACACATGGTTTCAAGTGTTATGATTTTCTTTTTTGTTAAATCTACAAGTCGTTCAGACGAGATAATACCTGGGTAGTGTCAGCGACGCCAACATTGGTGATTCTGAAAGAGTGGACAGCCCAGTCCAAGTAGAATGCATGCTCGGCTTTCCTGAGTGGCAATCCTTCTCTCAAAGCAGCCTCATCGATTTGGATAACTGTGATTCCGGCCTTCTCAAGATCCTCAACTTCATCCTTGATAGCCAAAGCAATCTGATAGCAAGTTTCAAATCTGGAAACAAACAAGCAATAATCTCACATTTAGTAGCCATCTTTGTGGAACGACCATTATGTTTTTTTTTTTTGGGTTTTCATACTATATTATATTTATACCTGGGCTGATCGTTACGAACAAAGGACCAGTTGAGAATGGTGACTGGACCGGTAAGCATACCCTTCATTGGGCGCTTGGTCATTTCCTGAGCCATGGATGACCAGAACACAGTCATGGCCTTGGGTCGGCTAACATCACCGTAGATGATTGGTGGCTTAACACATCGAGATCCATAAGATTGCACCCATCCATTCGCAGTGAAGGCAAAACCAGACAATTGTTCACCAAAGTACTCAACCATGTCGTTTCTCTGAAACATTAAATGCATTTAGAATTTATACAATGTTTTCAAAAATACGAAACCAATTAAGGTCAAATGAAGGAAAAGACATGTATTATTAAGATGTATACCTCTGGCTCTCCATGGACAAGCACATCAATATCAAGTTCTTCCTGGAGCTCGACAACCTTGCTGATCTCCTCCTTGATGGCCTTAATATACTCTTCCTCAGTGATCCTATAAAAAACATATGGTTTTGTGAGAGAATTTTCTATTAAGCATATCATCGTCAATATAATAGGTCTTTGAAAGTACTCACTTCTTAGCCTTGTACTCACGACGAACTCTTCTGAGTTCGATGGTTTGAGGGAAAGAACCAATGGTTGTGGTGGGGAGAATAGGAAGGTTGAGCTTCTTCTGTTGGGCATCCAGTCTAGCGCTAACATTGGTAGCACGACGGTGATCAGAACCCCTCAAAGCAGCAGCCTGATATAGCAAAAGAGTGAGCATGCGGGTGCACATGAATTTTTTTTTCACGCCATATTGCAGTGGTACAGTGTATAAGAAGAAATACGCATGAACGACACCGTAGTTGAGCGACTAGTTACAAATAAAGAGGAATGGAATTTTCATCACTTACAGCCTTTTGGACAGCTTCGTTTGTCACTCTTGGGGAGGACTTCCTTGAAGCTTGAGCAGCAGCATTAGCAGCAAAGTATGCCTGAAAAGTAAGTGGAAAATTTGTCACTCTCTGTTTATTCCTTAAAACCACGAAATCCAAACCAAACACCTGCCAAAGTTTTATACCTCGTCTTTCTGACCGGCCAAAGCCTTGGCCAATGCATTGACTTCAACGACCTTTTGAGCAGCAAATGCAAGCCAAGATTTGATTTCATCATCCAACTTGGTCTCGTTAACAAGATCAACAGCAGTGTGGAGGAGTGAGCAAGAGGTCGAAACTACAAGCTTATCTGCATGTGTTACATTTCAAAGTTAGGAAGCTCTGGTATTTGACAAAACGTTGACGCTCTAAAGAAATATATTACAAAAAATACCTTTGCCAACAACACCCTCAAGAGACTCAAGTACACTGAGAGATCCAACAAGATCATTAGCCCAAATGTTCCTTCCATCAACAACCCCAGCAAAGAGGTATTTGCCTGATGGGAAGCTGCTCTTGATCAAGTCAAGAGTCTTTGTACCACGAACCAAATCAAAAGTAAAACCAGTAACTCCAGGCAATGAAGTGAGGGTTTTGAATGCTCCAGCTGGAACATCAGCAAAGTAGGTTGCAACGAGAACATTCAGACCAGAGCAAGCTGATTGTAGTTCAGAGTAGGCCTTGGTGAAAGCTTCCAATTGGTAGGCCTCAAGATCCTTCACAAGGGTAGCCTCATCAAATTGGATCCATGTGGCACCTGCTTCCTTCAACTCAGCAATGACTTCCCTGCAGGAATAGTTCTTGTTGTAAGGCAACGTAGATTCCAGTTTATTATAAAAAACAGAACAGTGGTTCAAAAAAGAAGCATACTTGTAGATGGGAAGGATTTTATCAAGAAGAGATAGAAGGTCGAATGTTTTCTCAACACCCTTTGCTGGTTTTGATAGCAGCAAGTAGCTGACAGGGCCAACGAAGACTGGTACGGTATCAACTCCAAGCTGCACAATGAAGAATCAGCCACCATATTATCCAATAGATTTTCAAATCCAATTAAAAAAAAAAACTCCACAGAACATATCAATAACACATACAGCCTTAGCCTCCTTGTATTCAGTCACAGCCTTGTGAGAAGCATACGAGAATTTCACATCAGGGCCCAACTCTGGGACGATGAAATGGCTGTTCATTAAAAGCACCATAATTCAGTATTAGAATTGAATTACGGTACAATGCAACAAACAAGATCCATAAAACTGGAAGCCGTATGTAACTTACTAGTTAGTGTCAAACCACTTGGTCATTTCCATAGCAGGGACAGAGGCATTTCCTCTGGCCATTGAGAAGTAAGTGTCAAAACCAATCTCACCCCCGTTCCAATTGTATCTTGCGGGGACGGCACCAAGCATGGCAGTGGTGTCAAGAACTTGATCATAGTAAGAGAAGGTGTTGCTAGGGATATACTTGATGCCAGCATCGGACATCTGTTTCCAGATGGATGACCTGAGATCAGCAGCCACCTTCTGCAAATCCTCGGCACTGCTCTTTCCATCCCAGAAAGATTCAAGAGCGAATTTCAGCTCTCTCTTGGGGCCCATACGGGGATAACCAACAATGTGAGATGCCATTGTCCTATTCCACCATCAGTCAAACAATTCAGCCAACCATTTTTTACATCAAGCCATAATTAATTAATCATAGGCATTGTTTAAACAAAATAATTATTCACCAGCGCTGACCCTAAATTGGCAAAGTAACAAGCAAGCATGCTATAGTAGTTCACACCTAATACTTGTTAAGTTGCATAATGCTCCTAGATTTGGTCATTCTACCTCTAAAAATGAATGTTTTTAAATAATATAGATTTAATCAAGTGAATGAATAAAAGGTCACTTCTGTTGAACTAATTACGATCTTAGTCAAAACCCTTTACTATTTCTTTGCTCTAAGCAAATATTAACTAGAAAACATAACAACAGGAAGGATAACTGAAGGAAAATTTTCATTTATACCGATTGGTATCGATATTCATCCTATTCATATAAGAAATGTAAGGAGTCACTCAATTCTCTTATAACTTGTGTATAAATAAAGATAGAAGACTAGAAGTTATCATGTCCCACCAGATAGATAGATGAGTTTTAGTAAATTGAAGCAGATGGCAAGTTGTTCGATTTACTGCAAAGCAAAATCTGAGTGACTGGACCGTTATCAAAATCATTTTGTAATGGTAAAAATTTGATCTTGGCTAAATATGGGAAACCAAGATGTAAGAGTAAATGGATGGCTGTCAAAACCCCAGAACACCAGATCTTATCCGATTACCATTATTATACCATACCCATGTAAGTACAAATATCGTGTACAAAAAAAAAAAAAGGGGGATAAAATGCGAGATCCTATAATCTTTAAAATTCAAACGACTTAAATCACAAAAGATCTATCTGGACCAGCATTGCATAAAATACGAAACTAGATAATGAGAAATGAGATCAGATCACAGACTATTACATCTCCGGTACTTAAAACATATTCCGAATATAGTTTGATTAGGTGGAAATCAGTGCAGAGATGTTTTAGCAAAAAGCAGAAGTAGGTATAGCAGGCGACTCACTTGACGGAGGAATAGGGGGAATACCTGTAAAAGGGCGGTAGAATCGGAAGTTAGGAATCAAAAGGAGTCTCGTGAGAGAGTCTTTGTATCGTAGTTCCGGTGATATAGAAGAGAAGGGGGGAGGATAGTTGTTGTTGACACGAATCTGAAGGGATGGAGAATGGGGATATTTATAGGAAGAGGATGGTGGGGGTAGGCGAGGATGGTTGGTGAGGTGGGTAAATCAGACAACAAGATCTCCATCCTCAACGGTTCATTCAGCCATTTTAATTTTTTGATAATGGGGAATGACTAGACTGACTGTGTTTTGGTACTAAAAATTAAGCATTGGAAAATGGAAATAATTTGTTAACAGTAGGATAACATGAGAATTTCTCTTATTTTCATTTCTCTAACATTAATTCTCTGTACCAAACGCACCCCTAGTGATGTCTTGGGTGGTCTAATTGGACCCCTAAAATCTCATTGGACCCTCATGATGTGTGCGGTGATTGTTCAAAAGATGTATGTGGGGTAAAGAGTCCAAAGAGTATAACCTGATGTTTTTGATCCTTTGCTATCTTTTTATAAAATGAATAAAATGTCTTTAATTTTTCCATAAAAATTTTGCTAACAAGATTTAGAATTTAATTGATAAAACTTCAATTGTGAATATGATAAATTTTGACAATTGAAGTTTTATCAATAAAACTTCAATTGTAAAGGAAAACATCAAATGTCACGTGTCACTTCTACGTTAACAAAAAAGATAATTACAACTTATAAAAAATAAAAGATAAATTCAATTTAATATTTTTAAAAAAGATAAATATACTCTATTTTTTAATGTGTAAATAATAAAAAATAAACACAATTATTATTTTTGTATGTTTTTATTTTTACTCATATACATTTTATATAATTAAGTTTAATTAAAAATATTCACGTAATACGTGGGTTACAAACTAGTAACAAATAATTTCAATGTTAACACTTTTGTCATTCTTAATTCTTATATCTCAATATATTATTAACAATTTGTCAATATGAAAAATTGACATTTATTAACACAAGATGACAAATTTGATTTGAATAAAATAGCAAATTAAAATATGCACTAAGCCATTATGTATTTATGCCTTCTCCAATCAAACCATCGAACTCTTCGATAATTGAATATAAAAATAACAAGTTAACAATTATATATTCATTCGTATTCTGTGTTCTAATATATAGTCAAGCAAATCAAAACTTTAAGATATTGTTATCCGTCATATAGTTAATCGTCTATGAAATCAAACCCAAATCTCAATTTTATTTTTCAAACCTAAGTTGATAGGAGTCAATGTTGTTTGTTGTGGTCGTCGAACTAGAGCGTCGAAAAATTCGAAATAAAGGAGAGATGGACCGGAGACCGGAAACCAAGTTGTTCTAGTTGAGTAATTTCTAATGTGATTTTTTGAAGAAAAATAAATGTCAAATGTCAAAATAAGATGATACCAAATGACATCATGAAAAAATAACAAATGATAATTTATGTATTTATTTATTAGTATTTATAGATTATATATAGATTCTGAATTTATAGATACATCTAACCTATAAATATGATGACGGGTATATATTAAGTTTCTAATAAAAGAAAAAAATGGTGAAACTTTATAATAATAAATTATTAGTATTTTTTATATACAAATAGAAGATTAAGGTTGAAAATCATAATTAATTAATACAAACACATGATATGCATTTCTGGGCTTATCGAGTGAAAAACAAAAATATTTATAAACCATTGGTTGAATGGTCGATCAACCAAATCATTTATATTATGTACAAACTCAAAAATCCAGAGTTATTTTATGTCATTTTTTCAAAAATAAAAGAAAAAAGAAAGAAAGAATTTGTTGTTTTAATTTCATTCTTGTAACTTGGCCATCCCCTTATAGTAAATATAATGTGATTTGATATGATGATAATTATACAATCAGTATTTTTTTTTAGTTTAATTATATAATTGAAAGAAATTTTATAAAAAAATCACAATTTGCCATTCAAAATAGTTAAAATAAAAAATCATTTGAGCTATAGAGAAATGGAAATGGGGAGGAGTTGTTGAGTAGTGAGGTTCCTTAACCATCCCACTTGTCTGCATGATGGGAACCCAACCCTAACCTCCTATTTTTATAATCATTATGTTAATGATGTTTGGTAGGTATATGAACCCTTAAAAGTGTCAATTACAGTGTAATTTGATGTATTTATGTTTTTGCGGTTTAGTCACTTCGTATTGTTTTTTATCAATAAAATCTTCAAGATATTTATTCGTTTGTGATTTTTGAAAAGAAATTTTTTTGAATATTAATCGAGCTACTAGCGCATTGTCACATATTCTAATTCAGTTGTTCGAATCTTTGTAGTTTTGAGATTGTTTCTCCGTACTGCTTAGCTGAATCGGTTTGCTCACCATCTGTTCGACATAATTACTCTAGCTACTCAACTATGTGGTTTGTTACTGCTTCTTCTACATTACTTTTACTTCTAGTACTGCACTATTAGAGACCAAAGAATATGATTATGATGCCCATTTTTACATTCAGATATCTGATATTGTATTTTCTTTCAACTTCATACGCCCATGGCCGTTTGAACTACATGGCAGACAACCAAGGTTCACAGGGTGTGTGTGCCATGACTTGTCGGATGTTCGGTATCTGTATCGAGCATTCGAGCTTAGGCTGTTTGGATTTAAGAAATGTGAAAACTTTTAAAGCTTATTTAACAACCACTTTATAAGTAACACTTTCAGAAGCAAATAATATGTATACACATTGCAGCATAGCATTCATGAATATTTATATAGGTCCCCAAGTTACAGATTGAGAAGACAATCTGACACACTACAGTTTTCAGTTTTTTTCTTTTAACTAAATGGCTCCATCAAAATCATACAACATTACAATTATGTATCATAGGGACTAATATAAGAATGAACAGATCATGAATTTCTGATGAACTCATGAATCATTAGAATCAGAAATCCAAATGTGGTTTAACTAGATGGCAAGCAATTGTGCTGCAGATTGATGTAGGCTACCAGATAGTGATTTTTCTCGAGTATTCCTCTTTTTCGTCGAGCCTATCTCCTTGTCTGATCTGCTGCCTCCAATTTTATTAGCAAATGCTGGTACAGTTTTGCTGGTATGTGTGACTTCTTCTTTACTGGCACCTCCTTGGATGAGAACTCTTTTGATTCCAGAGTAGTTCAATAACTCAGCAATTTGCATTGCTGTTGCACCCTTGTTGGTTCTTGCTTCCACGTTTGCGCCCTTTTTAACCAGCAGTTCAAGCACGTCTACGTGTCCAGACTCCGCAGCACAGTGCAAGGCTGTGTAACCATCTTCATCCCTTGCATTGATATCAACTCCTTTCTCAATCAGGAATCGGACGACTTCATCCCTGCCTTTAAACGAGGCCCGGTGCAAAGCGGTCCATCCATGTTGGTCCTGCCCATTGATGAGAGCTCCACTTTCAAGAATCCCTCTGATGGTTCTGACTTTTCCTTTTCTTGCAGCTACACACAACCTGTCACCAAGGCCGAGCGCATCAAATAGCTTTGTGTATCCCTGCTCGGCTGCAACGTCATAAGCTGTTCTCCCAGATTGATTTCGGATGTCTTTATAAGCCCCCTTTTGCAATAGAAGCTTGATCATGTACTCATCTCCAAGGCCTGCAGCTATATGCAGTGGGGTGTCACCTTCTCTGGAATTACAGATGTCAGGTTGTGCACCGTTAGCCAACAGCAGCCGGGCACAATCCCTTCTCTGCCCCTCCATCGCAAGGTGCAAAGCTGTGTTCCCATCTTTCGTAAGCATGTTTACGTTAGCGCCTTTAAGTAGAAGGAGCCGTAGAACATCCACATGTCCCTCTCTAACTGCTAGGTGAATTGGGCCCCATGTTGATGACTCTGACCTCTCTGTGCTGGCTCGATGAGCTAGTAAAAGCTCGACGATCAAACCTTCACCTGCAGCTGCTGCTGCCTCAAGTGGGGTTGAACCGAATCTGTTACGAGCCTCTATATCAGGTTCAAACTCGAGTAGTAGTTGAACTAAGTCGGCTCGACTCTGGGAAATTGCCAAGTGAAGCAACGATTGACCTTCAAGATCAACGAAGTCAACCACTCTCCAACTCGGATCACCCTTCTCTAGTGCATCCCGTATTTCATCCATAGATCCGTTCTTCATGAGACTCGCCATCACCACTGATCCAAGAAACATGACCCTGATACCACTATCAACAAACACTTGCTTTTTCCTTGTGGTAAACCAATCACTAGGGACCGGATCGTGAGTCGATGAAGAATTCTTAATCGATGCACCAGGAATGACCACACTATGCAACATGAAAGAATCATCACAGTAAGGAAGGGACATCGGAAGACTCAGATTCTGATGGAAATTATATGTTATCTCAACTGTAACAGTTGTCAACGGAGGTATGATCCCTGACTGTGGTCGGACAGAGTAACGAGTCTTGTTCACCGGCAGCAGGCGGAAAGCCACCGGCATGGTGTACATAACATTTCTTAAAGTAAGCTGACCGCAACACTTCTGACCATGTTCGATCCGAATTACAACCACATTAGATGGCTCTAAACTTATCAACCTGTCCATAATCTCTTCTTCTTTTGCCGGGTTTTATGATCTTAGGAGTGAATTCTTCTTACGAAAAGCAACATCCGTAAACTCAACAAGAGTTTAGGCAGCAACGAACAAGGTCAGGCCGTCGTATAAATAGAAAGAAAAGTAAGAGACTGCCGGCAATTACAAAGATTTGCCAATTGTTGGTGTAAAGAACAATGGGGACTTGGTCTATTTTTAGTTGTCTGTACTTGTACAACTTCATAGACAACACAGTTGGTTGTTTGTATACTTTGTTCCTGTGTCACTTTCATGCTTTGTTTTTGCCTTAAAAAACATTCAAACATCGAATAGGATTTTGAAACCACATTTGGCAACACTATATTTTATATTTAGCGTACCAACAAACCGGTTTGTAGTTGTAGATGCTCTTTCTGTCTCTCTAAATCCTTGGGTTGAAAAAAGATGAACTTTTTAATTAGTTTCGAGGTTTTAATTTAAAAATTAAATTAAATGTATTAATACTACTGTTTGAATCAAAGATTACAGGTTTATTCACTCGGTAAAGAATTGGTATCTCTTTTAATGATTTGATTTAGTCCAATTAATATATGTGTATATTTATTATCGAATTTTCATATCTTAATTTATTCAAACGAAGAAATTTCAATAAACATATCTTAAAAAATAATTTGACATTGATTCTTGATTTTGTACCCAAGTTTGAGTAAGAAACATAAAAAAAATTGTAACAGTTCAACACAAAGTCACAAACCATCAAAACAATAATTTACTATAAACCAATAAACACATATTTTTTTTTTAAAGGAATCATTTCCATATCTAATAGCAAAAGAAATCGATAGTATCTATAAAATTGGTTGGCTACTTAGTGACTTAGTATGACATGATTGTTAACTGGCTACCTACTGTGGCATTGTTAAGAGACAATTGTTTAATGTTCTCTCTCTCTCTCTCTCTCTCTCTCTCTCTCTCTCTCTGTGTGTGTGTGTGAGAGAAATTGGTTGGCTACATTCTTTGGTATGATTGCTAGGGCAACCAAATGCATCAATTTAAAAAGTATTTTTAATGATCACAAAGGTGCTATATGCATCCATTTTTTAATGGGAGTTTCGATGTTGCGTCTATTTTAGATGATTTGCAAGCAAATCTTTTCTCATGCTTATATTTAGAGTAAATTGTAAGTTTCTTTTGTGGTCTTTGTGAGTTGTATTTTGATAGTAAAAATAACTATCATATTCCATATGATCCATCAGAGAATTCTCGGTTATTATTGTTTTTTTATTGACCAACATGATAGAATATCCTTGTTTTTTATTTGTATAAACAAAAGTGGTGTCGTCGTGATTAGGCTATGGATTTCATTGTTGGTGGTGGAACCTTTGTTGTTACCTGCAGTTGCTCATGTAGCTTTTGTCGGAACATAAGTTTCATTTGCCAAATACAACTATATGTACCTCATTGCTAGTATCGTATAACCAAATTAGATGCCCATGATCTCAACTCATTGAAGTTGTACCGAAGAAGCTCACTGGCTGATTGATTGCAACACCATGTAAAAGCTTATAATTGCAAATGCCAATCGAGAGGAACCATGTAACACCCCAAATAATTAAGATGTAATTATATACCTAATAATGTTGTGTTAATATAATTTTGGGATTATTTATTTATTACTAATTGGAAATAATAATAATATTGACTAAAGAGGTAACCAACTTTATTGAACAGTTGTAATGGTGAACCTAAAAGCATTATTATGAGATAATTGTCGAGTATTATTTCACTATGCTATTATTTGGAATTGAATAATATAATGTTGATTAGTTATTGAATTGACAAAATAGGTAATGTATTTTGATTTGTTTTATTAAAATGAAAGATATGAGTTGAGAGGGTTTATATGGATAAAATATGAAAATTGAGGGGTTAAGGGTGGCCAAAGGCCAAACCCTTCTCCCCTCCCCTTCTTATTGATCGACCAACACACACACTTCATAGTGTGTGTGTGTGTTCTTGTTCTTTTGAGAGAAAAAGAGAGAAAAGAGAGTAGAGTTGTGGATAGATTTTGAAGATTTAAGTGTTTTGGAGCTCAAATCTTGCTCATTTCGTTGGTTATTGAAGGTATAAACACCTCATTTGTTCTTCTTCTTCATTCTCTTTCGTTTCCTCCATTTTTGGAGATGAAACCCTAAATGGGGTTATGTTGAAATGTTTATTAAAGGTTCCAATCTTTTAGTATGTTGTTATATGATCAAATGGAGCCATAATATGCAACTACATTGGTAGTTTGTGTTTGTTTGAGTTAATTTTGGTTGAAATCCAATTTAGGGCTCAAATTGAGCCATGGATCAATCGGTTGCATTTGGGATGTTTTAGAAGCTCAAAATGAGCTCAAAAGTGTTTAAATATGTTGTATAATCGATTTCAAATGTTGGTTTTGAGTTTGGTTGAGTTTTGGAATTTTGGGTGTTAAACCCGTAGGGGGAAGAAGTGCAGGTCTGTGAGCGACTCGCTGAGTCAAATTTTTCTGCTCACAAAAATTTGAGCGACTCGACGAGTCACCCAGGCGACTCGCTGAGTCAAAACTGGCTGTCCAAAAATTTGATTTTTAGCGATGGGGTCCTATGCTAACATCTAATACTTGTAAAATATATCTAAATAAGTGTTTAAAGGGTTCTAAAGTCTAATTCTACATTCGGGTCTCATAGAGTCCCGAAATGGATATAAGGCTTTCGGTTTGGAACCCGAAATGTAATTGGAAGGGTTTAAAGAGTTGTTGAGAGCATTGAGCCTCCCTGTTGGGATCCAACACTTGTTTGCAACTCCTATTGCATGAGTCTAGTTGTAAGTGGGAACATGATTCCGAGTTCGTTGGGTACCGGAATGACCCGAAACTCTTACGTTGATACCCGAACTCACATTCGGAGAATTTTGCGGACTTAATAAGCTTTGAGGGCTTATATATTTGTTATGTAAATATCATGTAGGTGAATTTGATCATTGGAGCCTATTCGAAGAAGCATTTGCCTTATTTGGGCATATCTGGGTCAAAATTGAGACGTCAAGGCTATAATTAGTCAACCGCTGTGAGTTCTAGGACTAATGTAGATGAATGATTACATGTTAATTGTTGTTTATGCCTTTGTTGATAACATGCTACTTGATCATGCATATTCACATGTTATAGATGGATTCATTGTAGCCTTATTGAACATGTTGTCATGCATCATGAATTGAAAATGAATTGCCATGCTAGTTGATATTGTTGTGGATCGTTTTGTCGTGCATCTCATATAGTATGCTTATCTACTTATTGGTATGGATAACAATGATTGGAAGATGGCAATTCGTGTTGGTTAACCTAGTAGGTTGGACTATTCACTTTTGTGATTAATTATTAATAGTTGGGATATATGCATGACCCTTTAAGTTGTATATTGGGTCGCATTCGTAGAAATCTAATTGGTTATGATTTGGCATAAAGGACTAATTAACCGGTAGGCTTATTAGTAATGTCAAACGACCCCGATGATATGTCAGAACCATTATTGAAGAACGGTTAGTAGAACCACATGAGTGGTTTCTTTAATTGGTCTTATGGGCCATTATAGACTCTCATGAGTCATCTTGAACCCTAACTTGATGTGGAATGCGTTTTGAACCCCTTGTTTGTTCATGGAATATTCCTGGCCCCTTTGGATGCCAGATGCCGACGTACTTGCACTGTCGGAAGTCCCGTACTTGCTAGGGACAGTCTCGTACTTGCTAGGGACAACCTCGTACTTGCTAGAGGCAATACCACTCCCGACTTTGACAGGGAACCCTAGACGACCATGGGGTATGTGGTATTTGGATTTGGATGGGATTATCTCGTGTGAGGACGGCAACGGGCCGCCTGCGGGCGATGATTATGACACGTTGGGCTGCAAGCATGAGTTATATCCTAGTGTCGGTGTTGACATCATGTGAGGACGGCAACGGGCCGCCTTCGTGGCGATGATTGTGACACGTTGGGCCGCAAGCATGTTTGTTCTCACCTTTGAATTGGAGTCATTGGTAGTACGTACTGTGGTAATGTAACGTGCCAATTTGGTAAGGCAGCTTTGTAAAGGCGTTACAACGTGCTACTATGACACGCGTTGGAATCCCCACTTTGGCTCGTCTATGTCTAGCGGTGTGGTGGATTCCAAGAGTTGACTTGGTTTCACACCTTGACTCGGCTAGGCCGGGCGGTGACGATGGAACATGGGACATTAATAAGTATTGAGAATGTTAATAGTCCTTAGTGAGATGAGTCATCTTGTTGTGAATTCGAATAGGCAAATAATTGATGTGGGACACCGATAGTCCTCAACGAGGATGAGGTGATCCCATTCTAGTTTGGCATTGACCATCCTTGGCCCCTATATCCTTAGTTAATAGAAATTATGTGTTGGATATACATGGTTATCATGTAATTGTTATTTATATTAATCTTAGAATTCACTAAACAACTTTGTTGTTTACCCCTTTAGTGGTTAACCTTTTGCAGGTTTGAGCTATCGAGCGGGAAGTTTATATTCTTCCTCATTATTCAGAGTGTAGACTCGAGACTAACGGTATGCTTTGATGATTGTGTTGGGTTTGGGTTAGTCGACCTCTTGGCCTTGACTATTCGTTTGCAGGATCATGACCTGTAACCTTGTAGATTCAATAGTTGTTATTCGGATGCATCACTTATGATGCATTAGTTGTAAAAGTTTTAATTCTACCCTAATTCCGCAAGTATTGATGTATAAATTATTGTTAATTACACTGAAATATGTATTATTGTTGTATGGGTGTTTCAAACCAACTAAGCATACATATCTCATCCACACTAGTTTGCATATTTGAGTTTTGATGGTAAATTTTATCGACCATTTTATTACTAAAAAAATCATATTTCATGGTGATGTCTCTATGTATCCTCATTGTTTTACATTATAAACCACAAGGTCTTTATTTTCTGATGTATACTTTACCATTATCATCACGGATTCAGGCTTATCATTAATTTCTCTCCATGAAAAGTGAAAATATGATACTAATGTAATTTCCACTAAAAATATCACAACTGACTACAATTCTAAAGTAAATGAGACAAAATAAAAGAAACAAATAACTTTGCTATGTGATTATATATAAAGGAACAATCACCATCTAAGTATGCACAAATCAACAAAATAAAATCAAGGGTATGACTGTCAAGGAGTTGTAATATTAATTAATGAATGTATATCAAATCATTTTAGTCAAATGAATCTTTGAATTATCACAGACAATGACGTATTTTTAATTTGCTTGCTTGATTTACGTTTTTTCCATTCGGTACGTAATTTAATCGGATTCAACAAAATCAAAATCAAAATCGGATTTTACAAAATCAACAATTGGATTCAAAAAAAATCAACTGTGATGTATTGTGAATGAACGGTAATATGACATTTACAATGTAAATGTTCATACATTACAATTCACAGTTCATAGTATGACATTTACAATATATGATAGATTTCACAATTTACAGTACAAGTTCACGGTATGACTTTTATAATATAGCATGGATTTCACAGTTCACATTGATTTGTTCATAATTCACAGCTCACAAATACGTGTTCACAATTCATACATCGGAGTATCCATATTTCACAAATATGTGTTCACAATTCACAATTGACATAATTTAGTCAAAATTATAATTACCATTAGATTTACGACAAATTAAATTATTCCACAAACAACTACGAACACTTTTTGCTTTGGTGCATGTCATATTTTATTTTAGTTGAGATTTAATTTGGATTTTCAAATCATGTATAAAATATCATACATTCTAAATAAAAATGCAAACCAAATTTGCATAGAATACATAAAGACGCAGAACCATCAAAGACAAAATCATTAGGAACTGAAAACCCCGACAAACAAATAAACATAATTTATGTAAAATATCATGTATTCTATGTAGAGTATATCACTTATTCTATGTAGAAGGTCGCGTAGAATGTCAAATATCATATATTCTACGTAGAGTATCATATATGAACTAGGGATGACAAAAAAACGAACTCGACAGGGAAAATCGAAAACCGATCTAATCGGTGTGGGTTTCCCTTAACCCGATTAAGTTAAACGGGGGATGGTGCGGGTATGGTATTGATGATACCTGTTCCGTATACCCGATTACATAATCCGTTTTAATCCCTGAATATCCCGATTACTTTTTTAATAGCAACATGCTATTTGTATGGTATATATATTATATATAAAAGATGTATATTTTATCTATTTTATATATTATACATTAAATTATTATGTATAATTTAAAGAACTTATTTATTTACATATAATATATTGAAATAATGTTCTTTCGTTATCATTTGATAGGGATACAAATTTTTAATATTAGTATTGTAATTTTAACATACATAGACGTTTAAGCATAAATTATGAACCATGTGGTTAAATATTATATCATTGATTTATAAATGGGTTACCCGATTCCTCGCAGGTTTCCCCGCGTACCCGATGGAGATCCCCGTTTAACACCAGCAATTTTTTTAAAAGGGACGGGATTTTCATTCCCCGCCCCGTTGCCATCTCTAATACGAACTGAAACAAAAAAAGAAGATTTCATTTAGATATTTTATCGAACACTTAGTATGCAACTGATATAAAATATACCAAAAACACATTTTTAAACAAAATACACCATTCAAATCTTGTAAAACATAAACAAAAACTTTTTTAACAAAAAACATATAATAACTATTACATTCATTCTAGATTTAATATATTACAAATAACTTTCATTTCTTGACCGTTGGACTTTCAAATCTTCATTTCTTGACCATCCGACTTTGAAATCGTCATTTATTGACCATCATACTTTCAAATCGTGAGAGATATAAAGGAGAAGAAAGAGATCATCGTGGCTTTGAGACGGCGGCGACGGTTTTTTAAGGTTTTCTAGAATTTAAAGAGAGTGGGAGAGAAAAAGGATAAATGGGCAGATTTTTTTGAAGTTAAATGAAAGAGAAAGAGAAAATATATAAATATGAATTATAAATTTTTATTTTTTCAAAACTATCCCTATGGTTCTCAAGTTCTCACAAATATTTAGATTTTTTAAAAAACCCACATGTGTGTGTATGTATATATATAGGATCAGAATCAATGGGTACTATGTTATATTGGGGAACCGGAGTCCACCCATGTTTGGTTATAAGTACAAAATGATAATATAGTCAATTAAGTTATTTTAATTAAGAGTTAATTACAAAAATAGTCCCCGTGGTTTGTCCTAAAATTTGGATTTGGTCCCTGAACTTTCAATTTTGCAAAAACGGTCCTTATTTCCATAGTTTGCTTGCAATTTTGGTCCCTCAACCTATTAACTTTTCTAATATGACCAAATTACCCTTATTTTGATTCAAACTATAGGGACCATTTCTATAATTAGTTTTTAACTCTTTTTATCTTAATTAAATAAATTATTTTTTAGTGTTACTTAAATTTAATAAACTATAAAAAATAGAAAAGAATTATTTAATTATTTATGTTGGTTTATAAATGATTTAGATATTAATTTACTATGATCAAAGTGTAAACCAATCAAAATTTATAATCGAAAATATCATTTATGTTTAGAAATTATTTTTTAAAGTTTCATAAATAAGAAATTTTTTATTTATATATATATATTTATACTGGTTCATACATTTATAATAAAAAATATTTATGTTGATCAAACCACAAAGACCATTTATTTAATTGACTCTACTTTATTTTAGTGTTAATTAACTTTAATAAATTATAAAAAAAATATTTATGAGCTAACAGTTTAATTAAAGTTAAATATTAAAGAACTTAAATAAATAAAAATTTAACGTTTAATTTGACCGAGTTTAAAAAAACTTCCAAATGGTCTAAGACAATCAAATTTTTTTATTTAATGTATCAATTATTTTATCATTTTAATTTTTAATTACACCAAAAACGATTTTTAAAATTTTAGGTCCATATAACATCTTTGAGATTCATGATTAACAACTTTTTTCATCAAACTTTGATTTGTCAGACCTTTACATAAAAATCGAGAAATATAAATAGGTTTTTAATCTTTTTTCGTCTTTCAATTTGACTTTTCATTTTAATCCGATTAAATCGACACCTTAAAATTTTAAACCATTTAGATTTATCACTTTACCATTATCACCTTGCTTTGATATAAATGTGAACAGATTATAAAATAGAATCTTTGGCCGGATTTATTTAAGAAGAAAGTAAAATATTTGACCAACAAACATATTTTTATTACAAATTTATGAACCAACATAAATAATTATAGAGTCAAATATTTTTATAATATTTTATATACGAAACTTCTAGAAAATAGTTTCTAAACATAAATGATTTTCTCGATTATAAATTTTGATTGGTTTACACTTTGATTATAATAAATTAAAATTAATTAAAACTAAAAATATCTAAATCATTTATGAATCAACATGAATAATTAAATAATTCTTTTATAGTTTATTAAATTTAAGTAACACTAAAAAATAATTTATTTAATTAAGAATAAAAAAGAGTTAAATAATTAATTGTAGAAATGGTTCCTATAGTTTGCATCAAAATAAGGGTAATTTGGTCATATTAGAAAAGTTAATAGGTTGAGGGACCAAAATTGCAAACAAACTATGAAAATAATGACCGTTTCTGCAAAATTGAAAGTTCAGGGACCAAATCCAAATTTTAGGACAGACTACAGGGACCATTTTTGTAATTAACTCTTTAATTAATAGATGACAACTAATAAAGTAATAAATCCCTTAATTATAGGGATTTACTTCCATAACAATATATTTAATATTATTCAAAATGGTTTTTAGTGAACATGTTCAATCGGATTCGATAATGAGTTTTAGTGAACATATTTAGCCGAAGGTGTCAAATAAAAGTATATATTCTTTTCATCAAACCGTTCGTGAATGTTCAATTTCATATACACGTTATAGATTATGTGCAATCGGAGTTTATTGTGTTTTTAGTCGTTGTAAACCCTTTTGGTGATAAATCAATATTGACGGTATTGAACATGTTCAATCGTTTTTTTATGGTGTGTATAGTCGATGAGCAAACCAAGATTTATGGTGTGTTATCGTTGCACATGCGTGTAAGATATGATACTAACTGAAATGGAGATTTTCTTGTGATACATGGAATATTCGATTCTAATTTAAAATTTTCAATACCAATTTTACCCTCAACACAGTTAATGTCAAAAAGAAATTTTTTTTTTTTTTCTGGTTATCAAATTCGAGAACCAGAGCGTAAAAGTAAAAACAAAAAAGTACCCCCGAGCTCCCAATCTCACTCTTCTCTGTCTCCCTTACCTGCCCTAAAATTGAATTTTGGTGCGTTCTTCACTTCTTCCAACATGACAAAGAATCCCTAAACCCTAATAACCGCCTAACGTTTCTCCCCCAAAACCCCTCCCTCTGTTTCAATGCCCTAATTAAAACAGATTCTGTTAATCAAAATATGGATCCATCGCTCGACCAAGAACACCCCCACAAATCATCAGCCAAAGCAGAAGCATTAAAGCATTTTTCTTCTTCCACAAAACACCCTTCTTTCTCCTCATCTATATCAAAGCTATCGGGGTCTTCAAGAGGCATCCCATGTAATAAAGATTTCCATTTCTACTTCAACTTCGAAGAATTCAAGAACCCTATTCAAGAAATCGCTAAAAAGTCCCAATCGATATTTGAAACAATTGGATCATCTGCAGAGCCATTATGGGGTATATCAAAGCAGATGAAGTTTCCTCATGGTGATCTTGATGATGACGACGAGGCTTATGATTGGTTAGTTAATATTAATGATGAGTTGTTTGAAAGATTTGATGCGTCTGTTGATGAGTTCAAGAAGATAAGAAATAAAGAAGAGGAAACAGGTGTTAAGGCTATGAATTTAGTTGATGATGATGGGTTTCAGCTCGTTCAAGGCAAGAAAAAGAAAGATTTGTTAGTTAATAACAGTAATACAAGTAGTAGCGGTGATAATTCATCATCTGTGAAGGTTGGTTCCAGGGATAATGCAATGGGGGCACCAAAGGCGAAAGTTCCTTTTCACATACCAACCATTCGGAGACCGCAAGATGAGTATAAGATACTGGTCAACAATTCCAACCAGCCATTTGAACATGTATGGTTGCAGAGAAGTGAGGATGGGTCAAGGCCTATACACCCATTGGTGAGTTACTTGACACTTCTCTCTATCATGCTGTCTTTAATTTATTCAGGTGTTAGGTTTTATAAGCGATCCAATGAAATCAAGGATTTTTCAAGTGAATCATGGCATAAAGAACTTTAGAAAAACACATTATACTGTTTCCCCTGTTAACTTTTATTTAAGATGCCACTGTGGTTCTTTAATATCAGTTTGATTTTGATCTGTAACTGATTTAATTAGAGAAAGAATGGGGAACAAATTAAATTGAATGCCATTTAACATGTTACTTATGATCCTTACCAAGACATGTAGTGCGTTTTTATGACCTTGAACCTTCTATTTTTAAAAGAAAGCTGGCGCCTATTCGTTTAAGTCATTTAATAATTCCTCTTTGTGGGTGTTATTGATAACAGTGTGAAAAAATCAAGATGTTATTGTGTGTTCATCAAACAATTTTTGTTTAAGTCATTTAATATGATCCCTCCTAATAATCAATATTCAAACAATTACCCATTCTCAAATTGGCACTCAAGATGAAGGAATAATGGTGGAGAATTGTGTAAACAAATGGGCCCCCGACCACAAACGGAGACGATGATGTTTCTTTTTCTTTTCTCTTTTTGGCATGACTCATGAGTGCCCAAGCTATGAGTGATTTCATCATTCCTTTATCATCTGATATATGAAAAATTGAAAATCTGAATCTCTGATGCATACAATTTACTTCTCATGTATTTGTAGGAGAATCTTTTGGTCATGGACTTCATTGATAAGACGGTAGGTGATGCAGAGCCTGTAAAACCTCCTCCTGTGGAAAGTACATCATTCAAACTCGTACAAGATGTAAAAGATTTGAAGGAGCTAGCTGCTAAATTGCGTGCTGCCCATGAATTTGCGGTAATTTTTAATAGCAGCATACCATGTTCTTCGAGATAGATTGAGCTGGTCAATGCTTCGTATTGTAAAGTCATGGATTTTTTGTGGTGTTATACTTAAATTTGAAATGCTTGTAGGGTTAAGATAACCCATTTATGATATATATATGTATGGCAATTGGCACCTTCAATAACAAGAAAATATACGAATTTGTTTCGAACACACTCAGTAGTTAATCATTGGTATATTCTTTATTTACGTTTACAATTTAATAGTAGAACTACAAATATTAGGTGCACAATTCACAGGAAAAATGAGAATACATGCAATCAGGATTCAGGGGCAACAATTTCCTTTGGCTTATTTGATGTGGAAAACTGGGACAGGCTTTGATTTGTGATTCTTTGTTGATTTTTCATCAGCAAATTGTTCAATTTTGGGCTAAACTTAATTGGATAAATAAAACAATATGTTGATTGTAGTTTGATAAACTAGTTTTGGCTTGCCTTTAAAAATTGAACTGTAGCAGTCCACACATTATCCGTTACCCTGACTAGTAAGTATCATATGGTTCATAGTTAACGTTATCATTTTGTGTGGTTGTTTAGGTTGATTTGGAACACAACCAATACCGATCTTTTCAAGGACTGACTTGCTTGATGCAAATTTCGACTAGAACAGAAGACTTCATTGTGGACACATTGAAATTACGAGTTCACATTGGTCCATACCTGCGAGAAGTTTTCAAAGATCCTACTAAAAGAAAGGTTTTCTCTTGCTTGATGCAAATATCCACCAAAATTCACTAAGCTGGTGTCGTAGCAAATTTTGAACTGTTATGTAACACTGCATTCTATCAGGTTATGCATGGAGCTGATCGGGATATCATATGGCTGCAAAGGGACTTTGGCATATACGTTTGCAATATGTTTGATACTGGACAGGTATCTTAAACCTCCAGCATCATCTCCTGTTTTGACTATTTAATGTAGACTCTTGTCTATTATGAGCATCTTGTTTTGTCATATTATCCATTGTGTCCTATGACTTGTGGTTGACTTAATTATATCATGAACTTCAAATTATATAGGCCTCAAAAGTGTTAAAAATGGAGAGAAATTCTCTAGAGTATCTGTTGAGACATTTCTGTGACGTTGCCGCAAATAAAGAGTATGTCTCTTTCTTCCATCTATATGTAGACCATATTGCTATGCCACTTTTTATTTAATCTTCAATCCCTTTCAGATACCAAAATGCAGACTGGCGATTGCGCCCACTGACAGTTGAAATGCTGAGGTAGTTGTTTATTGCCAAGTGACCTTGCCACACCTTTTTCGCACATTTTTCTTCATGTTTATGCTGGTCTTGTTTTTATATCAACAGATATGCCCGAGAAGACACACATTACCTTTTATATATATATGATCTCATGAAAAGAAGGTTGCTTTCATCATCAACAGATCCCGAATGTCCTGAAGCACCTCTTGTGGAGGTAGTTTTATTATTATTATTTTTTTATTTTTTTGTGTTTGTGTATGCACTTTTATGAAAATTTCATGTAAATTCACCTTTTTTCCCAATAATTGGTTGTTTCAGGTATACCAACGCAGTTATGATATATGCATGCAGCTCTATCAGAAAGAGATCCTGACGGAGAACTCATATCTAAACATCTATGGGTAAATGCTTTCTATGATTTCAATTATTTTACAATTTGAATGTGATACATTCAAATATATGCTTTTAATGTTTGAATTATTCCCTTGTTAGTTTATCATGATTAAATTTTTGTCTTTTTTTTTTTTTGCCTATTCAGGTTGCATGCTGCTGATCTCAACGGTCAACAACTTGCCATTGTTGCAGTAAGTTGTTGCCCCTTTGTTCTTGTGGCTGTTTGTATTTCTGGATGAAAAGACATACTATTTACAAGAGTTTCTTTACTGAAATTCAGGGACTATGTGAGTGGAGAGATGTTATTGCTCGTTCGGAAGATGAAAGTACCGGTTTTATATTGCCAAACAAATCTCTGATCGAAATTGGTGATTCTAATATTCTTCATCTTTTCCTTGTATTCTTAAGAAGCTTGTTGTCATTTTGTCTCTTATTCTTAACTCGCTATATGTATATTCCGTTGTCTTTGTAAAGCAAAGCAAATGCCACTTACAACCGGAAAATTACGTCATGTATTGAAGTCCAGACACCCATATATTGAGCGCAACCTTGGTTCTGTTGTTAGCATCATCAGGCATTCTGTGCAGAATGCATCTGCATTTGAGCCCGTTGCCAAGAGACTGAAGGAAGAACACATTGAAATGGTAAAATTTCTTATAACCTGCTTTTATAAGTACTATCTTTTGGCAATCCCTTTTAAGGAAATGTTTTTTTGATGGTAAATTGTGCAGATGGCTGCACGAAATGCTAGAAATGCTAATGCTGAAGAAGCAGTAGAAGCTGCAGAAACCGCAGAAAGTGAAAGTGTTAGTAATGCTGCTCAAGGCGACTCTTTCGAAAAGGAAGTCGGAAACTTTATTGCTGGAGCCAACCAAAGCAATAAATTGGATGGTTCTTCTGTATGTCATTGGCTCTCGTTCTTTCTATATGTCGACACCCACCTTGGCAATATGATTGCTTATAGTAAGGAGTTTTTCGTTCTGTATGCAGGCTTCCAGAGTGAGCATTCAGGTACAGAAGCAGCCTAGCCGTGCCTTTGGAGCGATGTTTGGAAACACCACAGCAAAAAGGAAATTCAATCTTGAATCAAAGGTAAAGAATGTGGAAATCTGCATGTCAGTTCAGTATTTCACTATTAGTCAAAAGTGTTGATATTATTTTTCTTCATTTGGGTTTGGTTACAGGCATCCGAGATTAAGGTTGAACAGATCAAATCTTCTGTATCCCTTCCGTTTCGTTCTTTTGCTGAAAAAACCGAGCCTTCGCATCCTGTTGTGACAGAATCTGCTAGAAAACCCCAAGAATTATCAAAAGCCGAGGAACTCCCTGATGTATTGCCTGCTACAACAAGCTCTAAACAGGAAAACAATGTTATTTTGCTGGACTCCGATTCTGATGTCGAGGATGAGCCAGAGGAAGCTGCTGCCGACTCAACAGCTGCCAATGATCAGAGTGGTGAGGACAAGATGGAAGATGAAAACAATGTGATATTGTTGGATTCCGATTCTTGTTCAGATCATGGGGAAGAAAAGGATGAAGAAGAGGGGACTATGTCATTGTCGGATCTTTCGTCAAGCTTTCAGAAGTGTGTACAGACTGCGGATGAGAAAAGAAAGCCGAATCAGGGCAGTGAGGGTCCTGGGGGGCTAGTGAAGGTGACTCCGTTGGATGATGCTGATGCAGAAGCAAGGAAAGAAGTGAAGTTTGGGGAAGATGATGGTTCAAAAGGGTCTGAAGGGGAAGATGGTAAACAGGTTAAGCGTGAAAGGAAGAAGTCAGGTGGTGGTCATAAGGATGCTGCGGGTGAAAGGAGTGGAGATTTCCAGTTGGGTAGGCGGCGTCTAGCTTTTCCAGCATCTGGCAACCGGAGTTCAACTTTCCGGTGAACGTTGCATGGAATTTTCTGTCGTTTGATTTTTATGTAGAATTTTCCTGCAAAGAGAACTTGATTGGAAAGGAATAACGAAATTATGATAATCGAGTTTCTTTGTGATTGGTTTTTTATGGGAAATTTTTTTTCTTATGGTTTGCGTATTTTCTTATGATTTAGGATTCAGTTTTCAGTTTTCTTATTTGCAAGGAAAAAAGTTTAAAAGATGTTTGGTACGATGAAATTGAAAAGAATATGATTTTTTTAGGTTTATCAGTTTTATTCTCTATTTTCTTTCGGTATCTTTTAGTAACGATAATGAAAGGTTGTCATGAAAAAAAGATAATTTTTTTTAACTATCTATTTTTATGTTTTTAATTTTGACAAAGAAACGAGAGAAATGGAATTCACATTAAATCAATTATTTCCTTTCATGTGAATTATTGTGATAAAAAAGCTTGAAAACAATGTCGGAACTTGAAAATGTAAATAGGAAGGACTGAGGTTATTATATGCTTCACTAATTAATTTTTTTTGGGGGTAAAAAAAGACATTTTAAATTTTTAATGGTTATATATACAAAATTACAAATATCATTAACTTCACCATTAATGCATAAATTAATGGAGGGGCCAAATCCTCTTGTGTCTCCATCAAGTTACGTTCACGAGTCCATGATCGTAAACCAAACATTACTTTATTATTATTTTTTAAAATTTCATCGTATCAAACGCATCCTTAGAGGACACATTGCGTTGCTTGTTGAAAACAATTCATAACCAGTTAACCACCATCAAATTTCTTCATATACGTTTTGACCTTTAATCACTTTTAATTTGATCCGGAATTACTTCGATCATAGAAAGTAAAATTTGTTTTCATACAAGTCATGTTTAAATGTTTCATACTTCGATGGCTAGGACCATAAATCTTAATAATTAAGTGCTTATGTGTTCATTTTACCTTCTCATGATCGCGTGAGATCAGTGGACCCTCTCAAGATGAGTTATCTTTTTTTTTTTTTTTTTTTTTGCTCAATTTGAAATTCCAACATTTTGTAAAACTTGCCATATAAATCTTAGTACTTACATAAATTAACTCAAATTACATAAATTAGGCAATTGTAATTTGTCTTTAACAACCTTCCGCCGTTGTCCTTGTGGAGCTCAACTTATGGATATAACAATGCTTAAATTTGAATCACTAACATTTTGTTATGATCTAGCTAAGGCTAAATACCTTTTAATATTAGTTATTAATCTTAGATCCAACACGTAGTTACCATCGTGATATGAATAATCATTTTGATTGTTTGTATGATCAACTTCCTGTATCTCCAGTTGAATATCCATATTTTCATATGTTTAGTTTCTATTTATAGAAGCATCTGAGATTCGTTTTATAAGAATTTATTCAGTTCAACCTAAATGAATTTCATCTTTTTATTTGAATCTGGATTAAAATTGTGCACATAATGAACGTTTCACCAATATTAATTTTTTTTTGGTAGGGAGCTCAACGAAAGCATTGGATGTGATGTGCTCATTATATTGGGGATTTGGGGCTATCAAATTCTGTATTGAGGATCACTAAGAGGTGGAACCGGGTTGATCAATGGATTAAATATACATGCATGATCCTTACGGTCATCATAGTAATTGCTTTGTTGAGGTGGGCTAGGTGAATGTTACCTCTTTCTCATATATGACTTGAAATAGCCTTTGTTGTATTTACCCATTATAGTACTCAACAGGCCGATAAGAAGTAATTTTACTATGACTTGGATTAGCTTCTTTCTACTGTCAACTTTTTTCTATTAGTGTATCGTCACCCAAACATGTGAAGTAGGCATGTCAAATAGCCCTTCTCCCAGACTGCCTAACCCACCCACCCCACCTCACCCTAGCTCTATCAACATGAGCGATGGTTGGATCATATGGTTGGTGATGGTGGCAATGAGAATGGTCAATGGTGGAGAATCACCTTTTTAAGTAGTTGGAATATGATCGGATCCAGATCAAGATCAAACACATTGAGCAAACATGAGTGAGGTATCAAATCCAAGCATCACACACGTAAGGTGTTATTGGAATGTGGCAAAGTCAGAATATATAAAGCATCAAGTCTAAACATCAAATCAATTCCATTCGGACCAGATTAAAGCTATGAACTATTTTTTTAAGTAGTAATAGTTACCAAATGACATGTATAAAGAAAAAACTACCTTACTACTTTTTTGACTAGATTATCCAACTTGAAGCAAGACGAGACACATGCTTGGAGCAGCGATGAAGAAAACATACTTATCAATAAACTAGCATGATACTTCTATCTCGAATCGTAAAGTGCGTGCCAAATTCATATCAAACAAAAAGTCACTATGGGATTGACTTTTCAAAATGTATGTCAAATAATTAGAATAAATTTATTCAACAATAAACTCTTAAGAATATTTGACTTCATCTCATTCTCACAAATCTAAACCAACCCTATTAATAAGTGGATTCCATCACAAATTGGAGTGTTAAAAATAGAAGGTGGGATAAACTTGAATTGTAATCTTCAACGAGTATTTCTATGGCTTCCAAACCTTGATTATGAATCCAAGCCACATCACATGCATGGTTTCGTAAAATACATGTTTTCCCAATGTAAAACAAGTTTACATGAAGCATATTTGACTCAACACACTCTAATAGACATGATCGTCGGAGTTAGGACTTTTCTTTTAACATCTAATGGTAAAACGTAAGAGGAAGACCAACGATTGTGAAGGGATAGTATTAGTGGGCTAATAATGACTGAGGAGCAACGGTGAAAGAAATAATCGATATGACTAACATTTAAATGGAAATAATGTGATTTATTGACTAAACAAGCCAATATTTTTGCTTAATTAATAAGTTGTAAAAGTGTCAAACAATTCATTTAATATGATTACATAATTATTATCAATGTATAAAACAATCCATGTAATACACACACAATATAATATAAATAAATTTTTTTAAAAAATTATTAAAAAAACTACTCTTCACATGTATTTAAAAAGATAGATAAATATTATCTATGGCGAATAATGTACGTTTTTTGTATTTTTTTAAGAGTTAAGTATCACTTTGACCATCCAATTTTTAGAATTTTTTTATTTAGCCATTAAACTATATTTTTTTTTCCAATTTAGCGCTAAACTATTTTTTGTATATATATTTAGCCACTAAACTTTCATTTTACCGATGTAACCACTGAAAATTATCCCAATTTGACCACTAAACTATCATATTTTATATCGATTTAGCTATTAGTTTTATTTATTTTTCCCCAAAATAGAACACTAAAGTAAAGTTTAGTGGCTACATGAGACAAATCTAAAAGTTAAATAGTCAAAATTGTACTTAATCACTTTTTTTTAATAAAAACTAATATTTATATGATTTAATTTTAAATTTACATATATTTTATGTAACTGATTATTTATTAAAAATTATTTACGTAATACGCAGATTTATAACTTATTTAAGGGTTAAGTGTCATTTTGACCATCCAACTTTCAGATTTTTTTTGATTTAACCATTAAACTATTTTTTGTCTCGATTTAGCCACTGAACTATATTTTGTATATGTATTTAGCCACTAAACTTTTTTTTTACCGATTTAACCACTGAAAATGGTCCTGATTTAGCCACTAAACTATCATATGTTTTACCGATTTAGCCATTAGTTTTATTCATTTTCCCAAAATAGGACACTAAACTAAAGTTTAGTGGCTAAATCAGGACAAATAATAGTTTAGTGGCTAAATGTGACAAATTTAAAAGTCAAATGGTTAAAATGATAATCAACCCATAATTTAATATCTATCTATACTATTAAAAGGGTAACTATACTCAACTCTCATGAAGCCACGTGTCATCGCCATGAATCGACACGTGACATTTACAGTTTTAAAAAATATTAAATAAATTTAACATATATCTATCCATATCCAATATAATCTACTTTTAAATTCAAATCAAATCAAATCCAACAAAATCTAATACTCTAATAACTTATTACTTATAATATATTAAAAGTTTAAAATATTTTAAAAAATAATTACTATTCATGTGTGTGTAAATATACAAAATTAATAGGTCATAATAAATAATAATATCATTATTATATTTATTTGTTTAAAAATAATATTTATATTTTTACATTTTAGTTTATTATATTTTATATATATTAAAAATATCCGCGTAATACGCGGGTAATAAACTAGTGTATAATAATTTGAAAACCGAAAATTTTTAAACCCTGCAGTGAGTTTGTTTACAAAACCAGGGTAGATTATATTTAGAAGAAGCGAGTCCCCCAGCTTACAAGAGACGCAACGCGGCGACAGACGCGCCATGTGCCAATAAAAAGCAGACGTATTCGGGACCGCGGGCGCGGGAATAGTGAGAGTTGGAATTCACAGTCGTTTCGGGAGAGAAGGATCAATCATGGCTACCAGTACCACCGCTCTTACTCCTACTTCCACTGTTTTCCTCTTATGCATTCTCTATGCATTCCTTTGGATCTCACTTTGCTTCGATTACAATCTCCCTACGCTTCAAGGTATTTGCACTACTCTTTCATATGAACCCTTTATTTTTCTTCCTTTTCTTCTTTGCTTATTTTACAATTTTACAGGGAAATAACTAGCAGAAGTTTGCTTTCTCATCTGGGGTTTTTGTTTAACTTGGTCGTTATTAGCAATTTTGCATTGAGGTACACGTGGTTTTTAGTTGGTTACTGATGATTTTCCGATTTAAGAATTCCTTTTCCTTTTAAAGACCAAGTATCTAGGGTTTTTCTGCTTCAATTTTTTCTTCCTTCTTGCCATTTTTGCTTCATTCAGCATTTTGTTCTATGAGATGTAAATGGAACACTTCTAACGTTAATATCTTTTTATGGATTTTACTAAAGGCTGAAAATAGTTATATATATTTATACGATAAAAAGCTTATAAACAAGTGTAATCATGGACTTCTTATTTTTATGTCATAACTTACCTTTTGGCTAGCAATAGTTGGGGGCCTGCGGGTGGATGCTCAAAGTTGATATAGTTAAGTTGCTTACTGAGAAGGTTTAGTTGAATTTAGGGTTTACTTGACCTTACGTTTAGGTGCATGCCATTCATATCGAGTGATTTTTCACCAAAAAAATTTATTTGAGTATTTATTCTGCTTGTAAATTGTTAATTTGGGGTTTTTTTAGTCTGATATTCAGTTAGATGTGTTTTAGGTTCAATTGCCTTATTGGAAAGAATTTGTTTTTCTTGAGAAAGTTTTATATCCAGGCATGGTGGCAGATACCGTCCAAGTCCAATGCATGTCGATTATTTGAATCAAACAATCCAATAATCCATGGAATTTGGAAACTGCTAATTTTGTTGGGTAAAAGTTAAATTCAGAACCTGTTAATTTGATTCAAAGTGTATCCAGGATACTAACCATTCTTGGTTTTTGAGACCACAGGCATTGATGTGGGAAATCCAGTTATAGATGTCACTCCGGTACCCGTTAATGGCTCATCTGGAGAATCTAAAGATGTGCTTTTGTGTGGACGTGTACCTGTATCTGGTGTATCCAGATTGAAACTCCAGCATTATGCAAGTCTGTATCAGGTTACATTGGTCCCTTCTGTATTGATTCATAAGCAATGGCACAGCAGGATTCAAGTTTGCTTTCACCGGTAATGGCTCTCATGTTCATTCCCGTTGCTAGTTGTTTTTTTTTTTTTTTTTTTTACTTTTTTTTCCCATGCCATAAAGTCTGAGTTTTCATATAAACATGGTGATTATGTTTCTCTAACAAAGTTGCCTGCAGGAATTCTTCACTAGGCTTGTGCCAGTGTGAAAAGGATGATTGGAGATCTCTACAAAATGGATTATGGAGTTCCACTATGTCACCTTATGAGCAGAATTATGTTGATGTGAAATTTGGCGACAGGGTTTCTGGTTCGGTAACTGTAACTCTTGATGAAGGTCAGATGTTTATGTTCATATATCTCTCTCTATCTGGTCAGTTTGTTCTGACAGTTCGTTTGGTATTTGGTATGCAGTGCAGCAGGGATGGCGTTACATATTGCTTGCAGCAGGCTTTGTTTTACTGTTTTTGGCACCTGTTGTCAGTGAATGGGTTCCCTTTTACTATACCAGTTCTATGGCTATTGGAATTATAGCTGTTGTTCTCATACTTCTATATCAGGTACATGTTTCTCTTTAGTTAGCATGAGATTGTTCTTTCATATTACCATGAAGTGCACAGTTGTCACTTTTATGGACACTATTTACACCTTTTAATAAAAAAATCTTTTCATCATGTCATTTATTAGAAATCTCTGATATAAGCTGACATATTGATTTTTAGACCATCAGATTGAAGGAAAAACTGTCTTATCTTTATTTTTTTTGTATGCCTTTATTGTCAGCCTCTCTGGTTTCTAGTTTTTTATTTTCTAATAATATTATCTTTATTGTTTAACAGGCGAGGAAGTTGTTGCCAACTGGTAGGAGAAATGCCTTTTACCTCGGTGTAATGTCCTCAGTAGTAAGTGGTTTTCCCTTTGCACTTTGCTCTTGTTCTCATAATTTTTAATATTTGGTCTTATATATTGCAGAAAGACGTGTGACTCCAACTTATGTCGATTCTTTTCATATGCATTTGGTCTTACTCGTCAAAAGAGATATCATTTTAAAATTTTGTACCAGAGTTATTTATATTGCCATTTTCATGTTTAAACCTATAGCCATTGAGTTACTCAAATAGTTGAATTCTCTACTGCACTTTATATGTTCTACCGCTCTCTTATATAAATTTACATGCCAAGATCCACCTTTGCAAATACAGGGCTGTGGGTCTTGCATCCGTTTATTCACTCCAAAATCTTGTAGTAGGAAAGTTACACTCCACTAGTGCCTATGAAAATGGAAGGGAAAAAAAAGATTTCATCCCATAATAGGAATCTTTTACATCATTAGCAGCCTTCATTTTCTCAACTTCTTGCTGTTTATAATTTTTAAGGATCTTTCCCCAATCATGAATAACTGCATGTGAGTTTGCTTAAGTTTTGATGACAATGGACACGAGATGCTTTATAGTCTTGATCCTTAATGTGTAAGGAAGTCTAGTACCATTGAAATTTCATGCCATTCAACACAAAATGGTTGGTGGTGTGTCAAGTAGCTTTGACTGCACAAATATTACCTGTGAAGCCTACAAGCATGAGGTCTTATTGATGTTTTTAAGTAAGGAACCACTCTGCCTTCTTTATGGAAGTTTAGAAAACAGCGTGTCCAGATTCCAGAAATCAGTCTTTATTCTGATTGGTCCTGTCTTGAATCCTGTTGTTTTGAATGTAATTTATTTCTAATGGAACTTGATAACTTGTGGTATTAAAATGCTACACCCAACCTGGCAGGTTGATTAGTTGGATATGCAGTAGCATAGGAATCATCTAACATCGATCCTCTTCAATATTGAATCATGAGAATATTGGCTAGATTGAGTTAAGGGTGTATCAGGCCATCCAAATTAGAAATCTCGAATGATGTGAAATTGTGAACAACTTTTCCAACTTTGAGGCACAAGGATCATTTGTGATTTTTATTATATGCGCTGTTTATACTTCTTTTTATTGTGTAATTTTTCCAGCTTGGAGCAGGATCTTTTGTGGTTCATAACCTCTCAGCATTTCTCAATTCATTTCTCCTAAACTTTGGAATAAGTCAAGAAGTCCAGAACCCAGTAAGTCCTTCTTTCCACACTATTAGTTACTTAGCAATAGAACTATATAAGTGTTTTTCTTGCTTGTTGTTCAGTATGGTGTTGTAGTCTCAGAAATCTAGTTTCAGAGGTAAGCTATTCATTGTTGATTCTATCTCTACATGAAGATTCCTTTTGTTTCGAGAAATGAGTGAGACTTTGGATTTTGCACATGCTATATACGAACTGAATGTTGTTAAATTCAATCTTACCACAAAGAACTTAACTGTTGTTTTGGTTGCATTTTTCAATATCAATTTGGCATTTAAAAGTACCATGCTTGAAATTAGAAGTCAAAAGGTATGTCTCCCCTTTGAACTGATGGGTAACCCACACTGACTGATCCAAGCTGTCTATGCCCCCGATATGGTTTTAAATATGTTAAATTGGAAATTTAGGAGCCAAAATTACATATAAGTTTTATATTGACTCTAAGGAAGTAATGGTAGATGTGGGATTCATGCCCTTCAGCTTGTGATAATCTTGTTGGTTTCCTGAACGGTCATGTTGTGTTGTCTTGGTGTTAATGGTAGTAAGTTCTTTAGATTGAGGATACCAGAAACAGGTTACAAAACAGAAAGCTTAAAGCTCATTAACAGCCACATTTACGAAATGGCATTAGAATAGCATTACTGTCATTCTTGGGATGCTTCTAAGACAGAAACACCCATAATGTTACCGATGGGAAAACTCAGTTGGAAGATATAGTTGGTATCGGCAACAATCTCATGCAATTATTATGTGTTAAAAAGTAATTCAAGCAAAGGAATACCATTCCAACATGGCAACATGGAGAATTCTTTTGGTATCAGAAGACTAGTTAAGAGGAAAATGGTGCTGATATTCTAGAATTTGCTAAAGTTTCTTTAAGTTGCCTTTTGGTGGTACATCCCAGACTTCTCTCTTCAGGATATGCACCACTAAAATTTTCTTGGCATTTTGCAGATAAATTGCATTGTATGCATGTGAAAGCGAGCTTGCTTACAACTGAAAATATTTAAATATAGGCTGAACATGGTTCTGTTTTGGTCAGAGGTTCTCATTTGTTACATATGGCCATATGGGTGCCATGAGAAACTTCATGTTTATAACCTTTTAATCTTGCAGGTTTCTGTATTTGTTGCGCTTGGAATCATAATTTTGGGAGCTGCTCTTGGATATTGGCTGGTTCGGAGATATGTTATCTCAGAAGATGGTGAAGTTGATGATGGTGTTGCTCAATTTATCAAATGGTCCATGCGTATTGTTGCTGTCACATGTATTTTCCTGGTGGGTTATTTTGCTCGTTAGTTAATTATGTATGTGCAAAGATTGTTCATGGTATGCATGGGGTTTGCTGTTGTTAGGAATTGTAATCATCATTAATTTATAGGTTATATTTTACTTGATAGTCATTTTTGGATTTCTAAATCTGAAGTGGACTAAAATTTATGGGACGCAGGGAGGACATCATGTCAAGTTTTATTTTCTCTATGTGTTCTCCTAATGATTCCTATTTGAATCTTTGCTTTAAAGTTTCAACTATAACTTGGTGCTGTAGCATTTTGACGGATCTTATTGCACTCTGAGGTTTCCATGTCTTTTTTCAGAGCACTAATGACAGCCCTTTGGCAATGGTGGCAGTGGGATCTTGTCTGGCGCTAAATAATATGATCACTAAGATGAAGTGGCGCTACCAACAGTAAGTTCTACATTTATTTTCTATCCTGCTTTTAAGTTGGATTGATTGATTAGTCATGGAATTCTTTCACCATGATCAGATTTGTGTACTTTCTAATTTCAAAAGTACCAAGTTCCTATAATATTTTCTCTGTAAATATTTGTAGCTTTGTTGGGCCTATATCTATACGAACATATGAATACGTAATTAATTATGTGGGAGAAGAAACAAATATGGGTCCCGCTAAATGAAATTCACAGAACAAGAAGAAAATGGCATGGTAGGTGGAAACTTTTACTTTTCTACAGTAGTGAGTAGGGTAAAATACAGAATTATGTAAATGTTTTATGCTTAATTTACTCGTCTATACTGTAATTTGACCACCATTGTACTGTGATTTCATGCAGGGCTCAGTCATATTGTGGAAGGAAGAATCTCTGGGCTAGGAGTAAACAAACAACCCCAAAGCATGGACGTGCTGAATTCCTTAGCCGTTCAAAAAAGACTATTCCTTCGGGAAGTCCTTGGAGCGATTCAATAAAATCTTTCGGATGGTCCAATTCCCCCGTCAAAAGTACAAATCTTTACCTTCTAAATTTTCCCTTAACAGTAGTATGCTTTAGTATGCAGCACACTGAACACTGTTCTTATTCATTTGTTTTCTTTGAAGGTATGGCCTCCCCATCAACCAATACAGGGTCAACTGGAAGGCAACATGATGTGTACTCGACATTTCACAAGACTCCCAACAGGAAGAAGTTTTCAAAGAAAGAATGGGATGAATTCACGGAGGAATCAACAAGACAATCAGTTGCTGAATTGGCAGCTTCTCCTGAATTCACTGATTGGGTCATCAACAATGCTGATAGAATCAAACTCCTTCCAGAAGACGGTTCAGATGATCTAGATGGAAGTGCATCAGATTCAACAGACGAATATGTGCAACAGAGCAGAACTGGGCTAGGGTTTTTTAACTGGCAGATGCGTAAGTGAAGCATTCCGTTTTAAGCGTAATCAATGGCGTTATGAGTGCTAAATATCACCAAGCTAGAGATTTTGTGGATCCCTGATTAACTAGCATGGTTATGATCTTTATGATGTAGTGAATTCAGAATTTTACAACACATGTACATACAGTGAAGTGATAGTTTTGTTTTGTAGCCTGCAGCTGTTATTGTTTCTCGGTGCTTATATTTCTTTATTCTGTTACTGATTAGAGTAGGCCTTATGCATATATTTTGTTTGAAAAGGATAAACACTAATCTGATTATCTTTATATTGTCGAAGAAATTTTGATTTGACTTTAAAGGGTCGAAGTTGGTTGTTGTAACATTTAAAAATCAGGAAGAAAAAGTTTATGAGACCTTTGAAAAAGTCAAATAAAGAAATCTTTTTCGATTGGTTCACTTATTTGGAATTGGACGCCAAACTCGGTTGGCTTTGACTTTCATAGCATCCAAGTTATACGTGAATATAATTAATAAACATTTACATAAAATGTATAATAAATAGTTACATAAAATATATAATTATTAATTATTAAAAAAAAAATTAAGGACGATAGTATTATGTATCACAATTTTTTTCTAGCTTTCTAGATAGATATGAATAGCAGCTATATTTTATAGTTGTTTATAACTTTTATTTATAAATTTATATAATTCAATTAATACAAATTGATATTTTATCTTACATATATAATAAAAGAGAACACAAATTGCTTCATGACATCACAATGTGTCATCTAAAAAGATAATTACAGTTTATTTTTATTTTATAAATAAAATATAATATAATATAAAATAAATGTAATTCATTATTTCTAATATCTATAAAGATTAATAAATACAAAAGATAATATAATTTGTTGTTTCTTAAATCTTTAAATATTAATATTTGATAAGATTTAAATCTACATTCAGATTATATCTTATACATACTTACTGTATGTAACACCCCTCCCGATCCCGGAAATGCCACGTCAATATAATATCATATGTGGCAATAACGCAACGGATCCATAACGCACGTGTCATGGGATAATGCAGATTACGGCTAATTAAAAACTTTAAACGCAAAGTTAATACATACAAATCCCAGATTAACAAAACATACAAATTCCGGTCACTGGATACACCGACCCCCAAACAGCCGTTATACAAGTTCTATATAAACATGAAACCATCACAGATCTTCAGTCTATCTCGGATCTACCTCGGCTGCGGCTGAGATCCTTTCTGATTCCCTGAACATGTTAGACTCGATAACGTGAGCTATAAAGCCCGTGAGCACGCGAGGGTTGACACTGCACAGAACACATAGCACATAGCACGCAAAACCCTGTCCCTGTCCCTGTCCCGATAACCCAACACACATCTCAGGTATAAAGCACAAGTATGAGATCGAACACAGCCCTGTGGGGACCCCTCCCCGATGGACACATCGCACACAGCAATGGTCGGTAATACCCTGTAGCACGGAAGCTACCCGGCTACAGGCCCTGCCGTATATATACGCCCCAAGGACTGTAAGGGACAGTCAACCCGCGCGATTCCCCTTCGCGACTTATCGTCCGTATGGAACTCATCACGGACCCCTGGATCGGTCTCGCATCTCATACATAACACGTATAAGGAATAGAGCATACCTGAGGTTCACGTCCCTGTCTCACATAGATATAACACGCACAAGATAGCAACACAGCTAAAATCATAAAGACGGCGCGCGTTTGGAAAAGTCTCGAGTACTCACCTGATTGGTTCCCCGAAGTTTGGCCTCCCTGATCGAACCCTGCTCGTGATCCACTAGTCCCTGTAACCACACGGATAGCCCAACAATCAATCGCAATTCCCAATTAACACATATCACACAATCACAATGATTCGAACTCAATTCAAACTCGATAACCCCACGGAACCGAAACCCGACCAATACCCGAAACTCGACTCAAACCCGACTCAAGGCAATCCCAAACAAGACCCCAATCCCAACAAAACACAGCCCAAGCAATCCCGAAGGAAACCCGACACAATCCGACCCAAACTCAATTTACAAGTTAAACTCGGATTTCCCCAGCAGGCCTTTGGTCGCGCCGCGGGGACTCTGGTGGTCGCGCCGCGACCCCGCGAAACCCCTGCATCCTGACCTGCGATTTCCATGGCTGCCAGGAGTGTTAAACTCCTTTATACTCACGAATTCAGCCTCAATTAAACATACAAAATCATACAACAGCAGCATATAAACTCTCTTTTATGGCCTAGAAGCTAGCTTATACATCTTCACATCAAATACTCAATTTGAAGCCATGAAATTAGAATACCCTTACCTTGGGGCTTCAAACACAAAGGATGAAGAAGATGATGAAGCAAAAACCCAATTCACACAATCAATTCTGGATGAAGGCTTGCTCCTGCTGGACTTCTTCACAAGAACACACACACATAACACACCTTTAGGTTTCTCAAATGGATAAGGGAAAAATGAAAGATAAGGATCCATATGTACGTCTTTATCTCAACCCAGTCCCGAACCCAATAACCCGAATCCGATATCACATTTTCACTATTAATGCCCATTTAACCCATTTAATCCCACGATCCCAAAAATATAATCCGTTTATTAAGATTATAACCCGGTGACACGTAAGCCCAATCCCGACACGTATTAATCCACGAAACGGGATATAATTGGACCAACCCAATATCAATAAATTATTCATCCACTAAAATAATTCCACGTACCAGGTCAAATTAACGGATGTTACAAATCCTCCCCTCTTAAAGAGATTCCGTCCCGGAATCTAACTCGAATTCTGGAATAGGTGAGGATATCTCGATCGCATTTCCAACTCGGGCTCCCAGGTAGCGTTGGTACCTTTATGGTGTCTCCACTGAACAAGTACCAAGGCAATCTCTTTATTCCTCAGCTTCTTGATTTTTCGGTCAGTCACGGCCTCGGGTTGCTCCACATATCGCAGTTGATCATCGACTGTAATCTCAGATAGGGGCACATACTGGTCATCTATAGCCAGACACTTCCGGAGATGACTCACGTGAAACGTATCGTGCACACCAGCCAACTCTGAAGGCAATCGCAGTCGATAGGCCTGATCCCGGACTCTCTCAACAATCTCGAACGGCCCAATATACCGCGGACTCAGCTTCCCACGATGTCTAAACCGGATAACCCCTTTCCACGGCGACACCTTAAGCAACACGCGGTCCCCAACACTGAACTCTAATTCTTTCAAACGGCGATCGGCATAGCTTTTCTGACGGCTCTGGGCGACCCTCATATGCTCCCGAATCACGGCCACCTTGTCACTGGTCTCCTGGAGTAGCTCCGGCCCGCTAATAGGTCGCTCACCGACCTCGCCCCAACACACTGGGGTCAGGCACTTACGCCCATATAGTGCCTCAAACGGAGCCATTTTAATCGTGGCGTGATAGCTATTATTATACGCGAACTCGACCAACGGTAATTGCACGTCCCAATTGCCGCTGAAGTCGATAGCACATGCCCGCAACATATCCTCGAGGGTTTGATTAGTGCGCTCGGTCTGCCCGTCAGTCTGCGGTCTATACGCCGTACTTAGCTGAACCCTGGTACCCAATTCCCGCTGGAAACTCTGCCAGAAACGAGACGTAAACCGCGTATCCCTGTCCGAAGTAATCGACATCGGAATCCCATGCCGCGATACTACCTCGTTAATGTACAGTCTCGCTAACTGATCCATGGTGATAGTACCTCGAACGGCTAAGAAGTGCGCACTTTTCGTTAGTCGATCCACTATAACCCAGATCATGTCGTTCCCGCGGACCGTGCGTGGAAGTCTCACAATGAAATCCATCGTGATGTGATACCACTTCCACTCGGGGATTTCTAACGGCTGTAGATGCCCGTGCGGCTTCTGATGCTCGGCTTTGACTCTGAGACACGTCATGCACTGCTCAACATATCGGCCCACATCTCTTTTCATTCCCGGCCACCAGTAGAAGTCACGGAGATCACGATACATCTTAGTACTCCCCGGATGCACAGATAGCCTCGACCGATGCGACTCATCAAGAATCAACTGCCGCAGATTCCCAACCCTTGGGACCCAAACCCTATCATGGAACACAAGCAACCCACGATCGTCCCTGATCAATGACTCAAGCTGCCCGATCAATCGTTCACGCTTCACATTATCACCTCGCAGGCCCTCCTGCTGTGCTAATCTCAGACTATCGATCAAAGTCGAGGTGATCTCAAGCCTCGAGGCTCTGGAAATCACAGTCTGGCCGCATGCCCTACGGCTCAGCGCGTCAGCTACCACATTAGCCCGACCCGGGTGGTACTGAATCTCGCAATCGTAGTCCTTAAGCAACTCAAGGCTACGGCGCTGTCGCATATTAAGATCTTTCTGGCTGAACAAATACTGAAGACTCTTATGATCGGTATACACAATAAACCGAGACCCATACAGATAATGACGCCAAATCTTCAACGCAAACACAATGGCGTCCAACTCTAAATCGTGCACGGTATGGTTTTCCTCGTAAGTCTTCAGCTGGCGCGAGGCATAAGCGATCACCTTCCCTCGCTGCATCAGAACACAGCCCAACCCTGACCCCGAAGCATCACAATATACCACAAAATCATCGGTACCCTCCGGCAAGGCTAACACTGGAGCCTGACACAATCGGGTCTTTAGCTCTCTGAACGCACGCTCCTGACCCTCGGACCACTTAAACGGAACGGACTGCCGTGTCAATCTCGTCAACGGCAAGGCAATCCTCGAGAAATCCTGGATGAAGCGTCTATAGTACCCAGCGAGACCCAGAAAACTACGAATCTCAGGCACTGATCTCGGAGGCTCCCAACTCATCACTGCCTCAATCTTAGCTGGATCCACTTTTATACCCTCGGCACTGACCACGTGACCCAAAAACTGCACTTCCCGAAGCCAAAATTCACATTTGGACAGCTTCGCATACAACTTCTCCCTGCGCAGCACAGTCAAAATCTCTCGGAGGTGCTGCTCGTGGTCTTCGGCACTCCGCGAGTAGATAAGGATGTCATCAATGAACACGATCACGAATCTATCCAACATAGTTCTACACACCCGGTTCATTAAATCCATGAAAGCGGCGGGTGCGTTAGTCAAACCAAACGGCATTACAAGGAACTCGTAATGCCCATAACGAGTCCGAAACGCGGTCTTCGGCACATCTTCGTCCCTGACCCTTAACTGATGGTAACCCGATCGCAAGTCGATCTTGGAGAAATAGCTCGAACCCTGGAGCTGATCGAACAGATCATCAATACGTGGAAGCGGATAACAATTCTTCACAGTCACTTTATTCAATTCCCGATAGTCGATACACATCCGCATACTACCGTCCTTCTTTTTCACGAAAAGCACTGGCGCACCCCAAGGCGACGAACTAGGACGGATAAATCCACGATCCAGAAGCTCCTGCAACTGTGACATCAGCTCTCGCATCTCTGTCGGTGCCAGCCTATAAGGCGTCTTAGCAATCGGCACCGCCCCAGGAACAAGATCGATCCGGAATTCCACTTGGCGATCTGGCGGTAACCCAGGCAACTCCTCTGGGAATACCTCAGGGAACTCACGAATCACCGGAATATCCTCTAAGGTCTTCTTTTCCTTCCTCGCGTCAACTACATAAGCTAGGAAGGTCTCGCACCCTTTAGAGACATATCTCTGAGCCCTGGCCATAGACACAATCCCGATATCTCCCTTACGGCGTTCCCCATACACAATCACACTCTCACTGTCAGAAATGGGTATACGGATGATCTTCTTGGCACACAGAATATCAGCCCGTCTGGCAGTCAACCAGTCCATACCCACTATCACATCGAAGCTACTGATCTCAATCGGCAGCAAATCGATCGCAAACTGATGGGAATCTATTTCTAACACACAGCCCCGATAAACCCGACTCACTAACATCGAACTCCCATCGACCCTCTCGACAATCAAAGGAACAGATAAAGGAGAAGCAGACATACTAAAATACGCACAAAATGTAACAGACACATAGGAGCGATCTGCCCCGGAATCAAATAACACACGAGCTCGAAGTCCGTTAAGGATGTACGTACCCGAAACAACATCTGTAGCATCCCGTGCCTCCTCTGCGGTAGCCTGAAACACTCGTCCGCGGCCTCTCGGAACTGACTCACGGCGGCTGGACGACGACGGCTCTGCCCTGGTCCCACTTAAGCTAGCCCCCTGTACTGCCGGTCCCGGCTCTGGACAATCCCTAACCCGATGCCCTGGTCGCCCACATCTGAAACACAACGACTCAGGCACCGTACAAACTGAAGCGGCGTGGCCCCGCTGGCCGCACCGGAAACAACGTGGCTGCTCCGATAAACACTGTCCGGAATGGCGCCGGTGACATTTCGGGCACTCCCGATCACCATAAGAACTCTCGACACGGCTACCGGACGCCTGGGACCCCTGCCCCACACTACTCTGGCTCTGCGCTCCCGACCCCTGACTCTGGCCCTGACCCTGACGTCTCGATCGACGATCTCGACCCCGGTCCCTATCACGTCTCTGACCCGCCCCTTGCCCTGAAATCTGCCCGGAACCCTGACCTGAAAATTGCCACTGATCCGGACGCTGATCACTGGGGGCGTCCCCGGAAGACCTCCATACACTGGACGGCTGATCAAAAGTCCCAGTACGCTGCCTCTGGGAAGAGGGCTGCTCCCTCTGCTTGAGGATCTCTCGCTCCCTCATGCGGGTCATCTCAAGGGCTCTAGCAAATGTCGGAGTATCGTGCAGTCCCACAAACTCCCGGATATCAGATCGGAGCCCATCAATAAACGCGTCTGCTTTACGGCTCTCGGTATCCACATGCTGAGGCGCGAACTGTGAATACTCATTAAATCGGTCGACATACTGCTGGACCGTCATATTGCCCTGCTGCAAATGGAGGAATCGGCGCTCCATCTCCCGTCTCTCATCCCTCGGAATGTACTGTAACTCAAACATAGCCCTGAACTGCTCCCAGGTCATAGCATAAGCGGCGGACTCAGTCATCGACGACTCAATCGATTTCCACCACTGCAAAGCACCGCCCCGTAACTGATATGCGGCGTACCCAACCATATCTCTAGGATCCACGTGGGCCACTCGGAACGCGCCCTCAATCTCACGCTCCCATGCGATGGCTGCCCCCGGCTCACCGTCACCCCGAAACTGCGGCGGAGCCCCTGTCATAAAATCTTTGAAGGACCCGCCCCGCTGCGAAGATGACGAAGCACCACCCCTAGACTCAGTCTCGGCACGCTGAATAACTGGCCCCAAACTCTGACCCTGCTCACGCTCTTGCTCTTTCTGCTTCCTGTAAAACTCGGTAAGAACATCTAGCAACTCGGATTTACGAATATACTCGTCACTGGGCGGCTTACCCGCGCCCGAACCCTCTCCCTGATCTGTCATGATAATCTGCACAAAGCAAAACGATTAAGCACAAGGGATAAATCATCCAGCGTTATACACTAAGCCAGGTCGGTTAATTCACTATATAATCGCAAAACGATCCCCCATAGACCGGAACAAGGTCTAAGTTAAGCATCCACTAATGATACTCAAGCTTCAAACCACAAGCTCTGATACCATGCTGTAACACCCCTCCCGATCCCGGAAATGCCACGTCAATATAATATCATATGTGGCAATAACGCAACGGATCCATAACGCACGTGTCATGGGATAATGCAGATTACGGCTAATTAAAAACTTTAAACGCAAAGTTAATACATACAAATCCCAGATTAACAAAACATACAAATTCCGGTCACTGGATACACCGACCCCCAAACAGCCGTTATACAAGTTCTATATAAACATGAAACCATCACAGATCTTCAGTCTATCTCGGATCTACCTCGGCTGCGGCTGAGATCCTTTCTGATTCCCTGAACATGTTAGACTCGATAACGTGAGCTATAAAGCCCGTGAGCACGCGAGGGTTGACACTGCACAGAACACATAGCACATAGCACGCAAAACCCTGTCCCTGTCCCTGTCCCGATAACCCAACACACATCTCAGGTATAAAGCACAAGTATGAGATCGAACACAGCCCTGTGGGGACCCCTCCCCGATGGACACATCGCACACAGCAATGGTCGGTAATACCCTGTAGCACGGAAGCTACCCGGCTACAGGCCCTGCCGTATATATACGCCCCAAGGACTGTAAGGGACAGTCAACCCGCGCGATTCCCCTTCGCGACTTATCGTCCGTATGGAACTCATCACGGACCCCTGAACCGATCTCGCATCTCATACATAACACGTATAAGGAATAGAGCATACCTGAGGTTCACGTCCCTGTCTCACATAGATATAACACGCACAAGATAGCAACACAGCTAAAATCATAAAGACGGCGCGCGTTTGGAAAAGTCTCGAGTACTCACCTGATTGGTTCCCCGAAGTTTGGCCTCCCTGATCGAACCCTGCTCGTGATCCACTAGTCCCTGTAACCACACGGATAGCCCAACAATCAATCGCAATTCCCAATTAACACATATCACACAATCACAATGATTCGAACTCAATTCAAACTCGATAACCCCACGGAACCGAAACCCGACCAATACCCGAAACTCGACTCAAACCCGACTCAAGGCAATCCCAAACAAGACCCCAATCCCAACAAAACACAGCCCAAGCAATCCCGAAGGAAACCCGACACAATCCGACCCAAACTCAATTTACAAGTTAAACTCGGATTTCCCCAGCAGGCCTTTGGTCGCGCCGCGGGGACTCTGGTGGTCGCGCCGCGACCCCGCGAAACCCCTGCATCCTGACCTGCGATTTCCATGGCTGCCAGGAGTGTTAAACTCCTTTATACTCACGAATTCAGTCTCAATTAAACATACAAAATCATACAACAGCAGCATATAAACTCTCTTTTATGGCCTAGAAGCTAGCTTATACATCTTCACATCAAATACTCAATTTGAAGCCATGAAATTAGAATACCCTTACCTTGGGGCTTCAAACACAAAGGATGAAGAAGATGATGAAGCAAAAACCCAATTCACACAATCAATTCTGGATGAAGGCTTGCTCCTGCTGGACTTCTTCACAAGAACACACACACATAACACACCTTTAGGTTTCTCAAATGGATAAGGGAAAAATGAAAGATAAGGATCCATATGTACGTCTTTATCTCAACCCAGTCCCGAACCCAATAACCCGAATCCGATATCACATTTTCACTATTAATGCCCATTTAACCCATTTAATCCCACGATCCCAAAAATATAATCCGTTTATTAAGATTATAACCCGGTGACACGTAAGCCCAATCCCGACACGTATTAATCCACGAAACGGGATATAATTGGACCAACCCAATATCAATAAATTATTCATCCACTAAAATAATTCCACGTACCAGGTCAAATTAACGGATGTTACACTGTATATCTAATTAAAAATATAAATTATTTGTTTATAAACTTAATAATATGTATTAAAAATAAATACAAATCATATAAACAATATTAAATATTTAAAAAGTAAACATAATATAATATTAATAAAATCATATTTCATAACATTTATTTACTATAAAATACATATAACCATTATGTTTACATAAAATTAAAATTTCAAATTATATCGATTAAACATATATAAATATAGAAATAAAAAATGTTAAAAAAAGGTAATTGCTACTCATGAATATTAAAAATATAAATAAATAATATATAGGACAAGTAATTTTACTTTTGTTTTATTTTTTACGTGTGTTGATAAACTAGTATATAATATAATATTTCTTATGAAATATTTTTTTACTGATTATCTTTCAGACACATGATATTTACTATATAATGTGTATTTAGTTTCAATATATTTTAATATGTTTATAAACGCATAAAACAATTATAAAGTGATATATACAAATTAATATAGATAAAATAAGATTTAATTTGAATTTAAATCTATGATTGACATTGATAAATATATAGAAATATGACAAATAAATATGTAAACTATTTTTTAATTAGATAAACACATAGAATTTAATGCACTGTTAGATTGACACGTGACAAACATGATTATTCTTTATATAATAATAATAATTATAAAAATAAAATGAAAAGATAAAAATTCTTTAATTAACACGGGTGGTTGCTTTAATAACACCATAAAATAGATGTAAGAATGTTTTGACGACTGTATTGATAGATTTAATTAAGAATAAGTAAAAGTTAAATTAAATAATGTTGAAAAGCTCTGACGTTAGCTACTTTCTAGATTCATTTGTTTCTATAAGAACCACATAATTTTATATTATTATCTATATATATTGGATTGATGAGGATGCAAGGGTGGTAGTGGGACCCTTATCTATCTCAATACATTACATTTAGTTCCATACTTTCATAAAATTTTCAGTTTTGTTGACGTACTTTAGCTTACTTCACCCTAATTTACTTCTTTCGGATTTATATATTAAAAATAGCAATGTGTACTTTTTTATGGTACATTTAATTTCTTTTTTTTTTCTTTTATTATACCAATTAAGTCTATCATATTTTAAAGCTTGTTTCATTTAATTTTAAAGTCATTACATGAACGATTTTATTGGTTAAAGTTTGACATTACATCAGACGTGAAATATAAATAAATGAATTGTCAATTAACTAGATGAAAGTAATATTTGATGGTTAGTTCTTTCTTACAAAGAGTATAAGATATAGAATTGTTACTAGTTAAAGGTTTGGTAAGAAAATGTTCTTAATGATATTGTTTCAATTACTAGTTGACATGATAATTTTTTTAAAAGCTACATATGGTTTGAATATAAAGGTTTTAAAGTATAATGATTTGCTTAATGTAAATTATAAAGTTTAATAACTAGAGAATGCATATTAAGGTATTGACATCACGACACTACACAAACAATTAAGGTTATTAAACCTATAAAAACAAAGGTCGAAAGCAATTTTAAAATTGTACTTGAAACAATAATTAAACTTTGTTAGCCCTTGATCTTGAATCAACTAAAGCTTTTCCAAGTATAACTCTTAAAAACTTGCTAACACAACCCGTATTTCATAGTCTACCAAAGTTAAATCAAAACAATCGTTACAATAATAAGAACAAATTCAAGATAAATTTCAAACTGTTATCTAGAATTTTACCTATAAAAAGAATAATAGTATGTTTGATTAAGTTAAACTTTAAACACAAATTAGTAAAGTATGCACATGTTATCTCATGACATTATTAAAAAAGAGAAGGTAAACATGCCCTTGTGTATCATTCTTATCAATCCCACAATAAAAGATGATGAATATAACTGTTGACCCTTCAAAAATACAATTTACTACACGGTTATCACCGAATGTTTAGAATTCAACTAGTACAGATTCTAAGAAGATGCTTAGTATGTCTTAAACCTGAAAGTTTCTAAAACTCTTTGGCATAAACGTTTTAAATATCATGAAAATTGTTTCCGTCGAACAAAGTAAAATTTAAAAGACACCTTCACTCATATGAAAAATTGAAACTTATTAGGGATTAAAATGAAAATTCTTAAAAAACCATAATAATTAATTGCATATGTGAAATGAACAATAAACCATCATTTCATACATATACTTTTTTTTCTCGGCATAAATACAAAATGATGAAAACGCAAAAGGCAAGACTCAAGAGATTACAAATGAAATTATGAATGCGTGACTAAGAGAGAGAATTTAATAAGAAAAAAACGCCAATAGAAAATTAGGACCGCCCTCAATGGGCCCAGTCCACCCACAAGGGGCAGTACCTCGAATACCGAGCATCAAACCATCATCCCCCCCATATATCATCGATTGTCACGCAAGGCTCGATTTAATTGCGTCTAGGGATCTCTCGAATCTGCCAGCCAATCCATCCCTTATTGGGGGAGGATTGAAAAATCGAATCTTTGGGAATCTTGATCTTTAATTCTCATTTCTATATATTAGCTGGCAGGTTCCCTAGTTATCTAGATTCTGGTGACCAAATCTTTACTAATTTTTAACAGCAAAACCCAGGTTTGGTTGTTTTAATTTGATGGGTTTTGTTGTACAGCCAAATCAGGGGGTTGTTGGTGGAGCAAAGTTGGGGTTTAGAAGTTTGGTGAGGAGGAAAAGGGTTGATTCTATCCATTCAAAGTCATCAGACACGGGACATCATCAGTTGGCTAAGGAGTTATCCATTGCCCATCTCATTGCCATAGGTAAACAGAAAAAAAGAAAATTTTTATTATTTTATCATAATTCAAGTTTTGAATTGTTCTTGGATTTACAATGAATGGTTAGTGGGTGGTAGTGTTTTCTTTATGTTAGATGATAGATATGGATCTGACTAAAAAAGACCCCAAAAGTAATATTTGAACAATTGAGAATGAGGAAGAGTACTAGGTCAAGACTAGGCAACCTGATTTCGGAACAGATGTTTGGTGGTTTAACATTATGTTGTGAAATTCAGCATTTTTAACATTGATTTTTGGGGCTATCAAAACGAATCAGGTGTGGGTTCAACGATCGGAGCTGGGGTTTACATTCTTGTGGGTACGGTTGCTCGAGAGCATTCTGGCCCTGCTCTGGCCTTTTCTTTCCTAATAGCCGGGATAGCAGCTGCACTTTCTGCCTTTTGTTATGCTGAGCTTGCAAGTCGCTGCCCTTCCGCTGGAAGCGCCTATCATTATTCTTACATATGTGTTGGAGAAGGGTAGGTTCTTACACCGATGGTTTACTAGTACATTTTATAAGGTGTATGGATGCTGATATTATCGTTTGTAATATGTTTCAGTCTTGCTTGGATAATTGGCTGGGCTTTAATTTTAGAATACACAATTGGAGGATCTGCAGTGGCTCGTGGCATTTCTCCTAATCTCGCATTGCTTTTTGGAGGAGCAGATAGCCTACCAGCTTTTCTTGCACGGCATTATATTCCGTCCCTTGGTATTGTGGTTGACCCATGTGCAGCTTTTTTGGTGTTCATCGTTACTGGGCTATTATGTGTGGGAATCAAGGAGGTAGTCATCGTAATTCTGTATTCACTTTTTCTTTGATGTCTGGATTTAAGTTGTGTTGGAACCATTCTTAGAACTTGTTTGTTTTTATGCCCCTAATCATACGAAATACAAATGTGGCAGAGTACTCTTGTGCAATCAATTGTGACGACTGCAAACATATGTGTAATGATATTTGTAATTATAGCTGGTGGATATCTAGGGTTCAAGAGCGGATGGATTGGCTATAAACTTCCTGTTGGGTAATAGTGTTACCTTTTCACTTATTTGATTCATCAACATTCAATTTTCTCATTTATCTTTTGTTGTGTGATAGGTACTTCCCATTTGGAGTAGACGGGATGCTTGCTGGGGCTTCAACAGTCTTTTTCTCATACATAGGGTTTGATTCAGTTGCCAGTACAGCCGAAGAGGTATTCTTTGACCTTATACGTAGGTTAAATAAATGTTTTGACTATTTGCGAAATATCAAGAATACCTTCCATTAAAGATAAATAAAGGAGCCTTACCAACTGACACGAGTAATGAGCTAAAAAGGGGTCTACAACTGAATTCTGCAGGTGAAGAATCCTCAAAGGGATTTGCCATTAGGTATTGGGTCTGCACTATCTATTTGCTGCATGTTATATATGTTGGTCTCAGCGGTCATCGTTGGTCTAGTACCGTATTATGCAATGGATCCTGACACTCCTATCTCTTCTGCATTTGCAAGCCATGGTATTCAATGGGCAGCGTAAGTAACACATGCAATTATTTGTTTTCCTTCTGCCTTACTTAGTAGTTTCTTTGACATGCACATGACAAGTATAGAAGCCATCCTTGCATATGTGGTCATCTTCTTGTGGATTATTAAGATCACTGGTGAAAAGGGGGACTTGTTTTAAGAGAAGATGTTAGTAGATTTGCAGAATGACAAACGAGTTATTAGCATTTTGCCACTTCGGCCACTCTGCATATATGCCTGGCTGCTAGTTTTATTAAACAATCTACTTTTAACAATGCAAAGCAAACACCCTGGTTGCCGGCTGGTGTGCTGCCTTCCTGCTTATTTCTGTTGGTCGTATGGTTTATTTAACTATTTTTGTCAACTAGAGCTTTTTCATTGCATTTCCACAAGCATGTTGGTTGTTTAGAAACAGTGTCAAGTAAAATGATTTTTTTGGCTTTAAGGATGCTATTCATGTTTCATCTTCGACTGTCTTTTTTTTCCTATCACAATTTCTTTTAGAAGACTATGTTGTTGTCATGAATTATTTGTTGAACTAGATTCTTTTTCCCTTTTCTTATATAGACCAATGTTCTTTCATTACTTCACAGGTATATTATAACTATCGGAACTGTCACTGCTCTCTGCTCAACACTCATGGGTTCACTCTTGCCTCAGGTAAACATCTTATATTGATCATGGAATGCTCGAAGACACTTTTATCTGTTGCATGTATGTGTGCTTGTGTATCTTTAGCACCTGGTTGTTGTTGTATCTTGTTAGTCGAAGCCCTAGTCTATCCTTTGCATAGATTATATGCACCTGTGCTGTGTTTTCTTTTCTTTTTTTTTTTTTTTTTTTTTTTTTTTTTGGTTTTTGGACTTACTGAGATCTTCTTTTGAAGCCACGTATCTTAATGGCAATGGCTAGAGACGGTTTGCTCCCATCATTTTTCTCAGAAGTAAATAAGCGTACCCAAGTTCCTATCAAGAGCACAATTCTGACTGGTTTGATTGCTGCAACCTTAGCATTTGCCATGGATGTTGAGCAGTTGGCTGGGATGGTATGTGGCATCTTTTTCCTCAAGATGGTTTCATGCATACTTATATACTAATTCCCATCATGTTTGAATTCAAGATTTGAGCACATCACACAGCGAGTGGACAAATCCACGTGGGACTGTATGCATGCACTCTCAGATACAATAATTTCTTCTTTGTGTTACAGGTCAGCGTAGGTACGCTTCTTGCGTTCACAATGGTGGCAATTTCGGTCCTGATACTTCGGTATGTCCCACCAGATGATGTACCTCTTCCATCTTCACTTCAGGCAGCAATAGATTCCGTTTCTTTGCGTTATAGTAATACTGTAAGTACCGAGGAAGCCGATGTTGAGATCAGCAAGGGTCAAACTGGTGTATCTGGGGAGAAAAACAAACTTCTACCAAGAAATGGAGAGACATCAGCTGAATATCCTCTAATTGCTAAAGTTGCAGCTCAAGGTTTATAATCCAGCTTCCTTGCTGTTCATTCGGATGATCTTCCCTTGTAAAAATTTCAAGGATTCATGGAATTTTGTGACTTTCGCAGCCATATTCACTGAAAACAAGAGAAGAACAATTGCAGGGTGGACTATAATGCTTACTTGTGTTGGAGCACTGGTTCTTACATATTCAGCCTCAAATCTTGGTATTCCTAGGTTCGTCAAATTCTTGTTTCTCTGTTAAGCCATCTTAATAGAAAAATGCTAAGACCCACACAAAAGATGTGGGATTGGGATAAAAAATCATATGATCAGATACCTTTTATGACTCAACAGTAGAACATTCCATATCATTCCCGCCTAGGCATTGTGATGATTGAGACTTGTGGGGTTTATTGACTTTGATTTCAATGTTGCTATTATGGTATAGTACATTTCGGTTGACCCTATGTGGAATTGGTGGCGTTCTGTTACTATTCGGTCTAGCTGTGCTCAGTTTTATAGAGCAAGATGATGCCAGACACAACTTTGGACACACTGGCGGTAATATTTCTGTTTTTAAACATTTTTGTGTTGGATCTGATATTTTACTTGGATTTTTTTCATTCAAGATGGTCATTGTTTTCTAGCTATATTAGACTTTCCATCGTAGGTCAAGCACAGCAATTAGATTCTAAGACGAACTATTTGTTCTGTTCAGGTTTCATATGCCCATTTGTTCCTCTCCTGCCCATCCTTTCTATTCTCATCAATATGTATTTGCTGCTTAATCTTGGGTGAGTAGTTATATCTAATACTCTTTTTAAGGGAAGATCATGTGTATGAACAGGTGACTAATTTTCATCTTTCTCATATGATCCATTTCTGTGAAAACTTAGAGCGGATACTTGGATGCGAGTATCAATATGGCTGCTAATAGGAGTATTTGTATATGTAATTTATGGCCGGAACCATAGCTCGCTGCAACATGCAGTTTATGTGCCTGCAGCTCATGTCGACGAAATCTACCAGAGCAGTGCAGAATCACTGTCATCTTAAGGGACCGGAAAATGGGAGTAAGAAACAATATTGATTTCAGATTGGTTGCCATGCGCTCGCATTAGTACCGTACTTCAAGCTTTTTTTGTATTATATGTGGTGTACCTGACAAAGAAAAAAACATGTGCATTGATGTAAATATGTATACATATATATAGACTTATTGAATTATTATGGTTTGTGGAATTCCTCATCAGGAATTTCAGAATAAAATGTATCATCTTGCTTTCCAGTTGTTCCATGTCTATCTATTCAATTATGAGGGCAATTCCAATGGCAAACCTTTTAATGTGTTTCTGTTGAAAGTGATAAAAACCTTGGGAAAAAAAAAAGAGAGAGACAATACTTTCTTCAAACCACTTTGATTTTCCAAAGCTTTTGAAACATAGGTAAAAGTAAAAAGCCTTTTCTTGTCATATATAGACAAACATTTGGTAAAACCCACCATTGGAGATGCTCTTAACTTTAAAGGGGGAGAATATTCAGTCGATTCTCTCCTTTAGTTGGTAAAAGTTTGTTTCTCTCCCCAGAAACACTAGTTTGACCCTTGCTGATCTCAAGTCTCAACAACAATTTTCTTGGTACTAATAGAAATAAAATAACGCAAAGAAACCGAATCTGTTACTGCCCAAAGTGAAGACAGAAGCAGGACATAATCTGGTGGGACAAACTGCTACCATTGTGAATGCAAGAAGCATACCAATGGTAACAAGGAACACAACGAAGCAATTACCATAACTGAGAGTGCACCTATGCAGACCTACACATAGTTTGTCTGCTTATTGTGTGATATACATCAGTACATATTGATATAAAAAACACTAGTACATATTAAATCGCCTCTAGTAAAGGATAAACTCTTGGTACCATCCCTGCCAACTACGCAACGGTACACCAATGGCAAATGCCAAAGGTTGCAGTGATCAATCCAGACAGATTGGGCTCTTGAAGAGTCTTGGGTATACTTGTTTGCTTCTGGGAAAAAAAAAAAAACGATGCAAGCAAACTGTCTCTAGAGTCTAGCCATTGCCATCAGAAATGGTGGCTTCAAAAAGTAACTCCCTGCAAGTCCAAAAGGCTATGTGCTCACAGTACTCGAAATGTTAATCTTCAGGACAAGTATCCCTTTTCACCATGATTCTAAATTATATGACCTACTATCTCCTCTTGTGCATCATAGAAAGTAGTTAAGTTGGAAGGAAAAAACACAAATCCCTTGAGCATATATTCTGCTTGCGTTTCTACCTCTAAATTTTTTTAAGAAATTAGGCAAATAGCGGGAACGATTGGTGTCCATAAAAGAAATATCAACCACTGATTTAGGGCTCCTGCAAGTCTTGAGAACTCATCATACATCAGACAATTTGTTGGCTTGGTATGCATTTTATTTAATACGGCATCTTAAATGAAACACAAACAAATTAAGATCTCAAATTTGAGAGTAAGCAAATGAAGGAACAGTAAGACGTGGCTTTCGTACCTGACTCTTTGTTAACCAACAACTAAATGAATCCCACAACCAACAATGAACCAACAAAAAAACTAAAAAATCTCAGGTGCCGTTTGGATTACATGATTTTAAAATGATAGGATTTTAAAATTATTAGGGGGTGAGTGCATTGTGAAATGAGGAGAAGCGTGGAATGTGAAATCCTAAATGAAGCTAAATCCTTTCATTTTAGTTTTTATCCAAACATGACATAGAAGAATTTCTAAATCCAAATCCTAAATGAGTTGTTAAAATCCTACAAACCAAACGCCACCTCAAGGTATAATCATTTATGATTATTGGGTTAGGCAGAAAATGCCTGGTACGACAATCCTTCATGCATGTACATCTTACAGTTAAAAGTCACTCCCATGCAATGTTATTAAAGGCGTGCGCTGCGACCAAGTCCCTTAGGTCGGTGCGACTAAACCTGGACAAGTTTTGTTTCATAAACAACTTTTAGGCTTTTTTAGACTTAAAAAATAGTTTGTATGGTCAATTATATCCCTAGAAAGTTTCAAAGACATCTTGTCAGTGATGATTATTGATTGTTTCCTACTTTCCCTCTTTTAAGATCACAATTATCCTATTCAAATAATCTCTCTTCCTGTGACTCTCTTCAGGATCGTACCTCCTTCACACTTATGCAAGTAGAACAATCAACATCAAAGACCGACTATTAGAGGGCTGACTTCAGCCTTGTGGTTTGCCTCTGCGGTTTCTTGAAACATTAATTTTCTTCGTAATAGTTAAGGTTTAAGGTGGTATATGTAACAACCCAGCTTTTATTTAAGTCTTTTATTTCGTCTTGATCCAAATAATGTAAATTTAATTACATTATTAATTATGTGATTTAATTAAGTTGATGACTATTTAAAATTAACTGAATATTTTTATTATAAATTATTAAAGATGATTAAATTAAAAGATATGTAAAATACAAAAGTTTAGTGGGTTAAATAGCAAAAATAATAAATTTATATATAAAAGCAAAATTAATGATCAATTAAGAGCATTAATCATCAAACCCCTCTCTCTCTACTCTCTCTCTACACATACGGCCAACATCACAAATTCATCAAAATTCCATAAATTGCTACAATCAATTGAAGATTCAAGACAAAGGAGTTACAAGAATCAAAGATCAACAACAATCTACAAGATTTTTGAGGTAATTATTGACTAAACTCTATAATTTCAAGAAATTGGTTCGGTTTTATTAGAAACCGAAATCTAAGATTAAAATGTGAAGATTATTGGTTGCATGTATAAAATTATGATAGATTATGATGAATTGAAACAAATAAATGAAACAGAAACAAAATTTGATGCTTGGATCATTCAAATATTGAAGAAAATCGGAATTTTAACAAAAGAAGAGTTCTTGACAAAAATATCATATTTTTGGATGATCTTACTTCAATTAGGATGTTATTGATAGGGAAAAATGTATAAAAACACTCCAATAATGTTATTATATCAATATATAACATTGCATGTTACTAAAAAGTGTTTTTGGGAATTAATATGAAAAATCCGTATGAAGAACACCAAGAACACCAAGAACAATTTCTGGAAAAAAATAACAAGTGTGGGATCCGAATTCGGATGACCCGAATTCGGATGATGTCCCATTTCGGACCACGAAATTCGGATGAAATCCATTTCGGTTCCATACTTCGGATAATCAATAATTATTTCGTTAAGTGTTGGTCCGAACTCGGATGATCCGAGTTCGGATGGTATCAATTTCGGATGATGAACCGAATCCAGGCTTGGTCCGAATTAGGACGACCATTTCGGACTTGTCCGAATTCGGGTGCCAGATCCGGATATGTCCGAATCCGGATGGTCCGAATCCGGATGATCCGAAATTGGATAACCTATTTTGATATTTTAACAAAGAATCTAATGAGGGATTGACAAGATATCAGCTATCAGAATCAGATAGAAGAATTAAATGACCAAAAGATGATGACACTGATAAGACAAATTACCAGATATCAGACTCAGATAAAATACAAGAATTTAAAGACTAAAATGATGATGACCAAAAGATGATGAAACTCCATGATAATAATAATGATAAAGATGATGGAATTGACATGATATTATCATGAATGATTTTGAACAGATTCAGTATATTCTGAACAAAGATTAAAGACTTGAAAGCGGGTCTCTAATTTGAAAAGACTTAAAAGCGGGTCAGAGAATTGATTGACAGAATACAGATTGACAAAGATAAAATCCTGAGATAACTCAGGTGGCAGATTCATATATCTGTTTGACCAAGACCCAGACCAGTGAGTTATAGATATTCAGATTGAACATGCATAGATCCGATTGAGATATATTGCTGCTGTTAGATTTATTGACATTCATTTATCAGCTGGATTGAGACCTGTGCACACCATGGATGGGTGTTGCCCAGTGAATCATGATAGCTATTTGATTATCTTTTCATATTGCATTTAATATTGCTTCAGACTTTGCTTTATGATTCATTGCTATCATGACTTCTAAGACATATGCTTACATCATTGATCAGACATTTGATAGATTGATTCAACTAGACTAGCCCTTATGGTCTATTGTTCTAGACCCGGCTATTTCACCAGTTCTTATGAACTTGGTAATGACATCCGATGTTCCGCCATATTGACTTACTGGTAGCTAGCCCAGTATGTGGCTGATCCCCACGATTTAAGCGTGAGTGTGGTTTGAACATCATCCGATTCTATGATTCTATATCTCAATCATGAGGGCTGTAGCGGCAGCCAAGACATATCACGCTAAGACTAATGACTCCGCTTGACACGCATGTTGATATTGAAAATCTATAAACTCACTAAGCGTTGCTTACAGATGTTGCATTAATATTTTACAGGTAAAAGCAAAGGAAAATCACCTGCAGGACCTAGTATTTAGGTCATTCAAGATCCAAGTTTTGAAGCTTTCCTAGACCACTACTCAACACACTTTCTGGTACTGATTGGAAGACAACAATTGTGGTGGTTTTGGGTAGATTTGATGTAATGTATGATGTTATGATTAGATTAGATGTTACCCTTTTTATTAACTTTACTTTGAATTTTGTAACTTTAATCCTAACTTGTATGTACATGTAATTTTATTATTCCGCAATTTAATTACCCTATCTTAGTATGGTTGATATCGTATTGCATGATGTGAGACCTAGACTCTGAGGACTGACCCGTAAGGGGAGGTCTTCACAGTATATTTGCTATTATATCTATAATTCTATATAACATGTATGTATTATATGTTCTTGTGCTAACAGTGTCTTGTAAAGTATTTTGTAATTTATTGCTAGTTCACTTCACTCGGGCCCTCACCTTCTTGTGTCTCTCGACTTGGTCTCTAATCAAGGCATGTCGCCTCGAGTGCGACTTCACCTTTAATAACATTACTCCCATGACCACGAGATGTAGCATTCCTCCTCATAAAAGTTGCAAATAACTTGGAATAGACGCAGCAGAATAATTCTTGCAAGAGAGGACTTCCAAATCCCATCACAAAGTCAATCCTCGACCTCAAAGATGGTTAAAATACAAAACAGCATACCGGGAACAAAGGGGAGGGGTGCAAAAGACCTTAACAAGACAATTGAAATGAGTCGAAAGCCAACATTGATGACAATACACATATATGAAAGTCAAACAGCATGCTGGTTGACCTCAGCCAAATGTTGCGATTAGGAACCCTTTGTAAATGCTCATGAACTTGGCTACAAATGCTGCAAATCACAAGTCATAAAGGAAATATTAATCAGCTTGTTTCAGTGCCTAAATGTATATGAAACAGCAACGGTTCCTTCGTTTAAGAAGTTCTAATGTTGAAGTCACATATTTATTACTTATCATTGTAAATAAACAACACCTTCAATGTGAAAAATGGCTTTCTGTCCTTGGCGCATCCTATGTTCCTGAAGGAGAAAAAAAAAGAAGAAAAGAAATCAACATTAAGGAATTTTATCAACCCAATATCTTTGCAAATTAAGTCCCTGGATCGCATAAAATTTTGCAACTTTCTCATATACCATACAAAAAATCTTCGATTGCAAAATATCAGATAATTAAGACATAGTAGCATGACTTTATTGACCCAAATCAATAGCATCAATAAAATTGTAATAATCGTATGAGGGCATATAGGCAATTTAGCACGCATACCTTCCACGTGAAAAAAAAAACACTTATTTTCAGTTGGCATGCCAAAAAGAGAAATGGGATAGAGGAAGTATATTCTTTCATATACAAAGGTAAACCAAAGTCATACAAATTACTTATTTTCAAAGTCATAAAGATGAGAAAAACAGTCGATGCACATTAGCACACATAATGTTGCACCTGCAGGGGTTAAGCATGCCTTAACAACTTCTAATTTGTGCATTACACGTTTATGCTTTTAAGTTTAATTTTAACACCAATTTGTAGTTTCTCATCACCAGTTTACCATCACTTCCTCCACTACCAATTTATAGCCTTTCACCAAAGATAATTAATTTTATTTCATGGGTCCCATTCACCAGATGTGAAAAGAAAAGATGAGATCCACTATGCGGAGAATAGAAGAAAATGATACAAATAGAAACTTCACTTTGCCTAAGAGAGATTCATAAAAAAAATTATCATCAAGATAAAGAACAAACAAAATAAGATTCTTTGATAGGACATTAAGCATTAACTCACATAATATGCAGCCCAATGGCAGACCTCATGCTTCAATTCAGAATCTAGTTTCTTCAGCAATTCATAAAGCAGCCTCTGAATCAACAAAACCTTTTAGCTTCATCTATGACATTTTGTTTGAAAGCCAAAAAAACTAGTAGTTCTGTGAGAGAAGATTACAACCTTTAATATAACTTCAGGGGGGATACAGTTGACTAGTAACTCGTACAACTTTCCTCGAACCTGGAATAACCTATACACATAAATAGAGGTGTATGATGAGAGTGACAGAACATATGCAGTGTACAAAATATATGGATGCCCAAATCTAGCACTTAAAGTAGAAAATGACACAATTGAGAAATTTAAGATAATCTATGATAATCAAGTAGAATACGAGAGATAAAATCATGAAGTATGATACGAGATATATACCTTTTAGGGCTCTGTTCTTTCATAATGTCAGATGCTATCTCGGATACATATTCTTCCCAGTCCATTGGGGGAATTACTTGATTATTGGTAAAAGGATACCTACGAGACAAGATCTCATGTTAGCATTGCTTTAAAGACGATACAAGAAATAATGCAATATAGATCTTAACTGTTGGACACGGCATGTCTCAAATGATAATATGGCCCTCCTTAAACTCCGACCTGATTTTTCTGCTATGCGAGCAGCAAATCCAGGAGGAAGTTGTAACCCCTCCTTCTTTCCAATAAATTCCAGAACCTTAACAATCTGAAAAACATGTCCAAGGGTAAAGTGTGAATTCACGTGATAATTTTTCAACGGTAAAGTATTTTTTTTTATTACTCTACAATTCCTAATTAGAGGTCAATTTCATGATAGGCGTAAGATCTGCTAAAGTGAATTAGAATTAAGAGATATACTTCTTATTTTGAATTTCATTTCATGACCTAAGAACAATTCTTATACCAAACAGATGCTGTTTTCACATACAGTGTATAAATATTTCTGACTGCATACCGAAGTTCCATATGTTTTCATAACCATTTCCTCGTTTTGCAGCAGAAATGTTCACTTAAGAAACTACAATTCTAACCTGCTCTTCTTTTGGTGCATTTATTCGCACATTAAGACAACGAGAGCGCACTGCTTCAGTTACCCTTGACGAACTGTCACAGCATAGGATCAAACGGCAGGATGCACTGTATTTCTCCATTGTTCTGCGCAAAGAGTGTTGTGCTTCTCTTGAAAGTTTATCGACCTCATTGAGCACCAATACTGATACATCATACATGGAATACCAAGGGCAAGTAAGATGGTCTACAACCAAATACAAACAAAACACCCACCTCACAGCCAGTCTCCACTAGCACAATTCTCACAAATTTATAACTCATGAAACTAAGAAATTAGTTACACTATTCAAAACAAAACTACATTTTGACATTTTTACATCAGATACCGCACTTTCCAAATGCAAAATTTACACCAACCTTATTCAGTTTTTAGTACTTATTTAATGGTTTGATGTAGTTAGCAATGTTTCTCAAAAGGTTAAGAATCCATACCAATTAAAGTCTAAACAGGCTTAAGATTGGAAGTAAAAAATCTGGCTATTCTGACTAATTGAATGGAGGGAAGAAAATGAAAAGAAAATAAGAGTTTTGTAAGCATGATTCTGGACAAGTATGTGGACTGTTAATATAGGTCAGCAAGCAATCTACCAAAACAATAGGTTCTTGTATGGGAAAAGCATCGGTAAGACAAGTATGATGCATATAACAAACTCGTTTGCACGAAAATTCCTAGTCTGCATGTTGAAAACCCTAGGCTATGCCAACAGCAATTTTATTTCAACAGATAAAACTTAGTGTCTTCCATAGTTGACGTAAACTGATTGAACTACGAATCATGAATCTCTGTACCGACCTTTAAAACCTCTTTTTCCTTTGGTGTCAATTGGTCTGTTCTTTGCCATCTCTTTGATAATCTCTTGAACAATGTATCGATCCTGAAAACCAGCATCACTGGGGTTCAACTCCACATGGTGAGTGCTTGATAGAGTTGTGAGTTCCAAATCAATGGTTCTACTTCCAGCCTGCAAAAGACCAGTGCCAAAATTATAAGCTAAAATAAATTTGATAGAAGTAACAACTTAACTTGACTAAAAGAACAAAGAACATGTAACACCGATTAAAATTACTTTGTATCTGATGCCATACCAAACCCTATTTCTTAAAGAACACTAAGTAATTTCTCCAAACATCAATGTTGGGATAAGAATTAACCAAATTGTGTTGCAACTTGTAGCACATGTTCCTTTGCAAAAAAAGATGGGAAAACTTATCTAAACCTATTAGGAGTCACATCAAAAGCAATCAAATTTATCAAGCTAAATTAAAATTACACGAACAAACATGGTTTAAGGGGAGGAGATTGGTGATTGTTAAATCTGTTAAAGACCATTCAACAATATCATAATAAACAGGAGAATCTAATGAACCAAAGTAATCGTAAAATGATAAGTAAGATCCTTTTGCGAATTTCAGAAGAAACTATTATAGAAATGCCAAACTGCAGTTGTGGCGAATGCCTTGTAAAAGAGGGATTGCATTTCAAAACTTAAGGTCCAATGACTCAAATCCAGTACTTCAAAATTAAGAATTCATGTGGAATTTTGTCTAAACTTTTAATAAAGGTACTTCTTGTATTAAACTTGTTTCTAATGTACACGTGGATATTTATTTATTATTCAATGAATTACGATCTTAAAACAACTACGAAGCTGAAAATTAGCCCAACCCTCACTACTGGAACAGACTAATCATGTTTGAAGCTTGACACAAGCTGAAATACTTGCATAATCAGGCATAAAAATACAATTTGAAAGAAGGCACTTACATCAACTTTCCAGTTTTTGTTCTCCACTTTCACCTGTAATTTAATGAAATTCAGAAAGACACGACACGTTCATCACCCAACAGAGGCAATACAGTATCTCACAAAAAAAAAAAAGAAGGGGGGAAGAAATACGAATTAAGAAAGACCTTCTCAGCACCAGCCCCAAACATCTGCCTGAGAAGGGCCATGATAAGGGTTTTCTTGCCGGAACCCGGTGGGCCATAGAAGAGTAAATGTGGGCAGTCTTGCTCCGTGACCTAATACGTAGATCAAGAAAATCGGTGAAAATGAAAACCCTAGGTTTGAGAGTAGAAAATCCAAATTACAGAGGAACTAGTAGGGAATACCAATTTCTTGAGATTTTGAGCAACGTCTTCATGTACAAGAACCTTGTCTAAGGTTTTTGGTCTGTACTTGTCGACCCAAAGCATCTTTCAAAGGAAGCTTGCAGTGCGTCGTGTGAGTGATAGTGGGAACTGGCGGGAAGCCGCGGGGGGTTCGATTGTTCTTTTCAATGGGCCTAATGCCCTAACCTTTGCAGATTAATGGCTGATAAAAAAAATCGTTTAACTGAAAACTCAATCAACTTTTTCTATTATGTTAACTAAGCCCCTAAAATTTTTTCCTTTTCCAATCGTTGGAGTCCCTAAATTATATTTTTATTTAAAATTTAAAATTATATATATTTCAGACCGACTAACGAATTGACTGGTAAAACACAACTAATAAAATAAAAAGTTAAGACTATTAATCGCTAAAGTATGTTAAGATTATGAGTTTTAATCACATTAATCAAATGGAAAAATTAAGGATAATTGTTTGTTAACTGATCAAACATGTCAAATATAAACTTTTAAATAAAACAAAAATAATTTAGGAACTTAAACAATAAAAAAAAGTTTAATGGGAGAAAATGAATAAAGTTGATGGAGTTTTATAAATATTAACCCAATATATAATAATAAACTTAACGAGCTTGTTTAACTTGTACATTTCAGCAGGATCGTAAATGACGTTTTATGTTATTTTTATTGAAATTTTGCACAAAATTATGTAAAAAACCTTAAAAATATACTTTCTTTTATTAAGTCTCGTTTTCATTTTTTTTTTTCCTGATAACTCCCTAAACCATTTAAAACTAATAGAATCAGTCCAAAGATAACTTGCATGGTGCTAAGCAAGTTACTATATTTAACTTATTTTGTAAAAGAATAAAAACCATCAAAGTATAAACACTTTCGACTAAGTCACACATTCATTTTATAATTATTGTTGTTGTTGTTGTTATTAAAAAATTTTGTTACATTAAAATTATTTATTTACGATTTTCAAATTTTATAAGATTTAAGTTATTCTTTATATTTACTTTACCTTATTTATTTACTTTTATTTTATGATTATTTATTAATGGCTATATATTATATCATGTTTTTTTATGATTATTTTATGAACACCTTTGAGCTTTTAAATTTTGATCGAAGAAGACGAACTATTCAAATTATTAATTTTTTCAATTGGTAAAAATAACAAACACTTGTGCTTTCATTTTCTGATCATAAATAGATAGTTGTAGCTATTTTCGTTCGGAATAACAAAATGAATTTTAGTTTATCCATTCAGAAAAATTAAATATATTACTTCGATATAAATGATCAGGAAAAAAAATGACAGCCCAATTCGAATTTTAATTTTCTGAACGCTTCAAACTTTCGATTATCTCGAATGTATAAAAGTATGTTTCATTTCGATTTTAAATCTTTTAGTGTATAAAACTATAATCCATTTCATTTTTCCAAATGAAAATTACTACAACTATTTATTTACAATCCAAAAAAACAATGAACATTTAACTAAAATAGCTTTTCGAACAAAAACACTATGACCAATAGATTTTCAAAATTTTCAAACGGAACAATCTGTAATTCTGTTTTTCCGAACGAAAATAGCTACAATTATTTATTTATAATTGGAAAATGAATCTTAAGGGATTATTATTTTTAGAAGTAAAAAAAAAGTTCGTCTTCTCTTATCGAAAAGTTGAAAATCAAAAGATTTCATAAAATAATCAATGATAAAATAAATAATCGTAATATGAACATAAATAGTAAATATAAAAATAATTTTATAACTTAATAAAAAATTTAAATCGTAAATAAATAAATTTATTATAATAAAAAGATTATCAATAATAATAATAATAACAACAATAACAAAAAAATTAATGGGGGACTTTTTCGAAAAAGTTTTATACTTTGATGGTTTTTACAAAATAGGTTTAAACATGTTAACCCGCTATAACAGGTTGACAAGTAAACTCAAAAAGTTTAAGCAGTTTGAAGACTTATCAGAAAAAAAATGAAAGGAGAACTTAAACTAATTTTTTTTATACAAATCACAATAGACGTCTCGTCTGCTTCATATGATTGACAGAGCCAGAAACAAGCAACATTTTACATGCATAGAACTGTATTTCACCATTAGAAAAGAAATTAACCTGAATCGCTTGACAAAGCAAACATAACCACACACTTGATTAACTTACTCAAATATATGCAGGCAAGTCCATATCCGAAAGAGCATCAACTAAATAAGAGCAACAACAGAGATGCAGCACTTTGATCGACTTCAATATAATAGTGAGCACCCCTAAGGCTGAAGTCACTATTGTTTCTGAAGAAAAAAAGTGAAACCTTGTAACATGGAAGCGCTAGATAATTCACACTAGATTATGTTAACTAAAATTCATCAAGTTGAGAACAATTTATCCTCATCTGGAGGACTTGGAATGCATCTTTGACTGGTTTACAACTCCTAGAGTTTTCATGTGTCCTTCTAGTGAGTCCCTCAGATGAACAAATGGATCACCTTGTCAGATACGAAGGAACTGTCAGTTTTGTTTTACCACATGTGCTAATGAACATCAAGAAAAAGGTTAGTATTGCATTCCCACTGTTTGGTTTACGATTGTACAAATCTTGCATGACTGCTTCCAAGCGGTGATGAGACCTAAATAGCAACTCCTGGCAAGAATATCAAGAATCAATCAGTGAAACTTCCAATTTGATGATATGCAGTAGAGGAATATACAATTATGCATACAGCATACTACTGCTCTCTGTTAGGGGACTTTTCTTTACCATTATACAGAAATATCACCACATTTCCTTTGTTATGTTAGATTTTTCATCTAATTTTTCCTTTAAAATGCACATGTGGTTGTCAACTTTAACTTCAATGGATGAACTAGAGGCGCATGCCAAACAAGGTAGCTCAGTAAGAGAGCTCATGAGTTGGCTTGTCAAAAAGCTTCCCAAGCCAGAGCCTATGGCAAGCAAAGCTAACTCAAGTCAAGCTGCCTCATTCAACTATATGGCATGGTCTTAACTGCTAAGGAAAGCTTAAGTGAGCCGTCTATTAGTGTAATTTAGATTTTTTTAATTAACCAAAAATTTATTTGAAGAGTATTTTTGATCTTGTATAAGCTTATACGAGCTTGTATAAAGCTTATATGAGCTCGTATAAAAGCTGGTCTTAGAACTCATGGTTTATATGAGCCCATAAAAGTTAAATATAAAAAGCTGAAACTGGGCTTACCAATATCATGAGCCTGGTGTATGAGCAAGCTCCGGGTTGCCTAGGTACAGCTCAAATACACCCAAGGCCCAACAGAGAAATCACATGACTCCATCTACGTTCAAAATACAATGTAAAACAAATGATTCATACCTCTCACATTTTAGGGAAGATTATCATCCACCACAGCTTTCATGTCAAAATCAAATGATTCTTGGCCCATACTCCCAACTCCATTTTACTTTTATCCAACTTGAGCCTCTCCATTAACTAGAGCATTTCCGCTGTCACTGGATGCAACGGTATCAGATTTGCTGCTACTCATTTTTGACTCATTTTTACGGGAACCAACATATTTCTTGGTAAACATCCCTTCGGTGCTTTTATCCTTACGTTGTCCCGAAGTCTCTTCTGCTACATCACCCTTGGGTGTGCTTGAACTTTGTCTAAGTTTACTTCTGTCAGTATATTTTTGTGGGGTTCCACTGTCTTTTGTTACACCAGTTGCACGCTGATTTTCATCAGGTTTCTGATCAGGAAGCAATGCTTTCCGGCTTAGACGAAGTTGTCCTTTTTCATTGATCTGTAAGTTACAACTGAATTTAAAAAATAATGTTCTAAAAACCAGAGTTTGAAGAATGGCAAGTTTATTGTATTACTTCATCCCAATATAAATTGCAACACTTTCCTTCTGGTGACGTACCATGAAAATTGTAACGATCCTTTTTATACAAGTTCCAAACTTCCATTATAAAATTACTGCAGTACCCCCATCATCAATACAAAGAACAGATGGTAGTCATTTGTTTCCACAAACTTCTTTATTTCACTCTAGTCTCTTACTGAAGAAGTGAAGGGTAATATATTTTGAGAAAGAATCAAACAATTTCCTAACAATGTTCTAAGTCAAAAGCTGGGACTTTCATGAGATGGAACTATGAATGTACATACAAAATGAGCATATGTTTTTTCACTGATAATTTTTTTTTTTTTTGCCAAATTTAATACCTACCATTGACCAAACCTAAAACATTTTCCAAATGGTAACTGGTACATTAAGTAACATGGGTCATGACGGGAATCACGGAATAGAGAATTTAGAAAGTTTAAATGAACCTTTAGGATCATTTACTGAATGTACATCATGCTAATATGCAATAGGGACTTAAGGGCCACCCTTTCCGTCATTCATTTTCAAAAGGTAACTACTTTCGAATGTCAAAAATCTTAATTAGTTGTGGAAACCTACCTCACATAATGTTCTACTAAAAAAACTTAGTAGCCAATAAACTGGGACTTACGTCTACAACTTTTTGTATTCTTAGATGGGCAAGTTCACAAACATGACTCACAAAAGCATGTCATTAAACTAACGGGGTGACAAAAACATTTGGCAAAGTAGAGGGCAACATAACATATGTTGCACTCCTATGTTGAAAGGATTTCAGAGTATGAATTTCACAAATAAATCAACACTAATGCTCTCTCATGGCAATTGCAACATGTCCCTTTCTGGGATGTCTTATGAAAGTCAGCAAATTTCCTATTCCCTTACTTTCATCATGCAAACACTCATTGATTTGGGTTCACACTTCCTCTAGTTTGCCTCAATGAAAGCATAACGTAGATATTTGACAGATAGTCAGCAAGGTCCATTCAAATGTGCCAAGCGAAACATTGCAATATCCAAAGAATGAAGGACATATCATATTTCCTAAAAGCGAACTGGCATGCTACTTCTGAGATTAGTCTCATTTATCAAAGATACATTAAGCCATAAGAAATATCGTCCTTTCAGCTCTGGCATAGTTTAAAATGGATGTATAGGGCACCCCAGAAGGTTATCCAATGTGCTTCAAATTTCAATGCATACAAGGAAAGAAATTCAAACCTCAATGAGCTTGACATCAACATGATCTCCAACCTTAAAAGCCTGAAACAATTTTAAAATAGGTGTAGCAACAATATGTTATGAATTGATTGGATGAATACAAGATGATAACAGAGGTCACAACCCTTACATCTTCTGGTTTTGACAGCCAGTCTGGACTCAACTCGCTAATATGGCAAAGTCCCTGAAATGGAGTTGAAATTCATCTCAATTTTCAGGCATTGCTAAACTTTCAACAAAGGAAAAAAGTTCATTAAAATCACATAAATTAAGAAATTTTATAGGGTGCAATAAATTAATCATAGAACTTAATTATAACACCACACCTTGTAAAACTCCAAAAAATGCACTGAGAGTAAAAGAAACTTTGGAACAAAATATACATTTAAAGGATAACATGCAAAAATACTGATAACAGCATAAAGCCATGACTGATATTTGGGATAGCAATTATACCTCTCGACCTGGTACTATCTCAACGAAAACTCCATAAGGAACAATAGATGTGATTTTGCAATTCCTGAGAACAGACCAGCGCGGAATCAAATATATGTGTATAAGTTAATGAATACAGAAGATATTACCTACAAAGTTCTTTTAATACAACAACATTAATCCTATACTAATTAATATAGAAAGAAAAACTACTCTATAAAATTAAACGTTGTTATCTGATGCATGGCAATAAATCAAAAGGAAGGATATCAAGAGATGTGGGAAGAGGGATGATAAAAGGGACTAGGGATTCTAAGCTACACCTCAGATTGAAGGTTTTACACCCAAACACTGATTCACTCAACACCAGAATCATATGTTAGAACTCAATGTCATCTGATCATCTAGAGATAATAAATACTGGGGATCACATCTATTTTTATAGCTAAAAGGAAACCGATATGCAATTAGATAACAATAAAACGAACAAAAAGTATCGTAAAATTCACCACTAGTAAATTTTACTAGAATGACGGATCCTCCTTATATCCGAAAGTGTTGATAGCAAAGAAAGACCCCAACTACAACAATTGCCACAGAATTGAACATCATATAAACCAAGGTAAGATTAATTGACATTTTAACTGGTTAAAGTTATACATGTTGCTTAAAGCATTATTTTCACATAGAAAGATACCTATATACATCACCAACAATCGGAACCATTGTCAAGTTACTAATGATAGCTTTAGACTTTTCTAAGCTTTCCAGATCTCTTGCAGTTATTTTGACCTGCAATAGTCATTTAAAACATGTAAGGCTGCAAGAATGCAGCAGTAAATGAATCAGGCAGAACAAGATGGCAAGGTTAGCTTACTATTCCATTATCTTGCGTGTCAATAGACTCTACACCAGTCTCTTCAATGATACTCTTGACCTTCTTACCCCCGGAACCAATAATAACGTTAACTTTCTCAGGCTTAACCTACAACAGTTGAAATCTGAGACTGAGAGCGATATGGATATTTCATGTCATGTTAGATAACAAAGGGGATGAGAAATGACAACTAACCTTCATAACAAGAATAAGTGGAGCATACTTAGAAAGCTTCTTCGATGGGGAAGGTGAGCATTTCAACATCTCAGCTGAAAACAAAAAACTCGCTTTATGCAAAATGACAAGACAGAGTAATACATGGTCTACTTCATTATAATTGTCAAAAAGCTACTATCTTCATGTAATCTTGACTTTCTTAGAAGTGACCATGCAACTTCTCTGTTTCAGAAAGAGATGTTGAGCACCAGGTGGGAGAGTCGGTGTTCAAAGAATAATAGAAATCTCCAACACATGGAAAAATGAGAATTACATATCTTTAAACTTTAATATGTTGATATTATCTGTTTGAAATTTACCAAGAATACGCTTTCTCCCTTCCTTTGCTTGAAGTAAAGCCTGCTTCATTGTTGACAATGTAATTCCTCCTACCTATAATGTAGAAATGCATGTGATAGTCAATAGAATAAGTATCAAAAGGTCTGTGGTGGACGGTATTAATCACTCCCACCAACCAATAAAGTTGGTAGGTCAAACCTCCCCAGAGGCAATGGGTGTGTGATTTTTGCCATATAATAAAAGCCAATAGAATAAGTGCTCCGTAAGAATAGGATGGCACCGTTTTGTAGAGCAACAAAGCAAATTGTCTTCAGATGCTCACATACACATGTTTCAACTAGTTTGACGAGGACAACCAAGAAATAAAGGAAGTTTATAACAAAAACCTTTATATCCATTTGAAATGCAGTTACTCCGTCATCATTCCCAGCAACCTGCATTATTGAAGTCGTTAATTTCATCAACTATATCCTTCCTGTTGTCTGTTAAGCTCACGTACTCCACCACCTCTTGCAGTTTTGTACAATATGTTGAACATTTTGTGTAGCTTCTGAGATAACTCAAATGTCGATAAATAGCAACAATCTCATTTAAGAATTCAAACAATCAAATTTAGGAGCTTCCGGGTCCATTTACGTAAAGTATCTCTATTTTTTTTTAAGTTCTATTTTTTAGTGTTAAACAAAACTGTTGTGTCAAACATAGATGATGTATCTGTAAAATGAAGAACTCAAAAACAAATTTTTAAAAGGACCAAGATTCAAGTGAATCACTAAAGATGATGTATCTGTAAAAAGAAAACAATTGTTTAAAAGGACCAAGTAGCTTCATTCAAGTGAAGACCTTAAAGTCCATATCTCCAGAAGCATCCTCAGCGCCAGTGATGTCAGATAAAATAAGTGGGGTTCCATCTCCCCCAAATTCCTTAGTGTCCAGAACCAAGCCCATGGCTATACCCGCAATTGAGCTCTTTATTGGTACTCCGGCGTCTTGTAGTGCTAGGCATCCTCCACACACTGATGCCATACTGTCAATTTATCGATCATACAAAACAAGATTGAGGATAAATATCAAAGAATGTTTTGAAAATAATAGGCAGGCTAAGAAATTAGTAAATGCAAAAGTTAATAGAAGATTTAAGCAAACCAACAGAAATGTGTATCTGTGTGAATCATTAAAAATACATGATAACGTATGGGTAACTATATTCTATAATACACCTAAATAAAATAACTGTTGCACCTTGACGATCCATTACTCTCTGTTATGGTGCTCTCAACACGTATAGTATACGGAAAATCTTCTTCAGAAGGTAATATAGATTCCAGTGCTCTTTCCGCAAGTGTACCATGACCAATTTCTCTTCGACTGGGTGCTCCAATTCGTCCGACTTCCCCAACACAAGATGGTGGGAACGAATACTGTATAATTAACAAAGATTGCCAGGTAAAGCTTAGAATTCCCAACTAAATAGTCCCCAGATCTTTTATCAGCAGTGCAAGTGTGTAACTAGAAAATAACAAACACTACAAGATTCAAAGATGGGCTTTGAAATCTGTGTGTAAGTGGATACTTATATGAAACATGTATTAGTAATTGATAATAGCTATGTAGGTAGGTAAGGATTGATAAAAACACTCGGCACGATTTCAAAAGTGATTCGGCAAAGGGCTAAAAACAGTCACACCTGAAGATAGAACCTTTTCACATCTTCTACACCTGCAAGGTTGTCTATTCTTTGTGCCATCTGTTTATCCCCAAGGGTAACCACTGCTAATGACTGTGACACAAGACACCAAAAAATAAATTAAGAGGAACAAATAAGACAAATTAGAACACCAATTCTGTTTTAATTATTTTATATATTTTTAAAGATATATGATAACTAAAATTATTAGGGCTGTCCAAAAATTTCTGAATCCGAGAATCCAATCCGAAATTTGGAAAATCCAAAATTTCGAATTTGGATACTGATTTTCTACTATTTCGAATATTCCGATATCCGAGAATCCAAAATCTTTTTTAAAATTGTTTTGCAGTTTTTCATTGACCATTTAACTAATAGTGACTATTTACTTTATGCTTGAGCCTTGGGATTCTTCAAATGAGATCCTGAGTTTCACTCCCACATGTTTCAACTTCTTGGGGTTACTTGCCTTTCAAAAAAAACATTGACTATTTACTTTTAAGTTTTAAGTAAAATTCTGAGTTTTAGTTTATTTACTACTCATTTATAAGTATCTCAGTCTCGATTGACATAATTTTTGCGGAGTAAAAAATGGGGGTATATTTCCGTTTGTGACACATTTATTTTTTATATGTATTTGGGGTATAGAAATTTGTATTTTGGATATTTGAATATTTGGTTTCGTTTGACTTTTTCTAGAAGTTTCGGATAATCCAATATCCGACTTTCGAACTATCCGAGATTCAGATATGGACATGTAAAAGCAACCAAGAAATAAACAAGGTTAGGGCCATCATACGAAGACGGCTATGTACAACCTACAAAGCATAAAACCCAGTCAAATGATGCAATTGAACTTTGTCAGTGAGATGCAACGAGAATTTAAAAGGGAAAATGGAAAGGAAGCATAGGGTGTTTAAATGAAATAAACCAAAATCCGCATGCTTAAATAATCATGATATTGTGTAAATGTAAAAGTAACAGAATTTAACCACAATGCCTTCTTATCATCTAACAAAGAACATGGCAACATTAGAAGTCACAAACATCTATTTGTAATGTTAGAAATCTATCTTGTTGGAATAAGAAGTTATATTTTACTCAAAATCACCCACCCATGCATAGCTCATACTTACCACTCTACAAGAAATAGCACAAACCTGTGTTTCCCCACGTGTAAAAAGGGCACTTCCATGTGCTCTGGGAAGTAATCCACATTCCGAGTCAATAACACGTATCTCCTCAGAAGCTCTGCCATCACTTCTTTTTCCTCCCTTGAAGAATACACAGTTACAAACATAAGAGATGGCAGTGAGCTGATACAAACAAGAATCCAGTAGCTTGGTAATCAACCTCAGGTTGAAGAAAGCTCAACTCAGTAACATTCATGGTAACAATTCACAGTACAACATAATATACACCGTGAATTGCGTTTGACTACATTTCAAATATGTATTTCCAAATTATTGGAGTAGGCAAAAAATTTTCACATATTTATACATAATTAATGAGAAAAAAATAAATACCAATAATAGTTTTCTCATAAAGTTCAAATTCTAATCTATAGGAAACATTATAAACTTTAACTGAATTCCTATATAATATTCATTAACCTCAATATTCTATTAAGGTTGACATCCTTCTATTGATTAATAAAAGTTTTCATTGTTTTAAAGGAAAATGTAATTGAATTTATCAGATGGAACCACACATTACAAGGCACAAAATCTATTCAAGGGTCGAATATGCAGTGTAATCCATTAAAAGAGCACTGCACCAGGTTCGTTGGCCACTCAGAACTCAACAATATCAAATGAATAGGCACTTAGTATAAGCACTAAATATAGATAAAAACAAACATCAACACAATACTAAGATCAAAATAAGAGTATAATTTACATCTTATCTATATTTCGACGAATCTCTTAACCGCAAGTGATCGCATACATACCTCCACTATTCGTTTCCGCAAGTATTTAGATGTAACACTTTTGAACACCAATTTCACATCTACCTCAGAGTAAAACTGCATGGCAAAGAGGAACAATCATCAACACAATTTAACATATGCTTGTACTTCATATTTCTCAAAAATATAATGTTTGTAATAAACTAGGTAACAGAAAGTATAACATTGTAATCTAACCAAATGAGAATTAAGATATTGCTCAAGTGGCACTCAACTGCATAACAAAACCTCTGGCAAAGTAAGTCTGGATTAAGTTGGTTGTATGGATTAAAATAGTTGTTTGTTTCACATACTGAATGAACCGTCTCAGCAAAACAAAACTACCTATTTACCCTTAGCTTCAGTATTTTCTAACAACAAAATAAATTTTTATTGGCAGTTTTATCCGACAAATAATTTTTTATCCTTATATTTATCAAATTTTAATTCAAAAAGTCATGAATTACCAAAGCTTAATACATTTGTGGTTTACCAAATAATCTCGACAGTGATATAACTTATTAGGATATATGATAGTGGCACAATCACTTTCTACAAACACAATTTGGAGGACCAACGATGATGTAGAGGACCAGTGTCCGCAACAAAAGGAAGTGTGAGGGGAAAGTCTGAATGTGGAGGAGTAGACTTTTGAAGCTTGATGGGTGGGCTGACCCAGTTTTAATTCTTAACCAATAAGGGTGGCTTGGTTCGCGGATTTCCTGGGATTCACTGGGATTTGCATTTAAAACCCTGTGTTTGGTTCACAGATTTTAGTAAGGATTTAAAATCTCAGGATTTTATAAATCCCTTCCTTCTTTGTTATTTAAAAACCCAACCTCCCCTAGGATTTTAAATCTTAGTTACCCTGCATTCTTCAGATTAGCAAATTTTTTCTATAAGATAATGCAGATTCCTTGACAAAATCCTGACAAATGCAAATCCTTTGACAAAATGCAAATCCCAGAGAAAAAAAATCTACGAACCAAACGCTCCCTAAGTCTCCTACCAAAAAACACTTATATAGCTGAACTTATTTAATTCAGCCCAATAAGCCTTAAACAAACAGCCCCTAACTGCAGTAAGAAGACAAAACCCTATATCGTGTTGAACACTTTATCAACCATGGATATTGATAATGGATATATCCTTTCAAGATCATCTACCCGATTTTGGCTGTACGAGAAAATGTAAATGATTAAGAAATAAGAAAGAGAGAAAAAATACCATGGGAACAGGTTTTTTGGAAACTGGCTTTATGTGAACATCGCCTTCATCAAATTCACCATCAACAACAAATTCCTCCTCCTCATCTTCATCCTCCAACATGTCCGGAGTTATTTCAGTACCAACAGAAGCTTCACTTTTGCTGACATAACCCTCTTCAGTAAGTATACTCAGAACTTTTTCTTCTAACAATGAGAGGGATTTTCTTCTAGGGATTTTGTTTTTAAGTTGTAGCACTTTGATCAACTCATCACCAGCAATTTCCTGCATTGTATTTACTTGTGAGCTAAAAAGAAAACAGAATGCAGAAAGATGAACTTCATGTGGTGATAAACCAGCAACTCTAGCATTGAAGCAGCCATTATATTATAAATGAATCACAATTAAGAAGCATGCGATACATAAATATAATAATACATGAAAGATAATAAAACTCTAAAGTTCAACATACCAGAAGAATTTAATGCAAGCCCATCATCTATGGAAAAAAAAACATAAAAGGTATCTAAAAGATGAAAATGAGACACGTACTTCAACATGTTTATACAGCTCCGGTGGAGGTAACTTAATCGAATCAAGCATTTTGGGTTTTCCACACTTCTTTACCAAATTGTCCACCTCTTTGCATATGGCTCGAACAGCATCCTGACACGGGAAGGAAAAAAAAAAAAAGTTGCGCTCAAGTACATGGATTTCTGTAAATACTGACTTCTTTCCCTGAGAATTGTAAATAATTATATATCTGTCAACTTATATCATTGTTAGCATTACAAACAATACATGCTATAGATCTTATATATACCACCCAATGAAATAAAGGAAAAAATCTTGCATATGGTTCAGATGGGAATATTGTAGGTCTTCAGTTCATTAACCGGTTATGCAAGGTTGAGAATTAAACTATAAGCCTTTGTTTAATAAAAGAAAGGAAAAAGGCTTGCAAATATGGTTCAGATGGGAATATCGTTGGTCTTCAGTGCATTGACTGGTTATGTAAGGCTGAGAATTAAAATATAAGCCATTGTTTAATGAAATAAAAGAAAAAAGCTTGCATATGGTTCAGATGGGAATATTGTTGGTCGTCAGTGCATTGACCGGTTATGCAAGGTTGAAATTTAAACTATAAGCCTTTGTTTAATGAAATAAAGGAAAAATGTTGCATAAGGTTCAGATGGGAATATTGTTGGTCTTCAGTGCATTGAGCAGTTATGCAAGGTTGAGAATTAAACTATAAGCCTTTGTTTGAATCAGTTGGTGAGCCCAAAGGGTATAAAAGAGAGCATAATAGGCCTTTGAGTGCAGGTCAGCCGTAAACCCACTAAGAAATTGGTAGAACATAGAACATATAGAAGACCCTGAAACGTCATGTGGTTCAAAGTGTTTGTCTAGGATGGTTGCAACGGGGTGGGTGGTTCTACAAGCAGAAGCAGTCATGGGCCTAGCCGCTGATCTCATGCTAGTTTTTAAGACTACAATATGATGAGCACAATAACCAGAAAGTAAAAAACATAAGCATCAGTACTACATTACAAATACATTGAAGTTTTAAACACACATGAGCACTATGACACAATTAAGTAACAACCTGGCCAACTTCTATCGCTTCAACCAACTTCTCTTCAGGAAGGAAGTCACAGTAGCCCTACAATAAATAAGTTCAGAAACAAAAAATACCAGAGTCAGAAACCAGAATGACCAACTATCAAACTATCAGTGTTATACATCAAACTGGAGGATGTTGAATGTAAGAATAATTTATTTACTACACACTATCACCAGGCATGTGATAGTGATGCATAAATACTGGCTTCCTGGTCTGTTGCAATATATACAAGGATAATCGTCTGAAGATATGACTGCCAAAAGGCATTATAGTAGAATAGCAATCAACAATTCAAGGACGGAAAAAATGAAATTATTATCAACAGAAAATGCTGATTCTTTTAGTGGAACATTTTTCTTTCCTTCATTATCTTCTTCAGACTTCTTCCTTTGTTATTACTTGTACATGGCACTAGTATGCTATTTCTACATATAACTAAACTAAAATATAGAAAGTGATTTCACTCCAAAGATAATTTAATAAATTAGTTCTGATGTCATTTAAGATGTTCAAGTGAACTCGCAATGGATAATTCTAAAACAAGTAAACAACCAATATCAGATCCGTAATAGATTAAGGATCACAACCTCTATCATCAATATCCCACTTTCTGAGCCTGCTAACATTAAATCCAGTTTTGAATCGTCCATCTCCATGGTTGTTGGATTCACAACAAATTTATCACCAATCAAACCAATTCGGACTCCTGCTATAGTGTTTGTATTCGGCACTTCTGAGAGAGCTCTGTTTATATATACGTGTATAATTAGGTAGCTGAAACTATATATCCCATGATGCCATCTAAGAGAAACAATAGTTAAGTTGTTACTGAATCCTACACGGCAATTCCAGCTGCAGTTACAGCCAGAGAATCTGGCGGGTGCAACCCATCATAGCTCAAAACCTGCAAATGTACAGTTTTAATTAAGAATTCTGAACAAAACTAAGACACCAAGTTCAGAACAGGTTGATTGCAGTCCTCAAAAGGCAACCACATCAAAAACTAATCTATAAAATGTAACCCAACCAGGTTGGGATAAAAGGGTCTCTTTTTTTGTTTTGCCATATCTGACAATAATGAAATTTTGAACTTAAAACATTCATTAACAGAATTTTCACTTTTTCACATTCAAGTTCTATTTTGCTATTCAAATATTTAAGGGAAAAAGTATAAATTACATTCAGGTTTCCAATTATGTTTATTCAATTAATTCATATCTCACTTTCATCATATTAAATTGCTATTAATTTATGGTAATCCAGATTTGAAGAAACTCTAAGAAATTTTATGATTCCAATATTTAAGTCAACCCGAATATAACATTATAACACAATGTTCAAATAAGCATGTCCAGCATGAAGTAAACTATAAAAATAAAGCTTTTAAAATTTATCCTAGCAGCAACTGCAACCCTTGGAAACAGCATGTGCTACACTGCTACCTCAACATCATACAAATGAAAGACAAATTAATCAAAGCACCAATGAAAAGATCTACAAGAACAAGGTCTAAGATAACCGATTGCTCAATATTTAATAAATACATACCCAAGATAGTATTTGAGTTTCATGGTAGAAGCCCTTGTGCATGGTTGGTCGCAATGGCCTATCAATTAATCTACAGATAAGTACCTGTATTGCAGTACTAAATACAATTCAGAGCTCTGATTATAATTGACATATGAAAGTTATATTGATATAGACGATAAAGTAGGAAACACACATACATAATTACATACTATTCCAGGTAGTTATTTCCGTGATCCTCATCATTCACATAAAAATCTCTCAAAAAAGAATAATTGCAGAACAAGTGATACAATAACATGTAAGAAAGTTACTCGTCAGTTGGTTGTTTGACATAGTTAGCAATAAAGATGTAGGAATAAAATCTGGAGTAATGAGACTCGTGTTCATGATGATGATGATGTAGATTTTGAATTCAAGTTTCTAGTCCTGAGGAAGGGTAAAATGCCAATGTTTGCATCATTATAACATCAATTATAAAATATATATGTAATAAACTAAGGTCTGTCTAGTAACACTTATGTTTTCTGCTTTTTATTTACAATTTAGTGTGGACATCAAAATCCAAATGCATTTGCCAAGACTAATTATTTTAAACAAGTTATTAAAATATTATATTAAAACATAGGAACTGTGTTTTACCACACTCGAAAGTTCAACATCCTTTAAATTAAATTGTCAATGCATGTTCTTTTCCGGTAAACCATGAAAACATCAAAAATCAACTTTACAATTTACAGTGGTTAAACATTTTCCTAACACCGTGGTCTTGACTACATCTTTTTTTAATAGTGTAAACGCAAAAACTGAAAACAAAAACATTGGCAAACAAAGGCTTTAGAAAAAAAATATATAGGTCATCATAATGAAGAATTAAGAACAAACTAATACCTCGTGGTCCTTCGTCCTTCCTTCCCTTTTAAAAAACCCTCCACTGGAAAAGAGAAATAAAAAAATTAAAACATCTGTATGCAGTAGCAATTATAACTAACTGCACTTTTATGCGTTGCTAGTACATTTCTTCATGGAGAAAAAAAGCATGATACTTGCCTAGTTCTACCAGCTGCTGAGAAACGCTCTTGATAATTCACAGACATAGGGAAAAAGTCAGAAGGCTCACTTGGAACATCAGATAAACACACAGATGTGTAGACAATCTGCATAAATAATCCATTCTTCAGAGATATAAGTATAACAGATAACATAACTTAGACGAAACATTCATAGACAATTGAACATGCGAATTGACATATTTACAGAACCTATAGTAGATACCAACATACATAGCATTGCTACAGTACACGATTCAAATGATCTGACATCTAACAAGTAATGACACTGTTTTTCTTTTCCTTCTCTGTTTTCAACATGTGTTAGCAGATTGGACCATAGAATAGGTCCCTTACATGAACTCATAACTCTCATAAATTTTTTTGGATGAAAAACTCGAAAGATACACAAAAAATCAAGTATGTAACATGATTCACTGCAATAGCTGGAGAAGAGAAAATGTTTTATTTTCTAATAAGATATTTTCATATGAACAAAAAGAACATATGTTTCCACCCAGACTCTAACGAACAGAACTCATCTAACCAACACTGAAATGCACATGCAAAATTGCAACACAACTTCATAAAATCTGCAGCAAGATCTCATCATATGCAATAACAGAAATAACAAATCATAAACTTATGTTTCCAAAATGTATATATATCCAATTCTGAAATGCATCTTGTCTGCAATTCAACAATAGGGCATGGTAAGAAGTAAACATAAGAATGTTTGTTTTCGCAGAACTTACAGTTTCTCCGTCTCTTACAATGACAGACCCACTAGCTTGTCTTCCTATTTGACCAGTCTCAACTATTATCTGCAAAAGTATAAATCCGATACCATGTAAGAAGGATTGGAATTAATACTTCATTTTTCTAGTGCATCTACCAAATATTAGAGTAATGAAAAGGATAAGAGATGCTTGTAAGCTGTAACTCCTCACTAGTCACCATGCTTATATTGTTAGGGAAATAAAATGGCATACTACTAATGAACAATGTATAAAGAGACAAAAGGACCTTCTATAAAGGTCAAAATCTAACAATATAGAAACAACGTGAAACAAAAGCAAGAGTCACTACGAACAACGCCCGGTCACTCAAAAAATAAAACAGATAGCTGATAGCCATTGATTTTAATTTATACTTGTGACTATTTCTGTCCTTCACTTCTTCTAGAGATAAATCCCACATACAGACCACAAAACCTCCTCCAAACTAAAAGGCAGAGAAAATACAATTATTGGTTGCAAACAATCTGCAGTATTATCTCTGTCTGAAGTCACCATGTAGTAGAAAATATAACATAGTATCCAAGGATTTTCCAGCCCCCAACTCTGTTCACTTTCACACGTAGCAAAATGATCGTCTGAAATTAATGTGTGCAGATCACCCATCTGCTTTTCAGTTTCCAACTCCTACCCCAGACATTACCGTGATGATTTTAAAATCATCCAAAAGTCAAAGAGGTTGCTTCTAATAAAATACAGATCGCAAACAATGTGGTGTTCCACATATAATGCAACTTGACATGCATGACAGACGTTTAATTTGATCGGAAGAAAATCTGCATTCTTGCTTCCTTATCATTATCAACAAGCAGACATACATCTTTCAAAACCTGCTTCTATCAATATGAAGGTAGTATAAATTCATTTAATTTACAACTATAACAAACAGCACATCTTAGGCAGTTCAGAATAGCTAGAAATATATGTATTAAAATCAATGCAAATTTACACTTCTACCAAGGTGTCCCCACCCCTCAAATTGCAAAATTGACAACCATTGCGGCATCTGCAATAACTGTGGCCTTGCTTAAATGACAGAAAATTTGGAAGTCATGGGATCTTTAACTGAATATCAGTCCCTTTTCATGCAACATGCCAATGAGTGACAAGCAAAGCAACCACTAAATCTATTTCCTAGAATACACAAAACCAATGCAATTGGGCCTTAGGGTTCAAGTCTCGTAAGAGACATAACTTAGTCAGTAGTTTGCGATATAAAAGAAGCAAGAATCACATCAGTAGGCAGGAGCGAACTCACCCCTTGCGGGGTTGGTGTCCATGGACGCCACGCCACAATAAACAAATTTATTAGCACACCCTTATATTAATTTGTGTTGGACAACATCAATTTACAAAAATGGACCCCAAGAGTTTAAGCCCCTTCCAGTTAGTTCAATTGTAAAAGTCTCGGTTTTTTTAATGTTCTCTGAATGAAATTATATATGTTCGTTCATCGTCTAGAAAGTTGTTGAGGTTGTATATCAGGTTTGCAGGCATGTACAGATGTTTCTAACTTTCTGAAGTTTTGGCAAACAACAACGTGATGCTATGTTTGATAGTAGAATAGTAGTTCAAGTTTAATGTCTCCGTATCAGCGATAAACTTGTATTTGATGGTGTTTGTTATGATCCAATCATCCAAACTGGCCTGGTTAGCAGCTGGACCCCATGGCCATTGAATCCTGGATCCGCCATTGGTGCCATAAAATCGGCAACATAACACTACACCACCAGCCACCGGAATGTGTTTTCACTTTTCTAGTTTTACTTTCTAACTTTGGAGGTTAGCAATAAAATATGCCAATTTCGTTGCCCGGGACTTCAAAACCCTATGCTATTCAGAAGTAATCAGAATTGAAATGACTGACTTACGTGTCTATCTCCGACGGGAATTTTGACGGAATGGCGGTGAGGGAAAAAGGGTATTGCTTCTGAAACTGGAGCACCATCAGACCCTTGATTTAAAGCCCGTGTTTTGAACCGAATTGAGGTTATTCTTCTGGATAAAATAAATGCACAGACGGAAGGAACATAATGGGGTTTTGTAACGGGGAAATAGGAGATAGAGGATTTGTTGCATCTACTGGTTGTTGAATTTGCGAAGTGGGAAGAAGGTCGGCCATGGAAGCTACTGCTTGCAAACATTTTGACAGCAAGGAGTGTGTGATGAGAAAGAAGACGATGGTGATGGAGAGAATAGAAAGACTGACTCTTATCCGTTGTTGCTGGCGCGCGCCATTTGCGAACGAGCCAGGCCGGCCTGCTCGATAGTACGACTTGTTTTGACCTTTTTACATGGGCTCAATCATGGCTCCCATTTTGGGCTTCGATCCTTTAGTTATGCTTACTTACGTAACCATTTAATATCCAATATTTCAATTTCCCACTCAATATTTCTAAGTTTCTTAATTTATAAATTTAAATACATGACAATAAATATTAAGTTTTGAAAAAAAATATATATATGTGAATAATAATCTCGTTTTCTATATTATTTTTAAATTTTTTTAGTTTATATATTTTAGTCGATATAAATTGAGATTTTAGTTTTACATATAACATAATATTTATGTATTGTATCACAATAATAAAATATTATGAAATATGTTTTTACTAATATTTATTAAACTTGTGAGATGAATGATAATATTAAGATAAAATCTCATGCGTGCAGAAATAAATTTTTTTAATAAAAGAATAAAAATAAATATGATATGATGATTTTTAATATTTTGACATAGGTAATACACTACAAGAAAAGTGTCATTTAGTGACACATGCTTTTAGTGACACAAAAAAAGTGTCAATATATCTTACTTTTAGTGACACATGAAAAAGTGTAGGTATAAAACAATCTTTTACCCATACTTTTTCTAAATTAGTGACACAAACACATACATTTTTAGTCACTATATACCTATATCCACTCCACTTTTACCCACTCTTTTTGTTGTAAAAAAAGTGTCACTATAGGTATTAAAATCTTTTACCTACACAACAAAAAGTGTGGGTAAAAGTAGAGTGGGTATAGATATATAGTGAAAAAAAAATGTATGTGTTTGTGTCACTAATTTAGAAAAAGTGTGGGTAAAAGATTGCTCTATACCTACACTTTTTCATAAGTGACACTAAAAGTAAGATATAAAGACAATTTTTTTTTGTGTCACTAAATGACACTTTTCTTGTAGTGATATTTCTCATATAGAATCTCATATATTATTGAATATGTATAAAAATTATTAATAACATATAACTTAATATGTAATCAAGCTCATTAAAATTAAATTGTGTATATGATAAAAAAAAATGCAAATGATGATTGATAACGATCAATGGTGGATCCAAAAACCAATAGTATAAACACGATGATTGATGACGATCAGTAAAAAAGCATAGTAGAAAATTTCATATTTTAATAATAAATGTGTGAATATTAGAAAAACCCAACTATAAATCTTTTATTAAGAAATGTGTAAGTACCCATTCCTCACCTTTCTATTTTAGTTTGTTCCAAAACAAATGTTTGCTTTGTAAATTGTTTACTATAATTCATATGATTAAAGTTATGATGAGGTTTTAAAATTGATATTTTAAAATTTGTTAATAATTAAGGATAAAAGTATAAAACTATTACATGATTGATTAAAGTTGTATTATGAAATTTTAAAACTATACAAATAGAAGGATAAAGTCAATAAAATATAACCAAATATTAAATTTACTAATAGCGTTACTATATATGTACACCCAAGCAGTAAAAAACCAATAGTATAACTATAAACATGTGTCAATTTGATGTTGTAATGCAAAATACGTGGTGGGAACCCTAGAAGTCCATGAGAGCGGTGCAATAAATTCAAAAAGGGAATTAAAGCTGCCACTAAAAAAACCATCAGTATATAACAGATAATCGACCAACCACTTGCGTTTGGAAGCAGAGTTTTAATTATTATTATTTCATTTTTTTCAAAACAAAGAGCCAAAGAAGGATGTGACATAAATTTGGAATTACTCGTAAATAGGTGTAAATAGTTAGGTGGTATTTGTTTTTTAAGAGGTTAAATGTCTGAAGTCTGAAAACCATGTTTGAAATTAAGAGGAGGCCTTAAAGTCCGAAATTAAGAGGCTCTGAATTTAATTCAGACTAGCATCATTCTCTTAAAATTTAGAGGTTATAACCTCTTAAGTCTGAATTTAAACAAACAATACAAATTATGTTAAGATCTGAAATTTAGACTTCAGACCTAATTTAGAGGCTCTTAACTGAAAACAAACACAGAATATATCGGTTCGAAGATTTTATGAACCTAAACTTAAACCGAAATAGACGGTTAACCATTTTTTCGGTTAACAATTAACCGTATTTCTAATTAAAAAAATTATATTTCAAATCAAAAGATTAACTTTTCAGTACTTTTAAGAAATTAGAATGAGAAAATTATAAAGTATTGATAAGATCTCATTAACAAAATATATATTAGGATAAATTATAATTTTCGTCCTTCTGCTTATATAAAAATTATGGTTACCGTCCTTTTCACGATAAAATTACACATTTAGTACTTATAATTGAGGTTTTGTTATGCTTTTGGTCCCTTTATCCAAAAAAAATTTTAAAAATGATAATTTTACCCTTTCACTTTATTTCATTTTTGGTCTCTCAAAAATATTTCTTTTATATTTCATTTTTTTTAATGATTTATTATTTTTTTTTTATTTAATATATATTTCTTATTATTACTATTAGAATTTAGATAAAGTAATAAATTATTTAACATGTTTTATTTTTATTATTTATGTAAAATTAGTAATACTAGTATTAATATTTTATTATAGTTTAAGTATTTACTTGAATAAGTATTATTAATTAAAAGTAACTTGTATGTGACTAAATTTTATATATTGTATTGTTTTTAATTATTGTTATTAGTATTATTAATATTGTTCTTACATATAAAATTTAAACATACATTGAACTATTAATATATTTAGTCTTTAAAAGGTATTTATTTATTTTATTACTTTTCATTTATAAAGTTTTTAACTATTTATCATTTAATTTATTTTGTCTCTACTTTATATTATTTTATATAAATACTTATAAATTTGTTCATATTTTTGTCTAAATCTATACATATATGTATTAATTTATGCATTTTAATTTAATTTTTTATAAACATTGTATGTTCAATGTAATTTTCACTTAACAAAATATATTATATAATGTGTTATCCATTCTAATTTATTCATTTCATAAAGTTAATATTCATATAAATTACAAATGTTCAATGTATTAATCCATTAATCATAACAAAAACTACATACGAATTTATTGCAAAATTTAACAAATTAATTTAATTTACACATATAATATGTCATGTTCTTATATTTTGTTAAGATTAAATATCTTTAAACATATGCAATTTATATACATATAAAAAGTTTTAGTTTAAAAAAAATTATATATTTAATCAAAACGTTACACACACACACATATATATACATACATGTATGTATGTATTCTAAAATAAATCAAAATATATTCACTTAACAAAATAAATAAATTAAAGATAAGTAAGTATGTTTATGAGTAATATATAATATTGAAAAAGATAAATAAATTATATATAAAAATAATTATAAGTTCTAAAAAAAGTAATAAAATTTTTAAAAAGTAAATGTATATATAGTTGAATAAATAACTGAACTTAATTGTAATAATAATACAACTTATTAATATACAAATCCATATATGTTAAAATTATTTTAATTAAATTCTTGTAATAATTAATAAAAAAACATATCATATAAATAAATAAATAATAATAATAGTAAAATAAAGCATATTAAAAAATAATACTTTAGTAAATTTGTAACAATAAGAAAAAAAAAACTAAATATCAAAATAATAATAATAATAGGATAAAAGTAATTAAAATAACATATATAAAAAAGTAATTAGTTAAAAATGAAACAAAGTTTAAAGGACAAAATGGTCATTTTTAAAAAAACGATTGGTCAAAAGACTAAAAGCATAACAAAATGACAACCATATATACTGAAATTGTAATTTCGACATGAAAATGATCATAACCATAATTTATATATAACCACAGTGACGAAATTGTAATTTACCCTATACATTATCATTAAAAATCTAAGGAAAACAAAAAAAAAAAAAAACCCTTTAATTTTTACCTAATTTAATCGTAACAATATAGCTTTAGTTGTTTCGAGTTAATGGTTAAAAAATACATAGTAAGGTTTATAAGTTCATTTATTTTTCAGTTTTTCGGTTAACCGTTCGACACAAAATTTTGAACCGAAACTGAAACCGGATAATTTTCCGGTTCGGTTAACCAAACCGAAAATAATACTAGAATCCGGTTTGTCAAAATCAGAACGGTTCATCGGTTTCGGAATTTTTCGATTTATTTGTATGCTGTAAATCTATTTTATAGTCTCGTGTTTTTACTTTTTATATGCTTGAATTAATTCGATCGATCTGCTACGTACCGATATTTAATACAGTGAAACAAAACTATTTCATGTCAAGTGTCAACTATATATAGCCCCATAAATGTTTGCATGTCCTAGCTTGTCGATCATCGTCCTCCAAAAACCTTCAAATCTCTTGATCCGTCCGGTTGCTTTGCAATGGTGATTCCTTGTTCAAACCCCATCGCTACCCTCACAATCTTCCTCTTCGTCTCCTTCTTCATAGCCTCCTCTGCAATTCCCTTAAGAAAAACCATAACCACCACCTGCAACCACATCCACCACCTCAACTCCTCCGACTCCAAATGCATCTACGTAAAAACACACGCCGGTTGCCACCCAAAAGGCTACATTAACTACCTTCAAATCTTCTACTGTACTTTACCCACATTTCCTCAAATGAGTTTCCTTTTTCTCCTCATATGGTTGTTCATACTATTCTATGTATTAAGCAACACCGCCTCCTATTACTTCTGTCCCGCCCTCAAAAACCTTTCAAAACTCCTCAACCTCTCACCAGCCATTGCTGGAACCACTTTGCTTCCGTTGGGAAACGGCTCACCCGATGTTTTCGCCAGCATAATCTCCTTCACTACCTCCGGCGACGGTGGAGATATCGGCCTTAACAGTATCCTTGGCGGAGCAATTTTCATTTCAAATGTAGTAGTCGGAATTCTATGCATGTTAATCTCTTATCGTCAGAAAACTGTCATCGTTGACAAACCCAATTTCATCAGAGACGTTGCTTTTCTCCTCTTTTCCCTCTTGAATCTCCTCGTAATCATAATCATTGGCAAAATAAGCTTCTGGGCATCCATCCTTTTTGCTTCTACTTACATCATTTACATTTGTTTAGTATCTTATATGCATTTCATCAACATAAAGAAACAAATAATAATCCCAAACGATGTTCATGTTCTTCATCAAGGTCACAGATTACCATTACTGGATTCCGTTGATCATGCTCAACAAAAACTCATATCTTCTGCAGATAAAGTTGTACCTCGCAGAAAAAGAGTCATCAACTTGATATTGTATATCGTTGGTTTGCCACTTTACTTGCCAAGAAGGCTCACAATACCAATAATAACACAAGAAAAATGGTCCAAACCATTTGCTATGATTTCAGTGGTGTTAGCCCCACTTATGCTGGTTCTTATTTTAAACATACAACAAGATAAAATGGGTTCAAAAGCTAGCTTGTTGACATGTTGTGTTGTAGCATTGATGATTGGGATTGCTTCAGGGACTTGTACATTTGCTTTCACGAGTAGTACCATGGCACCACAAAAATGTTGTTTCCTTTGGTATGCAGGTGGGTTCCTAATGAGTGTCACATGGACCTACATCACTGCTGGGGAATTGGTCTCTTTATTGGAGTCACTTGGGACAATTATTGGGATGAACCCTTCAATTTTAGGGCTAACTGTCCTAGCTTGGGGCAACTCACTTGGTGATTTGATAGCCAATGTAGCTATGGCAATGGATGATGGCCCGGATGGGGCTCAAATCGCTATAGCCGGTTGTTATGCAGGACCTGTGTTTAATATATTTGTCGGGTTAGGATTTTCATTTGTTGTTGCATGTTGGTTGGACTATCCATATCCATATATGGTTCCGGTGAACCCTCATTTGTGTGAGACCATAGGGTTCTTAATTGGTGGTTTGTTATGGACTCTTGTGGTATTGCCAAATATGGAAATGCGACTTGAGCGAACATTAGGAAGCGGTCTTTTAGCCATTTATTTCTGTTTCCTGTTTATTAAGATTGCTAGGGTTGTTGGATTGATCGATGATTCTACGTAGCAACCCTTAAAAAGATCTTGTAAGGAGCCGTTGAAAAGCAACCGAAACCGAAGAGATGGATGTTGATAAATAAAGTATTTTGGCAACACTTTTGGTTTTTGTTTATGCGTAGATGGTTAATTAGATGTATATATCTTTTGATTTGAGAGTTGAATGGTGAGAGTGAAATCTTTATATATATTAAGGAATTGAAGAAGCATATTTGTCACGTATCCTACAATCAACAATATTTTATGAGACGTGAGCTTTGCTTAGGTTTGTATTTGAATTTGGATTTAGACTTGATTTATATTCTTTTTTTTGAAGAGCTCACTGCTTCAAGTTTATTAACCCGCATATTGTGTGAATTATTTTAATAAATAACTAACTAGTTTATATACTCATGTATTACATGGGTGAAAAAAACATATGTAAATTATTAAATATACATAAAAATGTATAAAATAACTATAAACGATTTCACTTTATTATAATTGGGTTAAATATTTATTTGATTAATTAGTTAGATTAGATTAACATAGAATTAATTGGATTTGATCTAATTTGATTTGAATTTAGATTAGATTTTGGTAATTAATATGTGGCAAAATGAAGTTTCGACATGTGGCAAATTAAATGATAAGTCGACACGTGGGCTTGGCACTTTAATTATTCTGTTAATAGGGTAGATAGGTTTATTGACGATATTCAAATGACTATTTTTTTATAAATCTTATTATTATTAGGGTTAATATTGAAAAAACTTTATCAACTTTCTTCATTATCGTGATTAAGTCCCTAAATTTATTTTCTTATTGTTTAAATCTCTAAACTATTTTTGTCTTATTCAAAAGTATATATTGGACCCGTTTGACCGGTTACCAAACAATTATATTAGTTTTTTCACTTGATTAATGTTGTAAAAAATCCACCATCTTTTCCATATTTTAGCGATTAAGTCCCTAAACATTTTTTTATCAGTTAATTTTACCGGCTAATCCGGTAGCCAGTCAAAAATATATACTTTTGAATAAGTCAAACATAGTTTAGGGACCTAAATAATTGAAAAAAAAGTTTAGGGACTTACTAGAGAATTTGAAAAAGTTGATTGAGTTTATTCAATAGTAACCCTTATTATTATTATCATTAAATAAAGGGTTGGGTTCTATTGGAACCTAGGAACCCATTAGATCCCTTAGATCAAAAAGAGCTATGATTGAAAATAGTCAAATGACATTGTTGTAATTATTTAAACTTTTGACGGTGGACATCCTTAAAAAGATGTGCAAAAAGTATTTTAGGAAGAAAAATAGTTGATTTTTCTCTTTCCCTGACTTTCTTTTTTTCATTTTCTTTTTTTTTTATCTCTCTTTCATGAGAATTGATTTTTTTTAATAGAAAACTTTTTAAATTTTTTTTCCTGTATAGAAAATTATTTTCTGCTACAAATTTAACATATTTTATATATAATATTATGTAATATATTTAGAATGTTATATAATTTTATATATTTTTATATAGATTAACATCATTATTTATAATCTTTGCAGAATGTTGTGTCATATGCATTTCATATATTTTATATAAAAATAAATTAACTGATTTAACCATAACAATATTCTTATTAGAATGTTATGTATTGTCTCTCTCTCTCTCTCTCTCGATATATATATATATATATAGTAAGATTCAGAAAAGTATCTCTCAAAATCAAGTGCACCCGAAGGTACCAAACTTAAAAAACTTTTTTTTTCTCATAACCATGTTTAAATTAATGTTATACGCGTGATATATAAATTTCACATACATTCACACTTTAATCCGTGTCATTAAAAATTATGTGAATGTTCAATGCATATTTATGTGAATGGTCATCCAAGTGAATGATCATTCACATGATCTTTTTTTACCATTCACATGATTTTTTTTACATTCACAAGATTTATGATGTTGCTCCTTTTAAAAAAAATCTTATAATGTTGTCTCGTACATGTCTATTAAAAAAATATATGTGAAAGATCATTCACATAAGGATACGCTGAAATCGCATAGGTACGCTGATGAACTTGATACTATAAATTAATGTCAAACAATATAAAAATACTATTATTTGTAATAACTATTATTTTTCAACATTTATCTTTAAGAAAAAACATCACATATCATTTTTATGATAAAATTTTGTTAAAACTATTTATTTTTAGTTATAAGCATTGTTATTAGTTATACATGAGTTAATAACAAATACATACAATGCTAGAGAAAATGAAAAAAGAAAAAATAGTCTAAACTGTGAAACCAGTCGAATCAAACCAGTTTTGTTGGTTTGAAAAAATCTCAAAATAAGAATACCGGATTTGCCGAGATTTTATCTTTAAACCGGCCAAACCAAATAATGCACATGCTTACTAAACGCAACCTATACATTTTTTAGTTTGAATTCCTTCATTTCCTAATAGTACGTACGTATGTAATGGGCATTCTGAAGTTTTTAGACGTGCGTACGCTAGAAAACTATGAACTATCATCAAGTCATTACAAATCTATGGTACGTATACAAACCGACTTCAAAAAATATATATAATACATCCAAAAGTACGTCTGAAAAAACTTGCAACGATTTTTTCCTAAAGATTTGCAGATTCGGCTTGTCATGGATCGTACAATTTATTTTTTTCCTTTATTGGTGAACCTATTTCAAAGTGACTGTAATTTCACTTCTTCTCCCTTAAATGGAAAAAGGGTCAATGGGTGAAGCTTCTTGGAAGTTTCTCAACATGTAAATTTATAAAAAACACTTTTATTATTAATTTATTATCTATCTTTATTTATAATCGTTTTAATATCTCATTTATGTTTAGAAAACAAACTAAAGTGATAAATAGAAAATTCCATATTTCTCTCTCTCTCACACACACACACACACACACACACACACACACACACACACACACACACACACACACACACACACACACACACATATATGACCATTTAAGAAATTAATAAATCTGTAGAAGAAATGTGTTCACATGTGAATAACTGATACTTGAGGTTTTATTTGCTTAATAAAACTATGCTAACGTTATTTTGTTATAAAACAAATGTTTATATGTGAATATTTATTATATAAGTGTTTTATTTGTCAAAAAAAATGCATATTTAAATATGTTTATGAGTTCAATATTATTAACAAAATAGAAATATAAATATACGAATATTTCTCAATAAAATTCATATATGAATATTTTTGGATGATAAAGTGTTGAAAAAACAAACCAATAGCAATTTGATAATTTTTAGTAATAGTTTTTAAACAATTTGAATTGAAATAATAAGTATGAGTTTTAAACAAAAGAATATGGATTAAATATTTATCAAACAAATAAAACAAATCATAACTACCAATAATATTCATATATTTACAAATTGCTTTTTTACTAATCTAGGTTTTTTTAGCTTCATCCTTTTACACAGAGAGAGAGAGAGAGAGTCGGGATCTTTTGAGAACCTAGGTGTCGTTTGGATCGAAGTACTTTGATATGACAAGATTAGAAAATTACAAGATTTTGATATGACAAAATTTGAAAATGTTAAAACTAAGAAGTGAAAAGATTATAAAAAGCTTAGTTTGGAGTTTATAGAATAATTAGGGTAGAGAGAGGATGATAAAAATAGGAGGTTGGATGGAATATCAAATGCTCAGGGGGCGTTTGGTTCGCGGATTTCCTGGGATTCCCTGGGATTTGCATTTAAAATCCTGTGTTTGGTTCGCAGATTTCAGTAAGGATTTGAAATCCCAGGATTTTTGAAATCCCTTCCTTCTTTGTTATTTAAAAACCCAGCCTCCCCCCTAGGATTTTAAATCCCAGTTACCTTGCATTTTTCAGATTAACAAATTTTTCTTAAAAGATAATGTAAATTCTTTGACAAAATCCTGACAAATGCAAATGCTGCATAATGCAAATCCTTTGACAAAATGCAAATCCCAGGGGAAAAAATCTGCGAACCAAACGCCCCCTCAATGAATTTAGATTCCTTCCTCTTTTTTGAACCAAACATGATGTGTAAGTATTTTGAAATCCAAATCCTAAATGAGGTATTCAAATCCTTCACATTCTAGAGAAGTAAAAAAGCTATATGGGTCACACATTATAATTGATGGAGGGTTAAATATATAAATATCAATTTTGTAATATAATTTAAAAACAACGTTATAACTGTCATTAGGAAAAAAAAAATGTAAGGTTAGATTAGGTATTAAATACAAAACTAATATCTCTCTCGAAACCCTAAAATATATCATATTAAAAGAACCTTGATTATATTTTTTTAAAACTAACCTTATTTATTTTTTTTCATTTCCTACTTCCCTTTCTTATTTTTGTGATTTTTTATTCAGAGATAGTAACTAATGAATGATATAAATATACCATGCATCAATATACATATACATATACATATGCACCAATGCATAATTTCTATAGTAACTAATGAATGATATAAATATACCATGCATCAATATACATATACATATACATATACATATACAGAGGGGGGTTCAATAGAAAACCACAATGCACCTGAAAACTTGTGAAAACCGCACTGCACCACCACAAATGCATCAAATTCCCCGCGTGATGCATCAAATTTCTCGCGTAATGCATCAAAATCCCGCGTGATGCATCACTTTATTTATGATCATGCCACCGCGTTTTTCATGAAATGCACCAAATCGGACGGTATGCGTAGGTTTCGACAGTTTTCCGGTGCATAGTGGTTTTCCATTGAACCCACCCCTACATATACACACACACACACACACACACACACACACACACACACACACACACACACACACACATATATATATATATATATATATATATATATATATATATATATATATATATATATATATATATAGGGATGAGATCCATTGTGAACAAGTTATTCGTTGTGAACAAATAAAAAAATACATATAATCATTCATATATATTAACAAGTGTTTCTAACATGATTCATATGATTCAAAAGGTTTATAGAAGTGTCTATAACAAGATTCAGAACATTCAAAAGGTTTATTGTAGTTTTTATCACAAGATGCATATGATTCAACAAGATTCATAAGATTCGACAAATTCATAGGATTCAATAAAATCCATAAGATCCAAATAAGATTAATAGGTTAATAGAAAGGTTCGGTAGTATTTTCAAAAATAAAATATATTTTAACTTTACACAACTTTTCTATTTTTCTAGAACCTTTTTAAAAAAATTAAAAAATTTACTTAAAACCCTTTTAAAAGACGCTTAAATTTTTTTTTTTTTTTATGATTGAAGGTTTTTTTATATATTAAGAAATTAAAAGATTTTAAAACGTTTAAACTATAAATTTTTTTTATACGTAAAAATTTTAACACTTTTTGACAATAATAATATTCATTTTTTGATTTTAAAAAATTTACTTTGTTTTAAACTTAAAAATTTTAAACTCAAAACGTTACTTTTTATTCTTAACTAATAATAATAATTCATTTGTCTTTATTAATATTTTAGTATTTTATATTATAATTTTCTATTAAATTAATTTTACTAATATTTTTTGTTTTTTTAGATTATTATTATTATTTAATAATAATAGATAATAATAAAAACGATTTTAATAATAATTTCTTTAAGGGTAAATTTGTCATTTTAAATGGCCAAATAATGAAATTCGTAACAACACTTTAACCACAAGGACTGATAATGTAATTTTTAAAGTTAAAAGACACAATTCATCCATAGTTTATACTAAACCACATGGACGGAATTTGTAATTTACCCGATAAGAAAAACACTCGCTGCTTATTAGTTTACTGACTTCATTCAGTTCATTGAGTGGATTTGTTTTATACATGACATGTGTTGTACAAATTTATGGTATATATGACGACTAAAACTTAATTATAAGTTTTTAATAGTATAAAAAAATGTTCTTAAACTCGTAGTAATATCTACATTTTTTTTATCGCTTATGACATTCTATTTTTTATAATGATATGAAAGATATGGAAAAAGTATTATTACTTAAATATGATAAATATAAATTAAATTATTAAATAACAAAATAAACCTTATGTGACTTCATTAAATTTAACGATTTGTCATTAGTAAAAAAATTTACAAAGATAAAATAACATATTTTTAGTATTTTTATTTCAAATAATAAATAAGACAAACAAGAAAATGAACAAAAGATTATTTGAAAAAAAAAAAACACGTTTTAACTTTTTAAGTAATTCTTTTTCACTATCTTAAATCTCAACTCACAAGTCCATGAAGTCCATAAATGTTTGTCCTCGTCGATCATCGTCCTTCAAACCTCTCCGGTTGCTTTGCAATGGCGATTTCTTGTTCAAATCCCAACGCTACCCTCATTATCTTCCTCGTCAGCTCCTTCTTCATAGCCTCCTCCGCAATTCCCTTACGCAACACCATAACCACCACCTGCACCCAAGTCCACCACCTCAACTCCTCCGACTCCAAATGTATCTACGTAAAAACACACGTCGGCTGCCACCCAAAAGGCTACATTAACTACCTTCAAATCTTCTACTGCACCTTATCCACATTTCCACAACTGGGTTTCCTTCTTCTCCTCCTATGGCTGTTCATACTCTTCTATGTATTAAGCAACACGGCCTCCGATTACTTCTGTCCAGCTGTCGAAAACCTGTCAAAAATCCTCAATTTCTCACCCGCCATCGCCGGAACCACTCTGCTTCCGTTGGGAAACGGCTCCCCAGATGTTTTCGCCAGCATAATCTCCTTCACTGCTTCCGGCGACGGTGGAGATATCGGCCTTAACAGTATCTTAGGTGGAGCAATTTTCGTTTCAACAGTCGTCGTCGGTATTCTATGCCTATTAATCTCTTACCGTCGGAAAACTGTCATCGTTGACAAACCCAATTTGATCAGAGACGTTGTTTTTCTCCTCTTTTCCCTCTCGAATCTCCTCGTAATCATAATTATTGGCAAAGTAAGCTTATGGGCATCGATCCTTTTTGCATCTACTTACATCATTTACATTTGTTTAGTGTCTTATATGCATTTCATCAGCATAAAGAAACAAAGAGTCCATGTTCATCACCAGTGTCCCAGATTACCATTACTGGTTTGTGTTGATGCCCAACAAAAACTCATATCTTCTGCAGATGAAGTTGTACCTCGCAGAAAAAGAGTCATCAAGTTGATATTGTATATTGTCGAGTTGCCACTTTACTTGCCAAGAAGGCTTACAATACCAACAATAACACAAGAAAAATGGTCTAAAACATCTGCTGTGATTTCAGTGGTATTAGCCCCAATTATGCTGGCTCTTATTTTGAACACACAACAGGGTAAAATGGGTTCAAAAGCTAGCTTGCTGATATGCTGTGTAGCAGCATTGCTGATTGGGATTGCTTTAGGGACTTGTACATTTGCTTGCACAAGTAGTACCATGGTACCACAAAAATATTGTTTGCTTTGGTATGCAGGTGGGTTTCTAATGAGTGTGACATGGATATACATCACTGCTGGGGAATTGGTCTCTTTGTTGGAGTCACTTGGGACTATTATTGGGATGAACCCTTCAGTCTTAGGGCTAACTGTCCTAGCTTGGGGCAACTCACTTGGTGATTTGACAGCCAATGTAGCTATGTCAATGCATGATGGCCCGGATGGGGCTCAAATCGCTATCACTGGTTGTTATGCAGGACCAGTGTTTAATATATTTGTCGGGTTAGGATTCTCGTTTGTTATTGTATGTTGGTTGGATTATCCGGATCCATATATGGTTCCGGTGAATCCTCATTTGTGCGAGACCGTATGGTTCTTGATTGGTGGTTTGTTATGGGCTCTTGTGGTATTGCCAAATAGGGAAATGCAACTCGACCGAACATTAGGAAGCGGTCTTTTAGCCATTTATTTATGTTTTCTGTTTATTAAGATTGCTAGGGTTGTTGGATTGATCGACGATTCTACGTCGAACACTTAAAAAGATCTTGTAAGGAGCCATGCATGTTGATATATATAATAGTTATTTTTTGGGAAAACTTTTGGATTCTGTTTATGCTTAGATAGTTAGCTAGATACTTAGATGTGTGTGTGTATATTGACTTGAGAGTTGTATGGGAATTGTGAAAATGGTTCATGAATGAAGAATGATTGGTGGCTTAGCAACATAAAACATGAGATTCAAAAATAAACTGATGGGAGAGTTTAAGGTATGTGTAGCAAGCGAGAATTTTTATTTTTTTTAATGAAACTGATAACATGATAGTTTTTAAGTAAACACATTTTAGATATGCGAATGTGTTTGGATGTGTTATAAATACTTTTTGTCTTTTCATTTTTAGTTCCTAATTATAACATAGATTGAAAACAAAATGTGAAAATCTTACAAAATGTGCTTTTAGGTTACTTGTAATTTTGAAATCTAAAACTTAAATATTAAAAACATCAAAAAATAATGAATTTTAACGTGTTTTTCAGAAACCTTTGTTACGTGCTTTTCCAAAAAATGTGCTTTTAAGTTACTTGAGTTGTTAGTCTCACGGTCAATTTTGTTCTTTTGTTTTGCAGACCATTTGTATAATTTTCATACTTTCTTATTGTTTTTTTCCTTTATATGCATCGAGAACCTTGAGGAACTTTTGTGCATCGAATAATCTACCAAGGGTGCTGCACAAAGGGCATTTATGAAAAACTAAAGATATGATAATTAATTTATTTTTAAAAATCATTAAAAGATAAATAGGAGTTACATTTAGAATTAAAATCTCATATTAACTACATTCCTCATTTTCCTCCACATTTCTCTCTCTATCTAACCGTCTCTCTCCCTTTCTCTCTAATCATGTTCTTCATGATTTTCATAGTGATGATGATTTGAAAACGAAGATGAACGATGAACAATGATGATGATGGACATGAACAAGAGATGCAACCGATGATGATCATGAAGAACACGATGAATAGATGGATGATGAACGATGAACAACGATGAATAATGATGATGTATAGATGGATAATGAACAATGAAGATGCATAGATGGATGATGAACGATGAACAATGATGATGCATAGATGGGTGATGCATCAAGGATTTATCTACCCAGTGTTATTTGATACAAAACAAAATATATGTCATAAAATGGTAAAGTTTAATAAAAAGCACATGTTAACTTAAAAGTAAATTCCAACTTATTTGGTCCAAGGTCGAGCCTCCATGATCTATGGTTAAGGACATGGTCTAGGTCCGTTTGGTTGGATGACTGATAATGGACAAGATAATGGAATAAATCATTACGATTCATTGTCGTATATATATGTATCATTTGAATGAAATGAATAATTACCACAAGGCAAACAAATAATTTTATTTCATTATGTGGTAAAGATTCATTCCATCACATCTTACGTTACCCCGTAACAAAGCCTTACTTTACAAGATTTTCACACCCTAAATGGACTTTGGACTTGCATCGTTTATATGCCGATTGTAGGATTTGAAGTCACAATCGAAAAATAAAATTACCATTTGTTTATGAACTCAAACTCACTCTCCCTGTCTCATGTACATGGGGATTTGATCCTCTCATAAATCATGTTTCAGTTTCCATATCATATACATTTTTTAAAATTCAATATTTTATTTATTTTAGTTCATTTAGACATTTACACATTAAATAACTCTTTGTAAAGCTCTATTTAAGAAGAATACAAATCCATTATATTATTTTTCATTTTAAGAATGAACTTTGTTTTAGAAGGACAAACTCAAAAAATAAAGATATCAAAAATAAGAATCAATAATTGGTCTAAAAATAAATCGGCCTCACTAGATTTAGGTAAAACATACTTTTTTGCTAATTTAATATGCATGATAATTAAAGCGTGTTCATAGTTATGAAAACTCGTTTTTCTTAAAATTTTCAATAATCCAATATATTTAAAATGGTTTTACTCATTAAAATATTTTCCATGACCATGAACTCATTTTCGTCTCTCATTAAAATCGGACGAAAAATTTTTTTAAAAAAAATTAATCAAACTTTTCTCACCGGATCCTTCTAGGTTTTCCTTTCTCTTGGGGATTTTTTTTTCTGCCTTTCTTCTCTCCATGCAAAACTCAAAACACAAGTTTTAATTTCCCCTTTTCGGAACATTTTATTTTTAAAAAAAGCGACACAATGCCAAGAAAAGATTCAAGAAGCCTCTGTTTTTCTAAGGTCATCCACAATCCATACAACTCCATAATAGTTTAACGAATTGTCACATCAGCATTTCATTATTTATATAATTTTACTTATTAGCCTCCACACTTGATACAATCTGTAAAGTTTAATGAATTGTCACATCAACATTTCACTTTCTAATCATTAATTATATAAAAATTCAATAATTAAAATTATGAAACACATTTTTTTATGCTTTCGTATATTTAAGAGATTTTATTTTAAAAAAAAAATATTGTTCCCTAAAAATTATATTTTATTTAAACAAATTTTAAATAACAAAAAAAAATTATAGTTTTTTTAATTTTAACAAATATATTGTTTTTTATATATAAAAGATAAAAGATAGAATGGGAAATTGATTGTGGTACCCATGCCTCTATTCTATTATGTCAGAAGATGTTTGGTTTTGTGTTATTAACGAGATTATTAAGCTTATTACATCATTTTACAAGTTAAAACGTAAATCCAAACATTTTAAAATCTGATTATTTGATAAGTATCGTAGCAACAAATAACAAAAACCAAACATTATATTTTCGGCAATATATTTTATTACAAATATTATCCAATTATTAGTTTCCAAAATCTATTTCCGGGTGCTACTCCCATCTTCATACAACTCCTCTTGTGCGTTCACCACTCATACAACTCCACATAGAGTCTACACAACTGCATTGCAGATGGCCTACATCAATTTTGGGCGACTGTGCCGCTCTGAGGTTGCAGGGAGTGGGAACGACATCCCATTTCGGAGTCTCGGTACCGAGAGGGAACACCGCCCCCTCCCCTCGGCATCGGCAAAATCGAATTCGGCAACGGCATCTCAATGTCGAGCGCTGTCTCTCTCTCCCTCCCTTGACCGACCGTTGGCGTGAGTGTGTATATATATATATATATACACATAATTTTTTAAAATACACCTATTCTTAAACCTTTAAAAAATTCAAAAAAAATTCACACAAACCTCAACCACCATTCTCTTCTTTCTCAAATATTCAAATGGCATCTGGTTCCGGTTCCGGTTCGACGAACAATCCGAACACACCAACGTCGACAAATCAAGGTTATCGTCCGATCGCGATGCAAATGGATCAACCAATATATTCTCCGACGGGTTTTATGAACTTTGCGGGTGTTCCGCAACACATTTTCGGTCGAGGGTATGGCATCACGCCTACTCGACTAAATTTTATGCCTCTGAAATATTCGCAATTTAATCCGTTTACGGAGTACCAACCACTCTCTTCCCCAACCTTATCCCCATTCGGCACCCATCCATCTCAACATATTACCCAACCCGAAGTTGTTCCGGAAACACAACCCGAAGTCGAAGTGGATTCCGAACCCGGCCGACTACGAAAGATAAAAAAAAAAAGAAATCAACAACGAGGGCTCCTACCCAACATTGGACCCCGCAAGAAGAGAAGACGTTGGCACGAGCTTGGCTCGATGTTTCTGAAGATCCTATTACTGGTACCGACCAAAATAGGAAAGACTTTTGGAATCGAATTCGGTTTAGGTTCCACCAAGAAATGGGGAAAAATGACTATCGTTCGAAAGACCAACTATACAAAAAATGGAGGAATGTCAACGACGTCATTAAACAATTTTCGGCAATATTTCATTCCATCCAATGGGAAAGTGGTCAAACGACGCCAACATTAAAAAAAAAGCACTTGGAATGTTCAAAAGACGCGAATGGGTATCCGTTTCGACATATCGAAGTTTGGTCGGTCGTAAAAGATTCTCCAACTTGGCAACGTGTTGCGACGACCGACGATTTTATCGAACGTGGGTCTAAACGATAAAAAACAACGGACCCTAACGAGTTCACCATGTCATCGGATGCACATATCGGAATCAACCTTAACGATGATGACGACTCGTTTGAGGTTCCCCCACCCATACGACCGATTGGAAGGAACACGGCAAAACGTAAGGGTAAAGCGGCAACAAGTTCCGGTACGACGCCAACATCGGTTTCACAAGATCTTGAAGCCATGACGACAAATATAGTTGGGTTACAAGATCGTTTAGGCGAATATTTGGATATAAAAAAACAAGATCTTGTCGCGAGACAAAAAACTCGTGACTTGAGAGTTTATTTCAAAGACGTTTGTCATTTAACCGGAAGACAACTCGAAGTCGCGATGAAACAAAAGGAATAAATAGAAAAAAACGGGATTGTAGATTTTATTTTTAAGTATGTTATTTTAAAAAAAAAATGTTAAATTTTTAGTTTTAATGTCTTAATTGTTAAGTTGAATGTTTTATGTTAAAAACTCGTGACTTGAGAGTTTATTTCAAAGACGTTTGTCATTTAACCGGAAGACAACTCGAAGTCGCGATGAAACAAAAGGAATAAATAGAAAAAAACGGGATTGTAGATTTTATTTTTAAGTATGTTATTTTAGAAAAAAATGTTAAATTTTTAGTTTTAATGTCTTAATTGTTAAGTTGAATGTTTTATGTTAAAAAACTCGTGAGTTGAATGTTTTATGTTATTTTTATTTTAAGTTTTAAATGCAAAAAAAAAAATAAATAAATCGAATGACAATCACAAACTCAAAATGTCATGAAAATGGCAAAGCTGACGTGGCGGCAGATTTTTAGGCATCGACGGCAAGCACACCCGAGAAGGTAATTCATCTAGTGCTGCTGCCCCCTCGCACGTTCTGAGGTTAGTTACCATATAAAACCCTAGTTTGATTCCTTTGAAAAATTTTAAATGGGCGAGGTCTTATGTTCATCGAAAACCCTAGACTCAAAGGTTACATCGAAAAGCCTACATTGGTCGCTTCCCCAAAGTTCCGGATTTGGTTATTTGAGGGGACGAATGTATCATGGAGCAATATTTGTTTGAAAACCATAGCTATTTTACTGGACGAGTTTTAGGGAAGCCAACTCCAACAATAAGGTTTCTAAGTTTATCCATCATATAAAGTTAAAACTAGTGAGCATTATGTACTGTCAGCAACGTGTTTCTCAGAGAATCGTTGTTCCATTGCTGACTATGGTTTCTAGTTTCCCAGGTAAATTGTGATAAAGGTGTGTTCCATAACCTGGAAGAAAAAGAATGGAAATTTAAATATATTTGATCAAATTTGTGTTCCATACAAGGAAAGGAAAAGAAATTCTTTTAGTTTTGGCCTAGAAACATTCCGTTGTGTTCCAGTCGGTGGAAATGAAATGATAGGATGGAAAAGAATAGCATGGAAAGGATACGAAACATTTCTGTCCTTTTCTCTTCAATATTGGAAGGGATAATTACTAAGCAAAATCTATCTATTTCCATCCTTTTCCTTCCTTATTTCATTCCTTGATTCCTTTCTCTCGTTAAGTGACGTTGTGGAACACATCCAAAGATGGGAAGGAAATGAAAGAAATGTTGATAAGCCTTTCCATTCTTTTCTTTTCCTTGCTATCTTTTGCTTTCTTTCTTTAGGAACACACAATATTTCATTTTGATGTATTAAATTGTATTATGCAATTGACTACTGTTTAGAAATGCTTTTGACGTTGTCAACTTATCATTAGTCATGTTCGTTTATCACAACTTCCATTTCAAGCAATAGACAGGCCGTCTTTTAGGGCGTGCGAGAAGGTCGACGGCCTCCGATTTTGTAGGGCCTCACAATCGTAAAAATGATCAGAGTATCAAACGAAGTACTTTGAATATTAGCTTCTCATTAATCATATTTCATTTTAAGCAAATTATATATCATTTTAGAAATCTTATTGAATATACAAACATGTAAAATTTGTCATTCACGACATCTAATTTACATATTAAAACTCAGTTGCAAATTGAGTAATCTATTATTTAAATGTTTCATAATTATGGGCCTATATCATATGTATGTGCACAGGGCCTCCAAAATCCATGGGACGGCACCGGCAATAGAATTATCTTTTTGTTTGTAATATGTACGTGTACCTTTTATTGTTTTATAGGAGCAATGAAAATTAATGTAGGAAGAGTAGCGCTAAATCTAATCGATCCATTTAGTCCATGATTATTTTCAGTCAGTAATGGTCAATTTTAGCAAACTGAAATGTGCTGGTTAAACTTTCTGAATGGCATGATGAATTAGGGAGTGAAAATTACGGTCACTAAGGTCGAATTAGTGACACAGTGTCTATAACCCAGACTGAAAATAGTTGTCACAAAAGCACGTACATCTATGGTGACACACTGGCACATGAATTTGTTCTCGGACTTTTGCTGAACTGATTTTCTAGTGACTTGTTTTTTGATTAGTAAGAAAAAGACTCAAAACGTTATGGTGATTGATATTTCATCTTTGATAGAATTTCCCTCAGTAAAAGTCATTTTTGGGGTGTCGTTAGTGTTTGATAGTTTCATTGGTGTGTTAAAATTAACGGAAAAACTGAGAGTTTCGGATGTCTGATTTAATAGGTCAAATTGTGTGTTTATTTTATGTGTAAACACTATTAATATTATTTATATTGTTGGATAATGTACTGATTTTGAATATGGAATATAAATATGTTAAATCCCTTATAATATGCTGTGAAAGAGAAGTGATAAATTTCTTGTAAGGTTTTGCAGCTGTCAAGCATTTGAATGTATTATTCATGTTAACCATTTAAACTTCTTATAAATTGTGGAACGATAGAGGGAGCAAAACGAAGACATTTTCTCCATTGTAGTTTCTATTTAAGTTGCATTTGTATTTCCAGGTTACAGTTTCGAGGAAACCATCTGCTGCTTATTGTTTATGATATTTATCTGATAAGGTGCATAGTTTTTTGGTTCTGTGGAAATCTGTTAGCTTGCATTATGTTAACGTGTTGGTCAGTAACCAACTTCATGGTTTCTCTAATGGCACTTGGCAGTTGGCACTCACAATGACAAGTTCTTGATGCCTAAGCTCTGGTTCCAGGTAAAGTTGAGAGAACGTGATTTAGAGATCAACAAAACACATTTCCAAACCCAGTGAGGCAGTGAGTATCGATTAGCCAAGCAGAAGAAAAAATTCTCTCTTGATGAAGAAGTCAGCCTTCCCCTCCTTTTATGCTACAAAACCGTATCAGCAACAATCTTTTAAATAAAGGAGATATCCATTATATTCCTCAAAATAGTAGGCCTTGACTTTTCCAGGCTTGAAGACTAGCACCCCTTTTAGAGTTTATTCACCCCTCAAACAGCTTTGTGTGGCTCAATGGCTCCCCTGTATTGCCCAATGCCCAAGTCCTCAGATGTATTTGTTCCAAACCCTTGCTAGATTTGTAATTGGTGTTTACTCTCTACATCTAGGTTCTTCCAGACTTCCATAACCACTTGCAAGACAACAACAATGGCACTAGCTGATTGAAATTGTTGTTATCCCTTCCAGGCAGGATTTTTTCAAATGCTTCCAGCAGATTCACTCCCTACTTGGTCCCCATGAAGCACCCTAATCCTGCCTCCTTTTCAAGAGGTTGATTGGGTGACTTGAGAGATTAAATGTGCCAGTGGTGCCCCTCTGTTGCATGAAATTTCTGTCTTGGAGGGTCACTTGTTGATAACTTGATCGTGGTGCCTTCAATGAAAGGTTTGCTTGCTTGGTTCAAACTTTCATGCACTCGACCTTTTCTTTTGTGGTTGTGGATTTGGCTGGACATATACACCTTCAGATTTTTTATCTGGCTTAATGGTTTTCCTCTTTCCCTAGGTGTTTCTTAGTAGCATTTTGCCTCATGCTCAGGTAATTCCTTTCCAAACCCAAGCCATATCTATAAGTTGGTGCATCTCCTCTTGAACTCTTCTTTCGGGCTCTTCCACCGCCACCTTGATAGTTTGTCACAAGTGATGGCCACCAAAAAACATCACTATAATCCCTTCCCAACACGCCACTGATGAATTTATTCCCTACTTGGCTTCATGTCTCCAACTTGGCGATCTTGGAACAGAGTGTTGATGAATCATAGGCTGACCATGAGCATGCTCTGCTGGCTGTTCTGCATTCATCTTATCATTGTGGATGACGATTAATGTGCTATATTTGTCAAATTTTATATATCGACCATTTAAACTTTGGAACAAATTCTAAGCTACCAGATTGCCACTTTTCTTCCAACCCTTCTTTCCACAACATTGGTCTCAGCACTATCTTCTGACATGTACAATCAATCATGTTCTTTTAGTCACTGACTTTCTGGTGAATGCTTCTATATAGTGAGATAGTGTGATGGCTGGTTGATATTCATTATTAGGTTGAATGAACTTGGAACACCTTTAATTTTATGTTATGTAAACATATTTATTGTTGTAAGGAAACATTATTTTTCCTTCTAATTGGTTGTCAATGCACATACCTTAAGCATTCAGCTAAATTATAACTGTTGAGAGTTATCATTTATAACCTTCTGTATGTGCTTTGTCACATTCATGTTCCTCATGTATTTTTGTTCTTTGGTGCCTACATGATATCTGACTCCATTTGTCAAGCGTTCCTATCCTTGTTATGCAATGTAGAAAGATTTTCAAGCATATGTTGAAGGTTGCTTTTGCTTTTTCACGAAACCTATATGGGTACTATGCTTGGATTTTGACTTAGGGAGTGTTGGGATTGCTTTTTAAAAAATAGCTTATAAGTTTTGTAAACTAATAAGTAAATAAACAGTGGTTACAAAACCTGCTTCTTGAAAATAGTGTTTGAATTTGCTTATTAGTTCTGAAAACTCGATAAGAAAATTTACATCTTGGGTTGTGGATTTTTTCAAGAAGGATGATTCTTATGGAGATTCTGAAGTTAACAGAAGGACTATGCCTTGTGAAATAATGATATGATGAAGGTAGTATTCAAATTCCGTTGAAGGATGTCTCATGAACACAAACTGTCATAGGCACTTCTGTAGCTTTTTTTTTTAAAGGAAAACGCCCTAAGGCTTTGAAGCCTGCTGGAGTAGAACTCAGGACCTCCTTTAGAGGAGTTGTAGCTTCATCACAAAACAGAGCTAGCAGTTTCTTTGATCCCCATATAGTCAATCTGTCAAGGTTACCTTGATCTCCGTATAGTCAAGGTTAGTCTCATCTATTATCACCCAGGATTTTGAGTTTTGATGTTTTACCATGTATTTTACATGCCTTAATTTCAATCAATTTTTGTCTATTTGGAGTGTTCCTGTTTAGGGATTTTTGTTTTATATATGCATTCAGGTATCTATTCAGATAGACAGAGTGAAAGTTGTTGGCGTGGGAAATACCTATTTTAATTATAATGATCAGTATGAAGATCTATCTATAAGTTTATATAGTAAGTTTTTCTCTTATATAAATCTCCATTTATTATAGTTATTTGATTCTAATCAGAATGATTAAAATATCATGTGTATTATTCCCTTGATTTCATACTTGATACAAAACAAAACAATATGTATAGGCACACACACACACACAGAGATACATATGCAGGTGTATGAGAAATCTATGCATCTTTGATACATTTACAAATTGACAATCTTGTTATGCTTCAAGAATGTGTCGTTGGCTCGTTGCAATGATTGATTATTTTTATATCTCTTCCATGTCTTCCTTCTTTTTATTTTTAAATCTCTTTCTAGTTTTCTTTGGGCTGACAAGTTTTTCACTCAACTTATTCTTTAATTGGTTTGTACGGTTGTACCTATTTTATTTATATGGTTAGTAAAAAGATCAGTATATAAGCTCTTTTATCATGTTTTCCATTTAAATGAAATCATCATATCATTTAAGTATTTGATTCCCCCAAAATTAAGGTTCATTTATGTTAAATTGCTATTTATGTTTTTTTTTTGGTTTTTAGGGTTTACTATACGTATTGTATTATCGGCCCAGGCCCATTACAAATTTTATAAGTATAGTGTTTCCTCAAGCTATGAAAATACCTATGATACACAAACCCTAGCGCCGCGAGATATACCCCTAGCCTCCCCAATTCTTTGTAAGCCCTAACCACAACATGGTTAGGCCTCCGGTAGAAACCTTTGATCTTCGCCATTCGATTTTAGAAACCTTAGAGTCACCATCACTAGTACGCTGCCTTTGTACTCATCATATGAATTTGTCGTTCACCATTGCCGACAGGCTCCATGAGTACGGTTACTCGCATGAAAATTTTCCAGGTACTTCCTACAGCTGCTCATATTTTGAAATGCTAGCCCACAAGGACAGCAGTCGAATATGCATACAAGTTTAACATCATATACGTTTTCAGTGAAGTTAATATTTGTCTTAGGAATAAATGGAATCACTGTTTTTTCATTTATCACCGATTCAGGAACAATGTGACATTCAGCAATTATCTGCCTCATTTCCCTGTTTTAAGATCGACCAACATATGTCAACAACTGATCTCTTAGATTGAGCACAACATCCTTGTGTATGTCTTGAAAAGCAAGGGATTTACATAACCTTGGCAGTAAATGGATGGATGCTGCTGAATCTGTGAAAGCCCCCCCTATTGACTGGAAAATTGTGCTTTAGGCCCTGTGCTGGCTGTCCAAAATTTCATACTGCTGCATACATTTCAGTTCACGAATGCAGCATCCTTGCATAACTTGAAATGTATGCCTGAGGACTGATATAGCTCGATTTTCTAGTCAAATGGAACGGTTGTGTTGGGGTTTGTCATCCCTCGTGTTTCAAAAATGCGATGTTTCTGCAATCAATCTAAGAGATTAGAAGGGGAAATGAAGCTAATAATGGATGTCCTAAGGTTCCTGAATCTTATGTGAATGAAGCTGCTGGTTCATCTGTTCGTTAGGTAAATATTAACTTGCTTACAAGTTGACCAATGACTTATAGTCTTATATGATGTTAAAGTTTCCATTCTTATCGACTACTCTACTTGTGGGTTAGCATTTTAAGATATGAGGGCTGGACAAGCACCTGGTGAGTTTTCATGAAGAAACCATACTAGAGGAACCTTTTTTAAACCATTTAGGTATTATCATAGATGGCACACATTAGACAACTAGTCTTGTGCTAGAAATTCAAGAGGTTGCTGCATATACACCTCCTCCTAAGAATTAGCATTAAGAAACTTTCGGGATGACCCAAAGTAAACATGACAATTTTGTATTTTTTTTCAGGAAGAAAAATGGGAAGTGGATAATTTATGTGTTTTATGTTGATGGCATTTATTGACAATGATGGTATGAAATGAGTTGTTGCACTCATTTTTTTCACTATAAAGGAGTTTCAGATTAAGGAACTTGGGAGTCTCATATTTTCTAGGCATTGAAGTTTCAGGATCACAAAAAAAATGCTGTCTTTCTTTACCAGAGAGAACATGTAGACTAATTCCTTCCAACTCTTCTTTCCAAGGAAGCAGTTGTAACACTATCTTCTGATATAGTATCATCCGATGTGAGTTTCTTTTTGGCATTGACTTTGTTGTGAAGGCATTATGCATCTATGAAGAGATGGTGGCTATTGTTGGTTGAATGAATTTGGGAGTTTTAAGACTTCTTGTTTATATGAATGAACTTCTGTGTTTTTTGAGAATGAAATTGAATAAATTGTATTTTCTTATGTATCATGAAAGGACATACATCAATTATTACTGCATTAGCTAAATTCCAACCTCTATCACTTTCTGCTGCATGTGCCTTGTCACAGGCATGTTTACTTGTCCTGTATTCTTATTCTTTAGTGCCTACCTGATCGTTTCTATTCGTCAAGCATTGTTCCAGAAATGAATGAACTATAGAAGTTTTATTATACACTCGTGTAGAAGTGCTGATACATCTGAGTTTGTGTCATGTCCTCTTCATTACATGCCTACAACATCTAAAGAATCATTGTAATTATATATTTATATATGCTAGATGATAGAGATGGAAACACTCAATTTGGATCCTTCAGTATTCGTTAGAACATATGCCATTTGCAGAGTTTCTAGACTTGTTTAGTTGATGCTAGTACTACATTTTATGGGAGCTGTTTCCATGTTTATTGAACAACCATGGGAAGTTCCTTTTTTTTTTTTTGGCAGGCTTGGAAGTTCCTTGTTTCTTGTTAGATTCTGTTTGTCAAGTGATAATCTGATTATCTCCTTTTTGGAAATGTAAACAATCACTTAAGAGTGTTTGGCAAACCAAAAGATTAAAGTGATTATTTATGTATGGTGAGAGACAAAACAAGCTTTTTAAAAAAGAGCAAAAAGGTTGGTGCTAAAAGGGTAGATCCTCTTAATCACCTTTTGAAAACAACATTTAATCTGCAATCCTAACACGCCCTAAGTTAGCAAGTAAATTATTTTCAATTTTTTTTACTGTTATGACCTTTTTAAGGACGTGTTTAGCCAATCTTTATAGACCATGTGTTTTTGCCTGAGTTCGACTCAAGTCTTCTTTTACCTTTTGATTCAATGAGGATGTGTTTAAAATCTTATATTTACTTTGGTGGCCAGCGGCCACCAATGCTGGTAATTGCATGTGTTTTTAACCTTCAAGACTTGCTTCATTCTTTCTTTCTTGTAGTTTATAAATTTGCAATTTCTTTTGTGTTCAGACAACATGCAAATTCATAATCTACCATGCATGTTTATTACAATCAAGCATGCATTTTGGGTTTTTTTCCTGATAAGGAGTTGCGTTAGTTTTTTATTCCTGGATTTACAATAGAACTTTCTTACATTCTGCTGCATAGGGTGGTAACCTTCTAGTATGATATGATGGATCCTGTTTGTTTTCTCAACTTGATTAATTTGTATACTGAAAGTGGCATTCTGACCAAAAACAAAGACAGTGCAGCGTGTGTTTTAATATGATCATCTCATTTATCTTCTTACTTGTACCTTTCTTCTATTAACGTTTAATGTCTCTACTACCTCCTGCCTTTTGTACACGCACACAGTTTCTACTATTTGAACAGGATGATCATGAAGCAGGTGCCCACTTTATTTGCATATTTTGTAGTCTCTTTCGTTTGTAAGCCGATGGATGACTGCTTCTCTGCATCTAGTAAGCATGTATGGATGCCTTTGCTTTGCTTCCAGGCAACACTTGCTAATCATTAACATCAAAATCATTGCAAAGGTAGTTGTATAATCAGGTAAAAGGTTAGTGGTTTGTAGCAATTTTATAAGACCAGGTCATCCATCATTTAAGCAAATGTTATAGGATCATAGGCTTGCCAAAGGATTTGTTAGATTTTGATGACAGTATTATTTTAAAGATCAGATTTGACATCTTTGTTAGACATGTAGCAATTACTTCTTAATGGAACCATTAGAGGTAATCAAACATCACCTCCGAGAACAAGCTACAGACAACTTCATCTGCTGTAGGTGCTGTAAAGCTGTGAATAAATGCAGCAGTTTTTATTACTTTTGTTTTTCATATTGTACCAAAACAATCTTTTTGGCAAGGTTTTAATCAAACATTACATCCAATTACTTCTTTTTGTATCCAAAACAATCTATATATTTTGCCATTTTCTTGGGTGTGTTTTAAATTATTTAATTCAGTAGCCAAAAACATGTGCATTTATTTTGGGATGGAGTCATAAATTGCAGACTTGTAGTTTTAGACAAGATATTTATTATGCTAGTAAACATAGATGATACATCATACATCAGAATGGTTTAGAAATTTAAATATAGTTTTTCTTGTTTTGTGAGAATGGTGGTAAAGTTGTTCCAATTGCTTCTTTTTCCCATTTAAGCATCGTGAGGTTACTCTCATCAAATGAGTTGTTTTCATTGTTTCGAAAACAAGTCGTTGGAGTCTGAATGTCTGGAAGAGAGAGTCTGAAATGAGTTGGATACAGAAACCATAAGGTAAAGCAAAGTGGATCACGCATGTGCAAGTGAGACATGTATGTATGTTATTATCATTTAAGTCGTACAAAATGTGGTTGACCCATTTTCACCTTTCTCTCACGAGCTCCTTGCCCTCTTATCTATCTCTCTCTCTCTCTCTCTCTCTCTCTCTCTCTCTCTCACACACACAGTGGATAAATGCCTAAGCACTCAAGGTTCATGTGCATAGTCGGTTGTCATCTGCAAGTATGGTGTGTAATGTGACATGCTTTCATATATCTATAATTCTATATCTATACTACCTTATAAAGCATGAATGTGAAGTCTTAATTACAAGTTCTCATGCATGATGTACAACAAAGCAATGCTAGTTCTTGAATTTTAAGTGGTATCATATGTTATGCAAAATGTACAAGTCTTTGAAGCAAGCAAATATATGATGAATAAATGTAATTGTGATGGTTATGGACTTGAATGGTTTTTAAGTTTTAACTATTGAAAATTAAATTGGTGAAGTTGAAATGTTACTTCAATGGTTACCAAATTCAAAGTCAAGAAGTTTTAAAATATAAATAATTTTACATGTTTTACAACTCTGTATTGCATTATTATTGAAAATTAAGTACCATTTCTAATGCAAGATGTGCAAAGATATCTAGCATTTAAATTCATTAACCATTATTTGGTCAATCGAATAATTTTAATTCCTACTGCCTTTATAATTAAATCTTATAATATTACCTAATTCTTGAATATTTATAAGGTTTGTATTTTATTTTAGTGAAGTCTTAAAATAAATTTATTTCTCACGATCTTTATAAATAATGTTCAATTCATAAATATTCATAATGTTTATATTCAGGTTTTGTTATTGTTTTATTATAGAAATTGGTCAAAGGAGGAGGTTATGAAGATGATGAGCTCGAAATCATACTATCGTTATCCATTCCTATATGCACACAGCCACACATGATTATATCAACATTCCATTGTAACAATATATTAAACTTAGGTTGTGTTTGTCATTTTAAGAGTTAAATGTCTGAAGTCTGGAAATCACGTCTGAAATTAAGAGGTGGACTTAAGATTTGAAGTTTGAAGTCTGAAAATCACATCTGAAATTAAGATATGACAAGTCTGAAATTAAGAGCCGACATTAAATGTTAAATTTAATTAAATTGGTTTTTAATATTCTAGTTAAATAAAGTATCAACTTACGTCAACCTCTTAAATTAAGACTTTAGACGGAAGTCCACAACTTATATTCAAACGTGGTTTTCAGACGTTCTAACATCTTAAGTCTGAAACGTAAAAACAGTCTATTTTGAATTAAGATCTGAAATCCATTTAACTTTAAAATGTAACAAACAAAGGTCTATTTTCAGTTTAGATCTGAAATTAAGACTTCAGAGGTTTTAGTTTATCAGTTTCTTTTCAACCCAAATCTATTTTCATATTCAGTTTGAGTGACACCGGATTGATTATCTTAAGTTATTTTTAGTTTCTATTAATTCAATATATAAGTATTATATGCATAATAATTTAATTCTGGATTCGGATTTATAATTTGAAAACCAACTAAGCTGAATTGATATTCGGTTTAGTTTAGGTCATCAAAAAATTCCAACCCGATGAACATGTAAACTGAACCAATAAACTTCCTTATGCTATGTCAATACACTATAACTTTTTATTGTTTTCTTGAAGTTTGATCAAATTATTTCATAAGGATATAGTATGTATGCATTCTATGCAATATACAAAAATTGACTTTGCATGAGTGTTATCACGTGAATTGAAAACCTTTTGTAAGAGAGAGAGGTTCAATGTATTTTAATTTTTAAGAAACTGAATTCATAAGCCATAACAAAAACTTCACAAATCTAAGCAATTTTTAAGTGGATTTAATTCACTCCATATAAATATGGACCTTGAAATCGCTTTCAGCCCAAAATTTCGTTCCACGTTATCCATAACAAAAGTTCTCAACAATTTTTAGTTAAGTAATGAGTTTATAAAATGACAATTAATTCAATTTAGTTAGTTTGATATTTTATTTAGTGAGATATTATGTATAATAAAATATAATATTAATATACGAACAATTGAATTAAGGTCATCTCCAAGATCTTTCTTCATTTCTTTAAATATGAACATAATTTTTTAGCGTAATTTTTTAACCAATGAAATTTCCTTCAAAAATGAACGAACAATATTCAATTCTTCAAAAATGAAGATGGTTGGAGATGAACGTATTGAATAAATATTCTTAAAAGATGTTTTATTTACTCCATATCAAAGATGAGAAAATGAAAATGACGGTTTAAACATTGGTTTAACTGAAACAATTTTTGGGTACAATGATCTATATATTATGAAAGTGAATTTCTATTGACGCCTCATATCCCACACCTATGATTTGGTGGTGTGTATCCTCTTGATGTGATGCATCTCATAATGTATAAATATTTGTTTTGCTAATGTGATTGGTTAACAGGATTGACCGGGGAATCTCCGAGTTCACCGGGGATGGGAACGGAGAATCCCTGATTTAAAACAATAGGGATGGGGCGGGGATGGGAGTCACTTAAACCCCCGACCCCGACCCCGGTTATATTTTATGTTTTAATATGGATTATTATTATTACATTTTATATAATATACTAAATATCATTGCATCTGACTTTTTTATAGTTTAAAGGGAAAATTACCAAAAAAGGTAATATAAAATACGAAATTTGACAATAAAGGTATTGTGAAAAATTGTTTGCCAAGAAAGGTAATGTAAAGTTCTATTTTGGCTAAAAAAGATAATCAAATATTATTCTTTTACCAAAAAAGATGCATAAAATTAAAAATTTACCTTCTTAATTGGTCATCAATACCTTTTTTTTTTGTCAAATTTGAAATTTATGTTATCTTTTTTGCCCTAAAAAATTTTACATTACTTTTATTGTTAATTTTTGAATTTTATATTACATTTTTGGTAATTTGCCCCGGTTTAAAATACTATTGCTTTTTTCATTTGATTGGTTTTATAAATCTTTTGCATCCATTTCTTTGTTTTAATTTTATTATAAATTATATATGTAAATAAATCAAATATGTTTGAATTGATTTGTTTTAAAGTTTATTTACATATATTTTTCTACCAAATTACTATTAATAGTTTAAACTTAATAATGTTTTAGGAACTTGAAAATCCTGATTCCCTGATGGGGATCCCCGATTGAGATGAGAATGCGGATAGAAACTCATTCACCGACGGGGATGGGGCCGGGGATGAAAGAGATAATTAAGAAGCGGGGATGGGGATGAGAACTGAGATCCCGGCCTCATTGTCATGCATATCGCTATAAGAGGAATGTTTAGCAAAAATGGATTCATATAACAATCTCATTATAAAATTATAAAATGTGTAAAAATTAACTAATATAAGTCAAGTCTGACCCCAAAAAGTTAAATGAAAAACTAAATAAATATGAATTGGTTCAAAACTTTCAGTGTGTGAAATAAATAACACAATAAGCCCAAACAAGTCGATATAATTAGAACCCTGTTAATATAATGGTCTACATACAAAACAAAATAAAGCTACCATTGAGTAACAGATACTATGATAGAAAATTATATAATTTAGTTCAGCAAAAAAAAGTATATAATTAATTAAGAAAAGAAATCATTAATATTTGAAAGTTATGAAACTAATTATGAATTATTAATATAGAGAATGAGGACACTAGTTATGAAAAAACAGATTATTAACATTTAAAAATGAAATTTAAATTTAAAAAAAAAAAAAGCATTTGACTTGGACTTAAAGGTGAAAAACAAAAAAAATCCATTTTAAAGTGTAACAAATTGGCCCCAGCCCATTCGGCCATTTGGCCTGAACTATTTTTTCACAACTTCGAACTAAACAGTAGTACAGTGCTTAAGATAACATGACTCGTATTTATATAAAAAAACTTTGTTCATGTATTTAAACACGTAACATTTATTTTTTTATCTTAAAAGAGTCAACATTTCAATGTGTTTGGATTAGACGATTTTATAGAAATACCCATTTGTTTTCTTAGATTTGTTAACAATTCGAGAGCTGCATGAAAGAAAAAAACTTCCTATTACAGAAAACATATTGCGTGCATGAATACAACTGTTAATAATTTTAAATATAGTAAATTATCGAGAAAAATAACATAAAAGTCAAAATTTGACGATAAAAATAACGTAAAAATCTTTTTGTCAAGAAATGATTATAAACTCAATTTGTGATGTAAACGGGTATAAGTGACTAATTACCTTTTTAACTGGTCAAAACTTCGATGACTTATCAATGTATATGACATGACACATCACTATACATGTGGCAATTTAGTTGACAAGTCATCACACGTGATAATTTAAATTTTTTATATTTATGTTTTAAAGTAGACTATTTGTTTAATTGTTTTTTTAGAAATTTTAAGTTTTTTAATAAACTATTTTCATAATTAAAACTTTTAATCAATAAATTAATTATAATATTAATTAATGATTATTTAAGTACTTTTAATGAAATTATACTAAAAAATCTTAATTATCATAAGTTTGATGTTAAAAAGGAAAAATTAACAGAATTTGTGTACCATGACCAAATTTACTACTATCTTCAAATAATGATTATAAATTAGAAGAAAAAAAATAATTTAGATAGAAACACGTGCAATTAAAAGTGTTATGTTTTCTTAAAAGGGAGGAAATACTAAAAATGCAATATTCCTTTTTTTTTTTTCCCCTTATAATATTCCAATTAAAATACAGATATCTATGTATTTTTTACTCATCGACTTTTAAGTATTAAAATAAAATTTCTTAACAAATTTTGTAGATATATATAACTACAAAAGTACAAATCATACTTTTGTATTAATTTAGTGTGTTTTGAAGGTAAGGACAAAGGAGTGTTGACATGAGGATTGCTCACATGTGTGCATATTTGTATTTGTATGTATATGTACATGTATATATACATAAAGTCCAACACCTACTATGTAACTTGTATTGATACTTGAAATATCAGAGAGAGAGAGAGAGATATGACGATAAACATAACATCGATTAAAACCGTATCAGACGGTGTTTGGCAAGGTGACAACCCCTTGGACTATGCATTTCCGTTGTTAATTGTCCAAACTGCTCTTGTTCTTGCCGTTAGCCGCTCACTTGCCTTCCTCCTCAAACCCCTTCGCCAACCTAAAGTCATCGCCGAAATTGTGGTATGTTCTTTCTTCCATTTCTCTATTCCTTCATTTTTTCAATTCTTCAACTATATGTGCTCATTCACAAATAATATCCAATCCAACTTGTTATTTATTTTTTCTTTTATTATATTTTAAAATGTTTTTAGTCATTTAAAATTTTGAGTTATAGACCCCTCTCTAGTTATTTAAAGAATATCTAAACTCTTAACACATATTGCTGACTAATTACTAATATGGGCCTATCTGATTTCAGGGTGGAATTCTTTTAGGGCCGTCGGCGTTGGGCCGGAATCATGATTACATGCACCGGATTTTTCCCCGTTGGAGTGCTCCGATACTGGAGTCGGTCGCAAGCATTGGCCTGCTTTTCTTCCTCTTCCTAGTCGGCCTGGAGCTTGACCTGAGCTCCATCCGTCGGAGTGGAAAACGAGCATTGGGAATAGCAGCCGCCGGCATCTCACTCCCGTTCACACTGGGTATCGGAGTTGCATTCGTCCTCCGGAAAACCGTCGACGGTGCTGATAAAGTTGGGTATGCACAGTATTTTGTGTTCATGGGGGTGGCTCTGTCCATCACAGCTTTTCCGGTGCTCGCACGCATTCTGGCGGAGCTGAAGCTCTTAACCACCAGAGTGGGTGAGACCGCCATGGCTGCCGCCGCGTTCAACGATATCGTGGCGTGGATTCTGCTTGCACTGGCCGTGGCTCTAGCCGGAAACGGAGAAGAAGGTGGGCCTCATAAAAGCCCGTTAGTTTCTGTGTGGGTCCTTCTTTCAGGTTTTTTTCTTCTTTTCATTAACTTTTTTCCTTTACGTGTCACGAGTTTTTTCATTTTTGTTACGCAATCACAACAAAGTACGAAACTTTATCATGCTATAACAACTTGTACAATGTGCCTTGAAGTTGTACATACATGTTACAACTCACTCCTCACTGACTCGGGCTAATTGACTTGGGCAACTTACTTCGTTTGAAACTTTATAACTTGTTAGAAAATCGATTATCATTCTTTTAATCACTTATAATTATGCATAATTATTATTTATTAATATTATACACTTAAACATGAAAAAGAGATGACGTATCCGTATAAATTCATGTCTGGTTTCTTCGTGTTTTTAACTAGTCATAGCTCTCATCACTTGCATCGTTTTATATGAACTTATTTTATGCTTTGTTCAAATTCAACGAACCAATTTTTCGAGTTTACTTAGAAAATCAAACTGAATTCAAATACAAGCCTCATAGAACGCACCGAATTCATGAATATGATTATAACCGAACCAAACCGATATTAAACAAACCGATTATAGTTCAAAAAATAAAGGAATTAAGATTTTATCATAATTTTTTTTTAAAAAAAACTTAATTTATTATCAGACCATGAGATATCCAAATTCCAATTTTGGCTAACTTTTTAAGTCGGTGATATTTTTAAATCTATAATAATCTATATCTATATATTATAATAATTGAGAACAATTTCTGCCACGTGTCAACATTCTAATACCCCACTTTTTCATTTTCCCGCTCTTTTTCCAAAAATAAAAATTAACATTAATTTAAGTAACATTCTTATCATTTAATTGATTTAATTTAAATTTTATCGTTGAAACTTATTATTTTTGTTACCTAAAATAATTCAAACTACAATTAATATTCATTAAAAGTTTTCAAGATTAACAAGCTAAAATAATCTATTTAAAAATCAATAAAATAATAAATATCATGTTTAAATGTCCTAAAGAGTAAATAATTTAAAAAAATTGGTAAAATAAAAAAATTAGTTTTATAATAATAATTTTAAAAGATTAACTTAGAGTCATCATTTTTTACCATTAAATCAAATATTCAAATATTTTGAATCACATTTTAGTCGTCTTCTTTGACTTAAACATTAACTTAGAGTCGTCATTTTTTACCATTGACTCAATGATTTTGCATGTATGACATCTTTTCATTGGTTTTTATTGTATCTTAATTTTTTTAAAAAAATGAAGGTTTTGAAGGGATCCCACCTATTTATTTATAACAAATCTTTTACATCAATCCATGTAATACATGGGTATCTATCTATACTATTAAAAGAGTAACTATACTCATTTCTGGTGAAGCCACGTGTCGTCACCATGAATCGACACGTGGCAGTTATAGATTTTAAAAAGAATAAAGAAATTTAAATCAAATCAATCCAAATCTAATATAATCCACTTTTAAATTCAAATCAAATCAAACAAAATCTAATACTCTACTAACTTATTAATTATATCTATCCAAATCTAACATAATCCACTTTTAAATTCAAATCAAACAAAATCTAATAATCTACTAACTTATTAATTATAGGATGATATAATAAAAGTTTAAAAAAATATATAAGAAAATAATTATTCTTCATATATATTTAGAAATATACAAAATTAATAGGTCATAATAAATAATAATATCACCTTATATACTTTTGTTTGAAAAATAATATTCATATCTTTATCTTTTTATTTATTGTATTTTATATATATTAAAAATATCCGCGTAATACGCGGGTAATAAATTAGTTTGATATAAAATACTTTTTCTTAGGATATATAACTGTATTCTGTTGGGCCGTTCACAGTAATGGTTTAAAGAATAAACTTTGCAATATGGAAGTTTAAGTTTAAGAAATAAATTCTTCTAAAACTATAAACAGTTTTATGTTTTACTAATCATGTTTATTTTATGTCATTCATCTGATTAAAAATTAGTTTTTTTTTGTTTTAGGATTTTTTTTTAAAATTTAGAATTAAAATATTATATTCTAAATTATTAAAAGTTTATTGATTATTGTGATTATTATAAATTAATGATATGAAATTATATTTTCTAATGTGTTGATTTTATAAACCGTAATCAAGTTTATAGATGCTCTTAGGCCACGTAATCAACTTTTTAACCTTATGTGTGGCATTGTCGCTGAATAAAAGTTTCGTTTTATTCTTCATATAATCAATTTCTCGTTACCAATATTATTAAATCAAATTTCAGTTTTATACAAACCGGCTGAATTTATTTCCCCAAAATATTTGATAATACAAATGGTTTGGGTATATGATTAATTTTGTTTGTATTACTGTTAGGATTTGCTTTTGTCGTCTTCATGATGGTTGTGGTCCGGCCAGCCATGAATTGGGTGGCTCAACGATGCTCACCGGAACACGACACGGTGGACGAGGCCTACATTTGCTTGACACTAGCCACGGTTATGGTCTCCGGCTTCATTACAGATTTCATCGGCATACATGCCATTTTCGGAGCTTTTATTTTCGGATTAATGATACCCAAGGGAGATTTTGCCGAGAAACTAATCGAAAGGATTGAAGACTTCGTCTCTGGATTGCTTCTCCCATTGTATTTTGCTTCCAGTGGATTGAAAACTGACGTCACGAAAATCAGGGGAGGGAAGGCATGGGGCCTACTAGCGATGGTGATCACGGCGGCGTGTGGTGGGAAGATTTTAGGGACGTTTGTGGTGGCCGTGATTTGTATGATTCCGGTGAGGGAATCAATTACGCTAGGATTGCTGATGAATACCAAGGGATTGGTCGAGCTCATTGTACTCAACATCGGCAAAGAGAAAAAGGTGAAGGTTTCTGTATTTCAAGTCAATTTTCGAATTGGAGCTCCTAATTTGAGGTTTTAGGGTTTCATCATTTCCATCAAATTGATGGTGTAATTTTGCAGGTTCTAAATGATGAGGTATTTGCCATATTAGTCCTCATGGCACTTGTCACCACTTTTATCACAACTCCGGCCGTCATGGTTCTGTATAAACCTGCTCGTAGGAAAAGCGGTACAAGCTCCAACTCCGGGAAGAAATACGATCTACGAGTTCTGGCATGTGTCCATGGCCCGGGAAACATATCTTCATTGATCAACTTGATCGACTCAACTCGGTCTGTGAACAAGTCCCCGCTCAAGCTCTACATAATGCACCTCGTCGAGCTCACCGAACGTAGCTCGTCGATTGTGATGGTCCAACGGTTCCGAAGAAATGGTCTTCCGTTTGTCAGCCGTTTTAACAACCGGGTCCGTGCGTTTCATGAGAGAGTGACCATCGCGTTTCGAGCTTATGGCCAGATGGGCCAGGTTGTAGTTCGAACAACAACCGCCATCTCAGCATTACCAACAATGCACGAGGACATTTGCCACGTGGCAAAAGAGAAGAGGGTGCCAATGATCATATTACCATTCCACAAGCGATGGATAAGAAGCGACGGTCCAGTTGTGATTGAGAATGTAGGGCATGGCTGGAGAGGGGTTAATCAGAGGGTTTTAAGCAACGCTGAATGCTCAGTGGCGATATTGATCGACCGAGGGCTTGGTGACGAGCGCCAGCAAAAGCTGGGGCCCGACACCACCATAAAACAAAAGGTGTGCGTGTTGTTTTTCGGTGGTCCCGATGATCGTGAGTGTTTGGAATGGGGAGGAAGGATGGTTGAGCATCCGTCGGTCTACATGACAGTCTTTAGATTCGTTGAGGGGGATCGAGTGGAGCACGATGGTGTTGGGCTGAGGCCAGCTACCAGCAAAGGTAGAGAAAAGTATACATTCTCAACGACGATTATACATCCTGAAAAAGAAAAGGTACAGCTAATCGTTAATCAGTATGATTTTGGTACGACAAACAATTATTCATGATAACGAAATAACTTTGTACGTAAATCTTCAGGAACGCGATGACAAAGCAATGGATGAATTCCAGAGGAAGTGGCAAGGGCTGATGGAATACAAAGAGAACAAGGGAAGCAACATCGTTGAGAGCATATTGACGATAGGGAAAAGCAATGCGTACGATCTCATTGTTGTAGGCAAAGCACGATGCCCCTCTAATTTGGTGGCTGGTTTAGCTGATCGTCGTCAACCAGAGCATGCAGAGCTCGGTCCTGTTGGAGACCTCTTGGCATCTTCTAACCATGGTATCGTGTCTTCGGTGCTTGTGATTCAACAACATGATAAAGTTCATTCTGAAGATGTTTCGGTTTCGGGTGTAACTCAAAATGAGGAAGCAACAAATGAGGTATAGTTAGGTTTATGTGCATGATTAGGAAATAAGTGTTGGTAATGTATACAGGGCACAAAATGTAGAAAAGAACAATATATACTTTTTTTTTTTAAAAAATGTTTATGCAAGTTTGATCAAGTAAAACTAACAACCTTTGAGAATGCCTGCACCAAACCAGTTTCAGTTTGATCTACCGGAATGACCGAGCAACGGTTTTACCATCTATACGACTATACATGCTTTCTGTCGCCATCGTGTCCTAAGCATGGAAATCAACAGAGTTCACATTCCTAACCGATGCGTTGATAGATTTCCACCATTGGCAATTACGTTAGAATCCCAGCCTTTTGATTCCTGAAAAATACGGCCTCTTTGTGTTTGATTTCTTGATAATTCATCACTCTTCCAAGTGTGAGGGACCTTCTTTGGTGTCTCTCGTCCGATCAATTGGGCAATTTTATACAAACACCCCATCGGTTGCTAATCGCAAACCCTCCTTCTTAATGTGAGAGGAGATTAACTTTTAATCATTGAGTCTCACGTCATTAACAAAAATCATGTGAGTTTGAGGGGTATGATTAGTAAAAATTAAGGAAATGGGGTGTACATATAGCAATGCCCGATCAATTTGTTTGAGAGAAAGATGAGATCAGAGTGATCATTAATCTTTTGCTAGATATAAAGGATAAATTTCATACATAATATTAAATTTTTTTTATTTATCATTTTCTAAGATTTTAATATTAATTTTTTAGAAAAAAAAATGTTTTAACTTAGTATTTTAAGTGTGGACCATGTCGGACCTGTTTGGTTAAAATTGCTACCTCATTTCATTTCGAATGTTAGATGGATGAGTGATGAGAGATGTGTTGTGAGGTTTGAAAGTATGGATGAAATTAAAATTCAAAATCAATCACGTAATGAAGAAGACACATGCATCGCGTATTTATAAACTACACAACAAAGTCGGGCAAGTTGGCAAGTTAATACACTGCAAGTTGCAGTGTCCTTAATCGGAGGTTGTTTGAATTTCGTCAAGTTGTTGACGGTGTCTCCTTGATCAAAACTCAGTTGAATCGTATAATCAATGGGAATACTATTAACGAAGAAGATGGAACGGAAGCCATAGAATAACATTAACAAACCATGAACAGGAAAGACGAAAGCCAAGAGAAATGAAGTTTGTATGTACATCTTTAGGATATTATGTTCTACCTTATTTAAAAATTAAAAAAAATATATTTAAAATGAATTTCCGAAGTCAATAGCATTGATAAAACAAAAAAAAAAAAAAAACAATTATATTTTATGGTTAAAAAGAAATGGAACGATGATTACACATCAAATGTGAACCTAATTTCCTGTCACTTTTTAGCTTTCAAAAGCACACTTTTGATTCATTCATTCATTTCACTTCTAACAACACCACAAAGCACATATTAAAGTCCCTTTATCACATTGTATAACAAATTATATTATTTTATTAACGCCTTTCTTCCTTAAATCTTATAAGGCCCATCTTTTAATATCTTCACGATGCCACCACTCTTCAAGTTTCTTCCTTAGCATATGATCACCTTTTGACTTCGTATTTTTTTTTTTTCTATATATTCGGTAAATATGATCGAATCGAATGTTTGTCGTCATTAAAACTCGAAACATACTAGATTGTTTTAGATAGAATTTTGATTATATTATATTACCATTTTTCCTTTTACTAATGAACCATTTTAATAGGTTATGTTGGTTTTAAATTCTCATTGACTATTGAAAGGGAGAGTATTGTCTCACAGATGTGTAACTAGATCGAATTAAAATAGAATCCAAAATTAAACAAAAAAAAAAGTGAACCACATGCAGTCCGGTCCATTTGTTTTGAGACTTGTACAAATAAAAAATGGGAACCATATCATCCGGTGCCCATTAATCGTAGGGGTCCATTCTCAAAGGTCTATTAACGATTAAATAAAGTTATTGACTTGCAAAATTTTTAAATTTAACATTATATAAGGTTTTTTTTGTTAATTTATCATTTTTACTTGAATTTATAGGATGCATTTCAAGTTTTTGTCCAAGCGCCTTGAAAATGATTATCGGACCTGCAAATAGAATAGATCAAAAATGAAAAACCACACCATTTTTATCGTTGTCACTTTCTCAATCTAATCCCAGGGGCCAGGGCATGCAACTTCTAACCCTAAATTCAAACGTTTATTAGCTGTTGAGGAAACCAGAGATTGACGATGAATATAACATCAATCAAAACCGCATCAGATGGAGTTTGGCAAGGAGACAATCCCTTTGACTATGCCTTTCCACTCTTGATTGTTCAAATTGCCCTTATCCTCGCCGTCAGCCGCTCTCTTGCCTTCCTTCTCAAGCCCCTCCGACAACCAAAAGTCATCGCCGAGATCGTCGTATGTTCTTAATCCTTCCTCACACCGATGAAAAAGTTCACCTGAATATTGGGCTCAGCACGTATTTTCTGATTTCATATTTAGGAATTCCAAGTTAGTTGTATTTTTACTGATTTTGGGATGCGTTTTGTTTGCTCGTCGGCATATTGAAGAGAAGTCGAGTTCCTTTTTCTGTAGACAGCTACAGAGCATTTGAGTTGCAAAGTATAACTCATCAAAATGTATTTTCTTTCTTCTTATTTCAGGGTGGGATCCTTTTGGGACCGTCGGCCTTGGGCCGGAATCATGATTACATGCACCGGATTTATCCTCGCTGGAGCCTTCCGATCCTCGAGTCCGTCGCAAGCATTGGCCTCCTTTTCTTCCTCTTCCTAGTTGGTTTGGAGCTTGACCTAAGCTCCATCCGCCGGAGTGGAAAACGTGCATTAGGAATAGCAGCTGCCGGCATCTCACTCCCGTTCATACTAGGTATCGGAGTAGCATTCGTTCTCCGTAAAACCATCGATGGAGCTGATAAAGTCGGGTATGCTCAGTATTTCGTGTTCATGGGGGTGGCTCTGTCCATCACAGCTTTTCCGGTCCTCGCACGTATTCTGGCGGAGTTGAAGCTCTTAACCACAAGAGTGGGTGAGACTGCCATGGCTGCCGCCGCGTTTAACGATATCGTTGCGTGGATTCTGCTTGCACTCGCCGTCGCGCTCGCCGGAAACGGAGAAGATGGTGGACCTCATAAAAGCCCGTTGGTTTCGGTGTGGGTCCTCCTTTCAGGTTTGGTTTGTTTTAATTTGTTTTTTGTGCATTTAGAAGAATTCGGAATTCCAATTCACAAAAACAACGATTCATCTCAACCTATAACAACTTGCAAAATGTGGGGATAAAACTCCGAACTATTTTTCGTTGCTTAGAAAACCTCAAGCTAACTAAAAACCAAGGTTTTTTCAATGCGTAACCGGTTGAAACCGGTTATTAATCCTACGTAGACCGTCAATAACATACGTAGAATAAATTTTAATTGTTAAAACCGGTTGTCAAATATTATACCTCAGTTTAAACCCCAGTTGATAATTTTTAATTGTAAACTATAAACGAGATTACATAACGGGAGATTAAATGATGTATAATACTTGGCAACCGGTTTAAACAATCTAAATTTTATCCACGTAGGTTATTTACCGGTCCACGTAAGATTAATAACCAGTTTCAACCGTTTACTCATTAATAAAACCTTGGTTTACTAATTTTTTGTTAGTTCGGGGTTTTATATACAACGAAAAATGGTTTAAGATTTTAATAAAAAAAATGGGTTTATTATGAAAAAACCAACATGTTTTCACGTTTTTTACATTTTCGTCCCTTCATGTTATTTTTTTTCATAAAAAACGTCAAGTTATTCTTTTCTTATTGGTTTAGTGAAACTTAGAACATTAGAATCCGGTTTTTTAAGTTTTTAAAACCCGGTTCACAAATTATAACCGGGGTCTAATGTTCAAAATTTCACTAAACCAATAAGAAAAGAATAACTTGAGGTTTTTTATGGAAAAAAATAACATGGAGGGACGAAAACGCAAAAACCGTGAAAACATGTTGGTTTTTTTCATAATCAACCCAAAAAAAAACCGACAAATTTTGAGTCTTTTAACCAATTATCCCTAAAATGTGTTATAGAAGTTGTACGAGCTATGTGCATGTACACAACTCATGCTAACGTATACAGATAGCAATTTAAATATGTATATTCTTACCTTTCTTAAAAAAAATTGTCAGGATTTGCGTTTGTGATCTTCATGATGATTGTAGTCCGGCCAGTCATGAATTGGGTGGCTCGTCGGTGCTCACCAGAACATGATACGGTAGATGAGGCCTATATTTGCTTAACACTAGCCATCGTTATGGTCTCCGGCTTCATTACAGATCTCATCGGCATACACGCCATTTTCGGAGCTTTTATCTTCGGACTAACCATCCCTAAGGGACATTTCGCCGAGAAACTAATTGAAAGGATCGAAGACTTCGTCTCCGGACTGCTTCTCCCGTTGTATTTTGCTTCAAGTGGATTGAAAACTGACGTCACGAAAATCAGGGGAGGAAAGTCATGGGGCTTACTAGGAATGGTGATCACGGCGGCCTGTAGCGGCAAGATTTTGGGGACTTTCATGGTGGCGGTGATGTGTATGATTCCTGTGAGGGAATCGATTACACTAGGGTTGTTGATGAATACTAAAGGTTTGGTCGAACTCATTGTTCTCAACATCGGCAAAGAAAAAAAGGTTAAAGAATTTCTTCCTTTGAATTCAGATTTCCCGAAATTGAATTCCTAATTTGAGAGATCTGAATCTTAGGTTTGTTCAACTCCATCAAATTGATTGTGTGATTTTTGCAGGTTCTTAATGATGAGGTTTTTGCCATATTAGTCCTCATGGCACTTTTCACCACTTTCATCACAACTCCGGCTGTCATGGCGGTCTACAAGCCTCTGCATAGTAACAGCGGTAGAAGCTCCTCTTCCAGGAAGAAACATGATCTACGAATCTTGGCATGTGTTCATGGCCCGGGAAACATATCTTCATTGATTAACCTCATCGAGCTAACTCGGCCTATGAACAAGACCCAACTAAAGCTTTACATAATGCACCTTGTTGAGCTCACTGAACGTAGCTCGTCGATTGTGATGGTTCAACGGTTCCGGAGAAACGGCTTTCCCTTTGTCAGCCGGTTTAACCTCCGTGCGTGTGCCTTTCATGAGAGAGTGGCAGTCGCGTTCCGAGCTTATGGACAGATGGGCCGGGTCATGGTACGGACCTCGACTGCCATATCAGCATTGGCAACAATGCACGAGGATATTTTTCATGTCGCGAAAGAGAAGAGGGTGCCAATGATCTTGTTGCCATTCCACAAACGATGGAGTGAAGTGGACGGGTCGGATGTGATTGAGAATGTTGGCCATGGGTGGAGAGGTGTAAATCAAAGGGTTCTAAATAATGCCGAATGCTCGGTGGCAATATTAGTTGATCGGAGGCTTGGTGACGACGAGTCTCAGCAAAATGTGGGGATGGTCACCACCACCACCACCGGAACACAGAAGGTTTGTTTGATGTTTTTTGGAGGGCCCGATGATCGTGAGTGTTTGGAAGTCGGAGGGTCGATGGTGGAGCATCCAGGGGTCGCCATGACAGTCGTAAGATTTGTGGATGGGGATACGGCGGAGCACGACTTTGTTGGGCTGAAACCGGCTCCCAGTAAAGGTAGAGAGAAGTATAGCTTCTCAACGGCACCCTTCCATCCTGAAAAAGACAAGGTATTAGTATAGTATGAGGTGGGTTTAATGAAGAACCTTCATGCATCGAAGAACATCGAAAAATCTCAATACACCACCGCAAATGCATCACAATTCCCGCGTGATGCATCATTAATTCCACGTGATGCATCAAACTCTCGCGTGATGCATCGACTTCCCGTGTGATGCATTATGATTTTCTAGCGATGCATTGTGGTTCTCCAAGGTTCTTCGATGCATAAAGGTTCTCCATTGAACCCACCCCAATATAATATAATTCCTCATCAGTCACTACATATTCTCAACTCATAAAACACAATGAACAATTGAACACATTAGATTCGTTTATTTGTGATAATTTAACCAAATTGTTTCATAGGAGCGCGATGAAAAAGCAATGGAAGCATTCATGAAGAAGTGGGAAATGTTGGTGGAATACGAAGAACACAAGGGAAGCGACATCGTTGAGAGCATATTAACGATAGGGAGAAGCGGCGAGTACGATCTCATCGTTGTAGGCAAAGCACGATGCCCCACTGCTATGGTGATTAGGTTAGGCGAGCGCCAGGCGGAGCATGCAGAGCTTGGGCCGGTTGGAGACCTATTGGCATCTTCAAACCTTGGTATAGTGTCTTCTGTGCTTGTGATTCAACAACATTATAAGGTCTATTTAGAACAAGAATCGGTTTCAATTGTTACCAGAAATGAGGAGGCAGTGTTTGATGTATAGATATGTATGTCTCTTAATTGTTACTAGGTTTATCACAATATGTTTTACTAGATAATTACATCAAATATTAATACTATTTATTACAAAAAAATCCAAAAATTAAGTTCGTATATTGCGATATATTGGTATTATGATATGTTTTGTAAAGAATATAAACTATTAAGAGCTTTCCTACAATCAAATGTCTCAATAGAACCTAAAAATATAATATTGGCTTTTTGAAATTCTATTAAAATCTAGCATTTTAGATTTAATTCATTAGTTTTTATTTAAAAAAATTTTAAGGGTTAACATCGAAAATAATAATCATTGATCAACTTAATGTTATTTTTTATAATTTTAATTCTCACATTATTTATTCATTGAAACCGTGAAATTTATTATTTGTTGTTTAAGTTTAAAAAAATGATTGTCATATTTTAGTTTAAGGTGTCTGGAAAAAATTATCATGTTTTTAATTATGTTCAATTTGCTCGTTAGAATTTTTTTTATTTTCATATTAAATCTATTTTAACCAATCAGTTAAATCTGAATGTGATAATCACTTTAATATTTTGAATTTTATTTGAAAAAAATGTTTGAGAGACCTAAGTACTAGTAATGGGCATCAATTCGATTCATGGTTTTATCAGTTTTCTCAAATTGATAATTCTTTTTGGGCAAAACCAAATTTCAATTCGATTTAGTTTGGTTGGAGAACCGAAATACTGAATTCCAAAAAACTGTGATCTTGGTGCCATGTTGTACCTGTTGTTACCATGGTGATACAAATAAAAAAAAAAAAAGACAACATCTGCGTAAAATGAAATTCTAAGTAACTATAGATAGTTCAAGCATTTAAAATCAACCATTCAAGTTCAACACATTCAAAATGGTTTAAACAAAATAGTTAAAAGTGAACTCAAATGGAAGAAAATCAAAGAAAGTTCGAACTACCAAAATAACTAATGAAACAAGATTGATGGTGGTAGGCGGCAAGATTGATTGGAACTACGAGTCGAACTCAAATGACACATAGTACTCAATTTTATTTATATTAAATTTATTTATTTATTTCAAGCACAAGTTCTTATATAGTAATATGTCTTTATCTTTTGTTTCTCATTTTATTATATGTTGTTTTTGTTTTTCTTCGTATTTTATTCGCCAATATTTTTAACAAATTTACACTTAAACCCTAAATATTAATTTTTTGTTGTTATTTATAAAGTAAAATAATGTTTAATTTATATTTAAATAAAATATTATATTTGAATCAAGTATTTATATTTTTTTTATTGATTTAATGCATCTATCGTTTTTATTATTATTTTAGTCCCAATATTTTATTCATCTTATTTAATTAGGTGGAGTTGTGGAATTTGGTTCTCACCCTTAATGTGTCTTAACATAAATGTGCTAACCACCGTAAAAAAAAAACTAAAAACATCCAAATATGATTTTTTTTCAAGATATTTAAATAATAAAAAAATCAATTTTGTCCAAAATAAATATAATTTAGTTTACACGTTTCATGTCTCCATCCACACAACTCGAGGGCAAATGTACCTCGTTTAAGTTATATTTATTTTAGGGTTATACTCTTTGGACTTTTTGCTCCACACATATCTTTTGAACAATCACCACACACATTCATGGGGGTCCAATTAAGCAACCTCTTATTTTATTATCAATATAAAGGTTGAGTTACCGACTTACCTTGATGTAATATTTTGTTTATTGTTTATAATTAAACATTACTTTTACTTGATTTTTAGTTACTAACTATTATCATACAAATTCTTGAAATAAAAGGTATGGTATTTATTTTTTCTGTATTTCAGATTTTTTTGGTTTATATTTATTTACGTTCTTGTTTTCTATCAAATATAATTATCATCGTATCTATTGTTTGTTAATTTGAGTGAAAACGTGACTGCTTTTCATAAAATCATCATGATAGAATTAATTATGCTCACGATTACCATAGTGAAAAATTAATTAGTATAAATCCATAATTCTTATGTTTATGTGTTTATTGAATGAAAAATCGACTACTAATTTTAAAAAAAATATATGTTAGTTATTTGGGTTAATATTAAAAGAAAGTATATCATGTTCATCAGTATAAAAAGAACAAATCGTCACGGGACATCATCTTCCACATTCTATTCTTTCTAAAATATAATTAAAAAATAATTTCAATTCTTTATTTTTAATATCTATAAACATTAATATAAATAAAATATAAAAATAATTTTTTATTTCTTATATTTTTAAATATTAATAAATAGATAATATGTAAATCTACATCCAAATATATCTTATATATACTTGTTTATATATCCAATTACAAAAATAATTTATTTGTTTATAAACTTATGAGTAAATTACAAAAATGGTCCTTGTAGTTTAGTCGAAATTATAGATATGATTCCTAGTCTTTAAAAATTACATAAATGGTCTCTCAAAGGCTCAAAGCATTATTATTTGCAAAAATGTTCTCTCTTCTCCTTAACTTTTTTTAAATGACGGTTTTACCATTTTCTCAGTAACAATTTGGTCTCTCAAATGTGTAATTTATTTTCAATTTTAGGTCCTTGTTATAAATTTTCACTTTTTGTTTAAGTTTATTATCATTAGTATTATGATATATACATTTTTATTTTTTAATATATTTATGTTATAAAATATATTGATTTTTTTATTAAAAATTATCTCTATTATAATATAATTAATTTATTTATTTTACGTTTCTTCTTATGTATTCATTTATTTTAAGTTTTTTATATATGCAATTTAATTATTTATATTACGTTTCTTTTATATATTAAAAATAAATACAAATCCTATAAACAATATTAAATATTTAAAAAGTAAACATTATACAGTATTAATAAAATCATTTTTCATAACATTTTATTTATTATAAAATATATATAAACATTAAGTTTAACGTGAAATTAAAATTTCAGATTACATCGATTAAGTATATATAAATTTAGAAATAAAAAATTTAAAAGAATGTAAAAAAAAGATAACTATTGTTTATAGATATTAAAAAAAGATAGATAGATAATATTTGTGACACATAACTGTATTTTATTGTGTTTCTTTTTAAAAGAATTGACATTTATTACATTTAATCTAACAAATTATTTATTAAAAATTACTGGCGTAATACGTGGGTTCATAAAACAATATATATACACACACATACATATACAAGCCAAGCCGAAACCTGTAAAACCATTCATGAGTTGTGCTAGCTTTACACAAATCTTGAAACGAGACCAGTGCAAGCTTGAGCTCAAACCTAATGCTTCTAAAAAAGTCGGGCTCAAGTTTGGTTGGCTCGTTTACACCTGACCCTATATAGGAACCAATAGTGTCGAGACTAATTGAGATTGGTGTATGATCGTTATTGGTTAATCTGAATGGTGTACGTATACTGCTTGCCGCTAAAACAATATCGTGTTAGACTGTTACTGTGTTAAGACATCTTTTCAAATGTCAATATTAGGTATAGTGGTTATATACAAGAGGAGAAAATTGACGAAAGGAACTAAATAGAACCCTCTCTCGCTTTGCTTTCCTGCTTAAAAAAGAAGAGTTGCACAAAATTTTCAACCACCCAACCAACAGGCAACAGGCAACAGGCAACAGTCAACAGCTGATGTTCGTACGGATTGACTTGGATATGCAAATATTGGAATAGAAATTGCTACTAACAAATGGATTATGCTTATATCAAATTACATGACCCAAGTCATAAAATTGTGATCAAAAGAATTTCAACCCTTCCAACATATATGTGATATATATAGCATTACTTCTCTTTTTTAGTTGGCTAATTACCAACCCAACCAACTTGTTGACACTAATTGTACATATATAAACCGAGCACAAACCCTCCTCCACTCGATCGATGAATCTAAACCCCTTTAATTACTCGACAAGGGAAATTAAAAAAATAAAATTTTGGGCTGGCAGAAGAAAGACTAACCCTTAATGAAAGCCTGCACCAGACCAGTTTCCATCTGATTTCCCACTACGACCGGTGATCTTACCATTTGACGGGGTCTGGTAGAAACCGTCATCATCATCTTTATCGTCATCCCAACCTGCCCAGCCGTCCCCATTCTGAGAAGCACTTCCCCCATCAGATGCATGCTTTCTATAACCGTCATTGTCCCAATCGTCCCAAGCGCCAGAATCAGCAGCTTTCACATTCCTGCCCGACGACATGCCATTGGCGGTTGCGTTGGAATTCCAACCTTTTGATTCCTGGTAATACCCATCTCCTTGTGTTTCGCTTCTAGGCCAGTCATCACTCTTCCAGGAGGGACCTTCTTTGGTGTACTCTTCAACCTTCTGTGAAGCCAATGCCATGACACCTCTCATGATCCCCCATGTCATTTGCCCAATTTCAGTCGTCTTTGTAGTCACAACATTCACAGTTTCATTCACCTTGTAATCATAGCCCCCATCTCTCACCTGTATATTTATATATAAGATGTATCATTGGATTATGCATAGTAGACTAGTAGTTCCTCACATGTTGTCAATACAGTTGTGCTCATTGCACAAGTTACAGTCCAAGAACTGCCTGATTTCAAGGCAGAATTAGGATGCCAAGTGATAGAGCATGAGCAACATGAAGAGAGTATTTGCCGATTAGAAAAGAAAGCGACGAAAACCCTTATCAAACAGTTCCACAAAAGATATATAGCAAGGACAGGAGTATAACAACCTTTGTTGTGAATTCCTTTGTACCAGCTTGAACCACATTGGCAGCCGACTGTGCAGCAGATGCAGCAACAAAAGATAACTTACCAAGTCCCTGCATCAAAATGTTTGACAAACTCAACCACAGAGCATGAATATAAAATTTCAAGTCTTTTCACAAAATTTATTTCCAAACAAAAACCCATACTGAATTATCAGTAAACACATGTTTGCTTTACCCTGCTTTCTGTAATTGAAAGGTAGATCAGATCATCAGACTCCAACACAAACCATTAATTATTAAAATTGTGCAAGAGTGACTAAAATTAATAAGATGAATTTAGCTAATATTGGTCATTTGTAAGTCACTGACTAAGCCAAGCAGATCAATTTCATAGGACTACAAAGACCCATTTTTCCCCAATTCATGGCCAACGTCTCAAATTACCTATCAGACTCAAGCATGTAAAAATTGTTGACTTGCCAGTGATATCTGTGTGCCACTGTTAGCAAAAGAAAATAGTAATGCAGTGCCTTCTACCACTTCCAAAAATCAACTTCAGAAAATTCATGAGCTGTTTGAGAAATAGTGCTACTTCATTTACAAGCGGATGAGATACATGCATGAGGCATATATAATTGTTGAATGTTGAAACCCACACTTAGGACTTGAAATTTTTCCTATTGTGCAGCGAAGTCCCCAGGTATATCATTGTGCAATATCCAAGGCTTGTTGCATAAAACTCGATACCTCCAGAGGATTGTAAGTAAGTTGCAATGACTTGGAGAAGCCTGATATTGGGATTGAGGCTGGTATATTTGTACATTCATCTATATTCTAATCTCAATTTAACTCGAAATTGACATTGGATTGATGAAATCAGATTTAAATAGTAATCTCTACAAGTTAATAGTTAAGATAATATTTTGTTTTAAATGATTGTCTAAGTCTGTAAATCAAATAGTTAGCTTCTCATTAGAGCCTTTGAGGGTGAAATCAATTCACTGTGTTATACATGAAATAATTGAGTTGGTACCATGGTTTAGGGCTACTAATGGATTGCCAAGGCTTAACTATTCTAAAAACAGGAAGATGGAAGTGAGAAACATGTGATATTGTTGTGATGCATTTTCGACCAATCTGAAACCATGGCTACATCATAGTTTAGTGCTTGACGATGGTAAACATGGTTCTTTCCACCTCCGGGACTTATGTGGAAGCAGATCTATCATTTTTTATGGCTTTCGTGAGAAAACGAGTAAGTAACTATATAGGTTGGGTTATCTCTTACCTATCACATGCACACATAATCATTTTAAAACCATTGGAATGCCACTTCAACATGTTTACCTAAGGGCATCAGATCAATTTCAAATCTTTTTATCTGCAGTTGGGGCAACAAGTGCGTGCTATGTTAAGTCCAAATCTGTTTAGGGTCAATTGATGCAACTTTTACTTTATAGGTCCGTTTGAGTACTTGTCATGGCTCCAGGTAAAAATATGGGGTTTTGCACTTATTTTTCAAAGTGTTCCCTAGTTGCATCATCATCCAATATGACATTGAACACCAACTATGACAACTTCCTGAAATTCATGTATACAATGAAAAACAAGAAAAACCAAGTCTTCAATTGCATCCATCACCATTGGGACGCTTATATGAGAATCAGCAATAATGTTGGAAACACAACAAATAGAAACTGATTGTACACGATACGAGAATTCTAAATTCAGAACTTTGCATAAATTCAAGATTACCTGAGTAACCGAGGAGAAAACATCCCCTTGAGAATTACTCCGGGGCATATTATTTGGCGACGACCCGAATCCGACATACTTCCCGCCCTGCGAGGGCGGCAGTCCCTCCGGCCTTGCTTCATTCTCCGCCATCCTCTTAGCGAAAAATTCCTCCTTTCCGGCTGCCGACGCCTCTAATTGCGTCTGCGTATACAAACTCTGCGTAGATCTCGACCTGGCTGGCGCCCCACCGCCATTGCCACCGCTCCTAAAATCTCCAACCGTCTGATTCCTCCTCATGTTATCCGTAGATCTGAAACCTTCGTCATCAAAACTACTATCCCCCCAACCATCATCCCACCCTCCGTTTCCCCTGTTATTACCAACCTTACCCCCACCCCCGCCCGGCATCGGCGGTTTCTTATTACTTCCACCTTTGATCGGGCTTTCCTTTACAACCGGCGGATCCCGCCATGGTTTACCTTCGGCTAGGGCTTGAATCCGATCGCGATAAACCGATGCCGCGTTGGAATTGTATTTCGCAATTATATCGGTTTCCTTTGGGATTCCATACTGAGACAAAAAATTGTTTAGATTCTCGTTGCCGCCGGATTCCATTTTACGGAGCTGTATCTCAGACCATGAATCCATGGTGACCGATCGAACAAAGGAGATATGGACACCGAGGCCACGGTGCTTACCGGAACATTCTAGGCACATAAAGATGCCATAGGATACGGACGCCCATTGAGGGTTCTTTTGTGAACAATCAACGCAGATCCTGTTGCTGGGTTGCGATTGTAGGTCACGGAGACGCCGTGATGCCGCCATTATCGAATTAACGCCGGTGAGATCCGATCGGCGTTTGATTGATCCAAACTAACGGATCTGCGTGAAAGAATTAAAAATATTTTTTGAATAGAAGTGATACGTTACCGGACAGATAGAAGGAGGGTTATGCGGATTTGTCGACCGCGTCGGCAATGGATATGGGGCTGATCGTGATCGGTAGCGGCAGCCAAAGTTGTGGGTGCGTTGGCTATATATATATATATATATATATATATATATATATATATATATATATATATATATATATATATATATATAGTTCTTTGTCTTTTCCGACTTCAAACACGGTTTTATCGGATAACTATCATTCTTTCTTTACTTAGTTGTTTGTTTACTTATTAATGGAACCATCAAAAAGTTATTCAAAGGTAAAATAACCTCTTAATGATTCTATTAAAAGATAAACAAACAAGGTCTTATTCATAAAACTCATAAGTCATAAGATACTTTTTTTAAATTAAATTATTTTTTTAATTATTTCATTCATTTGTTTCATAAAAAGAATTTCTATTACCTTTGTTTATCGATAATTTGATTAATTTACTTTAATATATATATATATATATATATATATATATATATATATATATATATATATATATATATATATATATATATATATATATATATATATATATTTAGTAAAAGTATAAACTCTGTTAGGGGTGAGCTCGGTACCGTACCGAACCGAACCGGTACCGATCCCGAAAATAACGAAACCGAATTATTAGTTTTGGAAGAACCGAATACCGAACCGTATAATTTTATATGGTGCCGGTTCGGTACCGAATACCGAATTTTAGCTAATTTAAGAACCGAATACCGAACCGAAAGTACCGAATACCGAACCGAATATATTAATTCGGTATCGGTCGGTACCGGTACCGGTTCGGTACCGATTCGGGTTCGGAAAATGGTACCCGTCGCTCACCCCTAAGCTCTGTTATATATTATAATGAAAAGAATTATAAATAGTATACTTATATAATCTTTAATTGTCGGGTATGATTAAATATTTACTTCAATCGTGAATTGAATTATAGTGTTAAATATTTAATTTTTGTCTTACCTTTACTGCCTCTATTTTTGTTGTCGTATACTCATACCTCAAAAAAGAGTTTAGTACCTGGGCTTTTAAACGGGCTACTGCTATGGTGGGTTTTCAGACTGGGCCAAAAAAAACAACTATTTATATCCATAAAGTCTCTGTATAGTCTAATCTTCCAAATGTAAACGGGCTAATAGGGTTCAGCCCCTCTAACATGTCCAATTATAATCTCTTTAATTATTTAATTATATAAATACTAGTATATGAACTCACGTGTTACGTGAATAAATTTTAATAAATAATTTTTTAGATAAAATATATGTAAACTTCAAATTATACCATATAATTTTAATTCATACAAAAATATAACATAAATACAGTCATTTGTTATATATATTATCCATCTAACTTTTTAAATATTCATTAATAGTAGTTATTTTTTTAACATTCTTTTAAATCATTTATTTTTCAATTTATATACATTTATTTTTTATTTTTTACTTCTTTCTGTTCAGCCGAAAAGAATGGAGTAGGGGGGCAGAGACCATTTCATTTGGTAGACCTGGTTGGGTCAATTAGGTTTTGGGTCAAGTTAGTGATAGGTTAGATTAGTGTTTGGGCTAGTAATGTAGTGAAGTGTGGGCTGCTCTATTTTCTTATTTTGGGCTCAGATTAAAATTTAAAGAATCATATTGAGTTGTTTTTAATAAATTAAGATGAGCTATGTTAATTTGTTTGGGTTATTATGTGTACAAATGAATTTAGTATATTAAAAGGTTTATAGGTTTAAGTTTTGTTATTACTTTTACTACTTCTTTTGGGTTTAGATAATTTAAAAATCTAAATTGGGTTTGAGTTAGTTTTATCTGAGTCCTTTACAAACTCATCTTAGGTATAATTGTTATTTTGATCATATGAATATCATGAATTATATAATGTAGAAAGGGAGTTGTATTTGATGACCCATTTAATTAATTTAATAAATTAGTTTGGATTTAAGAATTATTATCTGGGTTGAACTTTTCAATAAATTGAAATACGATCTAAACAGACGGAATTAGATACTCTAAATATAAAATAATTTAGTAGTTTTAATAAAATTGATGAATTATTCATGCAATCTCAATTAATAATTTTATAATTGTTGGCAGAATAATAAAGTTAATTATTACTTTAAACCCTGAACTTTAATTATATTATATATATAACGGACCTAGTAAAATATAGAGTTAATAATATTGATAAATAGACAATGTACTTTGTTATCAGGACTTTAGTGATTTGATTGAGACGTGCGGCTTTCACTAGTGTTTTTAGCTGATTTTCGGTTAGTCGCGTGGCGAGTATAGCTTGCAAGCACTGTGAGTAATTGATTTAATTTCGCAAATGATCATAAATGATATGTTTGCACTGGATATCACTTTCGTTTCTATTGCCATGGTTATCCTTTAACTACCATGCTTAGCCTTGAATGTTGATATTTAATTCGTTGCCATGAGCCGATATTTGAGAACCCTTTCCCCATTATGCATACAGTGTATTATGTGGATTAAGTGAGGTTGCTGTGTGCTTCCGAGTTGCATGTCGGGCGAGCCGCAAGTTTTGTACATTTGCTAACTGAGTGAGTCGTACGCCGTGTACTTGTTATCGGGCGAGCCGATAACAATACCCTATTCGTGTATGCTAAACTGAGTGAGTCGTAATGCTACACATGCTGAATTTGAGCTGATATTTTGTGTTGATCATGTTATATGTGCTTGTCTGTGTTTTTAAATCTGTTACTCGCTAGGCGACGACTTACCCCGGTTGTGGGGACAACTTTTCAGGTTTAGCTGATAAGGGAAAGACACCAACTTCAGGATCTAGAGCTTGAGGATTTATGGTATCAGAAAGACTTCCGCTATTATTGAAATGATTATTGAACTTGTAATTGGGATAGGTAGATCCCTAGACTTTCGATTTTGGTTGTAATAATTACATTTAGAATTTTAGCGTACTCTGATGGTCGTAGTTTGAACTTAGAAAGCTTTACGTTATTACTTCGAAGTTTATGTTGCACATCTTAGTAAAAGTGCTGCGTTATTTGAACGGGACGTTTCAATTAATAAATAATTAATTTTATCTATCATTCTCATTATCTAATGGATTGTTATCATTGTTTTTTCTTACACTTGTAAATTTATTAGCTAATAATTATGCTTCATAAGACTAGTTAAATACATTTTATTATTTAAAAAAAGAATAAAAGATAAACAGAATTAATTATTTTTAATATCTCATAAAAATTAGTAAATAATTAACTCCATTCACTATTTGAATTTATTCAATAATGTATTTATTAATTTATTAGGTAATCTAAATCTAAATTTAAAAAATCTTAAATTATATAATCTATCAATAAATTTTACATAACTTTATAAAATAAAATATTTAAAGTTATATCAATTAAAATATATTAAGAAATTAGAATAAAATATAATAAATATAATAAAAAATTAAAATAAAATATTTAAAATATAAGATTATTATAAATCTAATGTAGATAAAATTTAAACTTACATCCAATTTATATCTTATATATACTTATGTTTATATATACAATCAAAAAAATCAAATGTGTGTTTATAAACTTATTAAACTATACTACAAATAAATACATATTATAAATATTTAAAAGTAAACATAATACATTATTAATAAACACATTTTCATACATTTTATTTATTGTAATAAAATACATATATAAACATTACGTTTTATGTAAAATTAAAATCTATATCTATATATTATAATAATTGATAACAATTTCTGCCACGTGTCAACATTCTAATACTCCATTTTTTCATTTTCCCGCTCTTTTTCCAAAAATAAAAATTAACATTAATTTAAGTAACATTCTTATCATTTAATTGATTTAATTTAAACTTTATTGTTGAAACTTATTATTTTTGTTACCTAAAATAATTTCAAACTACAATTAATATTCATTAAAAGTTTTCAAGATTAACAAGCTAAAATAATTTTTTTTTAAATCAATAAAATAATAAATTTCATGTTAAAATGTCCTAAAGAGTAAATAATTTAAAAAAATTGGTAAAAATAAAAAATTTAGCTTTATAATAAAAAATTTTAAAAGATTGACTTAGGTTCATCATTTTTTACTATTAAATCAATAATTCAAATATTTTGAATCACATTTTAGTCGTCTTCTTTGACTTAAACATTGACTTAGAGTCGTCATTTTTTACCATTGACTCAATGATTTTGCATGTATGACATTTTTTATTGGTTTTTATTGTATCGTAATTTAAAAAAAAAAAATTGAAGGTTTTTAAGGGATCCCACCTCTTTATGACCATGTCGTCTACGTAAGCCTCCAAGTTTCTTTCTATCTGCCCTCCGAATAGCTTGTCCACCAGCCTCTGATAAGTAGCCCCTGCATTCTTGAGACCGAAGGGCATTTTTTGGTAACAAAAGACTCCTCCATTAGTGTGGAATGCTGTTTTTTCTTCATCACCTTTGGCCATCAAAATTTGGTGATACCCCTTATAAGTGTCCAGAAAACACTTCCATCGGAAGCCAAACAAGGATTTTCCAATCAATCTCAGGTAGGGGATAGCAATCTTTTGGAGTGACCTTATTTAAATCGGTAAAATCAACGCACATCCTCCAGGTCCCATCTCCCTTTTTTACCATCACCGAATTAGCTACCCAGGAGGGATATCTGACTTCTCGGAGTATGCCTGCCTGCACCAGCTTACCTACCTCTTCGTCAACAGCTTGACTGCGCTCCGAAGCTAACGTCCTCTTTTTCTGCCTGATTGGTTCCACTGTTGGGGGTATCCGGAGGTGATGCACAGTGCTATAGGATGCCTCTCCTGGTATGGTGACCTCCCTCGGTATTCCTGTCATGTCTGAGGGCGACCATGCGAATACTTCCACACTTTTCTTGAGTAACTCAATCAACCGATTCCTTCCCTGGGATGACATGTTCCTGCCTACCCTGACTGGCTGGTCCGGGTATGTACTGTTAATGACAATCTCCTCCCCCTCATCTAGAGTTTGCTTGTCTTTCTTCTCCTTCTCTTTATGGGCCACTTCCTTCTTCATCTGCTGAACACTTTTACAATCCATGGTTGCTAATTTTTCCGAGCTCAAGGTAGCCATACCCTGGAATGTAGGGAACTGGACCATGGCATGAGGGGTTGAAACAGTCATTTCTAACTTACTCATGGCAGTTCGTCCCAAAATAATATTATAGGGAGATGGTGATCGAATAACCAGAAACTCCAGAGTTTCTTTCCTTTGCTTTGGGAAAATCCCAATCCACACGGGGAGACTGATTCGTCCCTCCGGTCACCTTGTTTCTCCTGAGAAGCCTACCAATGGGGTAGTAGAAGGCTGTAACAAGTGTTTTTCACCTTCTAGCAGTTTATCGAAACAATGACCGTACATAACTTCACATGCACTACCAGTATCGCAATATACCTTCCGAACGAGATGTCCCTCTATCTGTATACTGATTAACACAGGGTCAATAGAAAAATGTGATTCGGAAGGCTGCGAGCTTACCTCTGGATGGATTACCCTCTGTCTTTTTGGATCTTCTTTCTTTCTTATCATCTGGATCTCATGAGTGGCTTTAGGGGCAGCCTCTTGTACCTTACCCTCCTTTTGCCACAGTGGTTTCTTGACTCCTGACCCTTCGACTTGTTTCTTTGGTTGCCTGAGATTTTTTATCAAATGTACCAACTTCCCTGTCTTTACTTCTTCTTCTACCTGCTTTCGTAACTCCGTACAATAATTGGTATCATGGCCATAATCTTCATGAAAATCGCAGTATCTGCTTTTATCCTTATTTTTTGGGTTTCCCATCATCCTGGGTGGAGGACGAAATGAGGTACTTATCTTTTCTGTTGCCAATATCTCTTGGGGAGTTTTGGATAGGGTGGACAGCAATCCATGAGAAGGTGATCTAGGTGAAGGGCTATACCTACCTGACTGTCTCCTGGAATACGGTGCAAACCTTCTAGGAGGTCTACTGCATGATTGTTTATCGGAGGTTGGACTACGAGCTCTTCTTTCTCCTCCTCTCCCCTGTTCACCTGTACTTCCTTTCTTTGATCCTTGCGCCCCATAAACGGCGGTCTCCTTGGACCTTATGAAAGAGTATACCTTATCCAGAAGAGCTTGATAAGATTCGGGTAAGTCGGCCGAAAGGATCTCCACTAATTGTCTGGTTCTTAAGCCATGAATGAAACCAACGTGAGAATGACAACAATTGGAGGTATGTTTGATACTGATTCACAGTCGCTTTTTACCTTACAATTATTTATTACAGTTTCACCAGTTAGCACTCGTTTACAATAAAATATTATGGCTATCCTTTTACCATGGTGATAATTCGTGTGCTCAAGCAAAGAATGAACATGCCGAACTGCTAAATGAGTTACGTTATTTACACTAGTTCTACTTGTTACATCATCACTAATTGCAAATATACCCTAACACACATATGTATGTATTATGTAGTAGTATGTGACTGTGAGGTACCTCTCACTTGATTCTTAAATTTGTTGATAAAATTTAGAGTAAATTACAGAAATGGTCCCTGAAGTTTGTTTAAAATTACGAAAATGGTCCCTCAAATCACTTTTTACTTGCAGAAGCGGTCCCTCACTACAAGAAAATGGAGCAAATTGGACGGCCACCTACTGCGACGACACATGTCGTCTCTATAGCTAACAACACGACAAAAGACTTAGCTTTTTGGAGTTAACCACGACTGAGGGCTACAGCGACGACTTTTGTCGTCGCTATAGGTTTTATTAATTTTTTTTTAATTTTTTTTTGCTCTAAAATGATTTATTTCGCGGTGAAAGTGCCGCCTTTTTTTTAGAGCTACTGCGACGACAAGGGGGACCATCTGCGACGATTTGTCGCCGCTGAAAACCTACTGCAACGACCAGCCTGTCTTTTTTTTTTTTTTAAATGACAATTTTGTTCTTTTCTCAATTACAAGTTTGGTCCCTCTACCATTTAATTTATTTTCATTTTTGGTCCTTTTCTTAAATTTTTATTTTTGATTTTAAATTTGAAATATTAATTTAAAAAATTATTATTTAAATCTATATTATATATATTGTATATATTATTATTTATACCTATTTATTTTTAAAATAAATTTATATTTATTTATAAAATTTATTTCCGTTTATATATTTTTAGTTTAGTTAATTTACGCCTCATTATTTATTAAAGAATTATTTATTTTATATTTCATTTGTTAATTTATTAGTATATTTATACTTTTCCATCTAACTATTTCATTACATTAATATATTTTGATTTAATTATGATTTTTATGAAAAATATATAAATTTAGGTTTTTGTTCGTTTTAATTTAACTAATTTGTTTGCCTAATACGTTTCAATTTAAATTTAATAGTTTATTGCTTTTTATTTAAATTTTTTGTTACGTTAATACGTTTTAATTTAAATTTAGTATTTTATTTGTTTATAATTTACATTTTTTATTATGCCAAAACATTTGATTTCAATATAGTATTTTAATCGTTTTGATTTACAATTTTATACATTAATACGTTTTATTCGTTTCAGTTAAATATTTTGTTCATTTTCACTTAAGTATTAGCATAGCAAAATTATAAATCAAAACAAATGACATACTAAATTGAAATCAAAACGTACTGGCTTAACAAAATATTTAAATCAAAACGTATAAAATAATAAATTTAAATTAAAATGTATTAGTGTAACAAAATATTTAAATTAAATCGAAACGTATTAGACTAACAAAGTATATAAATTAAAACGCACGAAAACTTAATATTATATACTTTTTTAATAATGATGATAAAATAAAAATACATTAACGTAATGAAATAGCTAGATGAAAAAGTATAAATGATAAAAATATACAAACAGTTTAACCAGTGAAATATAAAATAAATCTTTAATAAATTAATTGAATACATAAAACAGCCATAAAATAACTAAATTGAGTATATAAATGGAAATAAGTTTTAATAGATAAATATAAATTTATTTTAAAAAAGAAATAGGTTTAGTTAATAATAATAATATATTTAATAAATATTTAAATAATAATTTGTTAAATTGATCTTTCAAATTAAAAACCAAAAATAAATATTTAAGAAAATGACCAAAAGTGAAATTAAATCAAATAGTTGAGGGACCAAACTTGTAAATCGTAATTGAGAAAAGGGCAAAATCGTCAATTTTAAAAAAATTAAGAAAGAGAGGGACCGTTTTTGCTAGTAAAAAGTGATCTGAGGGACCACCACTGCAACTTTGAAATTTGAGGGACCATTTTCATAATTTTGAATAAACCACAGAGACCATTTTTGTAATTTACTCTAAAATTTATAAATTGTTATTTGTCTACACAGTGGTAATGTGGTTCAGTAACTAGATTATGTTACCGATTCAGGTATTCAAAAGAAGAAGGCATGCATTTGGAAGAATTTTGGCAGCGAAACTTTACCTATCTTTTGAAGTGAGTTAGTGATCAAAACTTTACCTTAACAAAGAATATTTTTCGAACCTCATAACTATATGGTTTAGGCTCCATACACTTGCAACTTTGACTGAATATGTACATATCAAAACGTAAAAGGAACCTTGAATAATCACAATTAATCTTGTGTGACAATCCTATTATGAGATCATAAATACTCTGTGAAAGGAGTAGTACAGTCTGTCGCGTGAAACTTACAATAATTTCAATTTCGGGCATCAAATGCCATTTGGCAGCTGGCAGCTACAGTATCTCATTTCCCTGATAACAGAAGAGAGATTGATTTAGAATCACTAGTTTGTCCATTGTTGCCGACGACTGTCACTACAATTTATCAATTTTTGCCTACAAGTTTTATTGTTATTAAATGGAATTTTACAAACCCATGTTTCCTTTTAAACTCAAACATATCCTTGAATCTTTCATAGTGAACACTCAAGCATCAAGGGATTCAAGTGCATGTTTCAGGAAGACGGGTTTTCCAGGAATTAACTTAGGGTTGGCTTCCCACCAATTTCAATGGTACGTATACGTCCTGTCCTGAGCACCTATGTTGAGGAGGCATTTACGAAATCTATAGTGTTAACCTTCATTTTCTTTTCCACAGCTCAAAGTACCCAAAGTCTGGAATCATCTTTTTTAGCTCTCATTAATAACATCAATTTTTTTTTTTGGATTTGAGATGATGCATTTTATCTTAATAGAACATAAATAACTGAGTTTTACATTCGAGTTTGAGTATTATCCTGGGATATTTGTCAGTAAACGAGTCCTGGACAAGAAGCAACACAAATTTCAACCTTATTTATGTGATTTACGGAGTCCCTTTTGAAAATATAGAGAAACTTCATAGATCTTTTTATTTCTTGTAATTAATTTAATTGAAATGAAAATATTTTAGCTGTTACATGAAAACATATTTGTTAAACTTAATTCACGATGCCATAAGTGGATTTATAAAATTAATAGGTAACTGAAGTTATGTAAGGTTGGTTTTTATATAATCAGTGTCATATGACTCATATGGCCTGTTTTTATTGTTCAACACATAATTTACATAAACCATATATACACACACACACACAGATCATAAACATATGCTTTGTGATTCTTCATACTATTTCCATTTTCTTCATCTTTTATTTGGAGTTTTCTGTACAATTACAAATATTTTATAAAATACTATATATATAGGTTGCTAAACTTTGCTTAAATCATATAAAACATAATAGATAACGTTAATTTGTATATGTGATGTAGCAAAGCTTTTTACGTTGATTTAAATGTCACAAAAAATTATAAAACATGCAAGATTTTGACATTTGAATCAATTAGTAAAAAAAATAATAACAAAATGAACATAACGTCCATTAGATGCGCTTGGTTCGTCATGTATATATAATTTTACATAAACTTGACTTACGTGGGATGTTTAGGAGTGAATAGTGTAAGATTCAAATCAGGCAATCATGTAGTTTTTGATGCCCAAACAAGCACGTACGTCGATACCACTTACTTACTAAATGATGTATTGAATGAAGGGCGGTTTTTGTACATCTCCAATGGACTTAAAAAGAAGCCGTTAAATCGTATTTTTTTGTTGTTGGATTTTAACGAATTCATCGGTTCACAGGGCCGGCCCATTAGGGTGTGCAACATGGGCTACTGCCCAGGGCCCAACAGCCAAAGGGGTCCAAAATTTTTTTTACTATAATACCTAGACTTATAATAGTAGTTTACTTGTTTTGCTAGTTGTTTCCTTCAATCTTTTAAATGTTATATATACATACATGTTTAGAGGGCCCTTTATAAAATTTTGCCCCGGACCCAAAAAACGATAGGAACGACGCTGTCGGTTCATGCATTATACTTTACTTTAATTGTTGTACTGGTAGCTCGATTTCTCTTATTATATAGAATTTTGACATTGAAGATATTATTTTTAAAGTATGATGTGTAGGATTAAAGTGACGTAAATATGCTTATTAGAATGTTGTACTTTAATATAGGAAAAATACATAAAGTAACTAATAAGTCGTATGATATAAACAAGGTTTGTAGTTTACAACATTCATTCAGGTATTATAATATTGTTTTAACTAGTAACACATGGTTAAATAAATAAATTAAACCAAATCTATTACTCTAACTCTATTATAAAGCGTCTTAAACGGTTAAACACATACGTTGAAATTTAAGGAAAATCATGTGTTTATTGCGATTGAAAAACAACTTATTCAATCAGTACAGTTTCTGCTACCAACACATCCTCTCCTCTTGCTATGGTATTACCATGCTTCATCACGATTAACTTATACTCAATAACAATTTCGTCTATGTGAGAATAGAGTAGTCAAGACAATTTTGCAGGTGATTTCATGTTCATATTTAGATCATACAATCAATTCACTTGAGAGTTCCCACTTCAACACACATATCATTCTTTCCCTGATTTGCGACACTTCATTACCAACATGAATATTTTCATCTGGGTTGAATTAGAGCTAGCATTACAATTTTATTTGTCACAATCATACTCCAATTTCTTTGACAGATTTATAAACCAAACAGAAAACAACAAATAAATTGTATATGAATTCCATTCATTTACTGCCAACCAAACACGGCAACACGTTACAGTATTTGGATTCAGAAAGATTTCATTCCTTCCAGAATTTCATTTCTTTGACAGATTTCATTCGTGGAGTAAACATCCGGCGAACCAAACGCCGTCTATCCTGACCCATCTTTCCCCACTAACTACTACTTAGTAAAGTTGGGTAAAAATTCATACATATGAGATTACTCAATTTTATTTGTGTAATCAATCAATGAGTGGGTGTGTATTATTTTAAAAAAAAATCCTATACGTTAACTTGGTTGTTTTAAAACCAAGTCCGATCAGTTTTGAAACTAAATTTATTATGTTCCAATGAATGACACGTGATATTTATTAATTTCAAAACAAAACTTAGCAATTTGCATGATGGTACAATGAATTCAATCAACGTAATTCATCCCTCGTCCCCCACAGGCCCACATGAAACTTGAGATCTATGATTTATTCATTGTTTTTTAATTCAATATTTATTAAGTAACGACGATGTTTGTAATGGTAGTTGACTTAAGTAGTAACAATCAATCCCTTTCATCATAAAAACGATTTACGCAAATCTATACTATATAAAATAAGAAAACAAACTTGGAGTTTCTGGACCATTGGATGGAAACAAATCAATGGTTCAGATTAATAACAACTCATAATTATTTATAAAATGTCTTTTATACTCTTAATTAAAATCAATAATTATACACATTCCTTTTTTTTTTAATTCATTTTCCAAATTTACTACATTAACTTAATTACATTAAATTTTGATTTTAATTTTTCATTAATAAATTGATATAAAAATTAATATTTACCTAAAATAAATATGTGTCATTATTATCCTTAATATCATAGTTAAATTCAAATGTAAAAATTTGGATTTAAATGTAGAAGTGTAGTAAATAAAGCTAAAAATTTTTGTTAATTATTTTGCTAACAAGATTTAAAATTTAATTGATAAAACTTCAATTGTGAATATGATAAATTTTGATTATTGATTTTCAGATATTCCATTTTATATTTTATCATTTTCAGAATATATACACATTCACATAATTGATATTTTTTGTTTCTTATATTGATATTTCTTATTTGAAGCTAATAAAAATTAAAAAAACATTTTTTGCAAACACATATTATCTGTTTTTAATAATACAATATAATAGTATTTTTTATTTAATATCAAAAAACTAAGTATTTTTTTATCTTTAATTTAACTAGCTTTCACTTTTTTTATTTTAATTATATATAAATTTTATAATAATTTATTAAAATATAAAAAAATATGTAATTTTTAAATCAACTCATGTAATACATGGGTTGATTAACCTATATATTATAATAAACAAAACAATTCATGTCATATGTCACTTCTACAATACATAAAAATTTTATTTTTCCACCTCTTTTTTCAAATTTACCACCTTAACTTAATTGCATTAAATTTTGACTTTTTTTTTTCATTAATTAATTAGTAATAAATTAGATTTTGTAACATTTAAAATTAATGTTTACCTAAAATAAATATCTATCATTATTATCCATAATAATCATAATTAGATCCAAATGTAATAATTTGAATTAGTTATGGATATTATTATTATTATGTATAATAAAGGAAAACATCAAATGTCATGTGTCACCTCTACGTTCACCAAAAAAATAATTACAACTTATAAAAATTAAAAGATAAATACAATTTAATTTTTTTAAAAAGATAAATACCCTCTATTTTTTAATCTGTAAATAATAATAAAAATAAACACAATTATTATTTTTGTATGTTTTTATTTTTACTCAAATACATTTTATATAAATAAATTTAATTAAAAATATCCACGTAATAGATGAGTTATAAACTAGTCAGAAATAAAAAAAAAGGATTATTGTTTTCATTTTAGTTTTGCTACATGTAGGTTACTTATAAGTTATAACACTTTTTTCTTTAAGTTTATAAATAATTTTGTAACTTGAAGGAATGTAATTAATTAATTATATTATACATTTACGTAATATTTTGTATTAAAAATAATCTCGTAAAATATGGGTCAACAAACTAGTTTTTTTATAAAAAAAGTACTCAAATAATAAAAGTATGTTTAATTTTATTTTTTGAAATACAGAAATTGTAATGTAGGTGACCAAAAAATTAAATCTAAGATAATCAAACTTTTCTTATTTTCGAAATAAAAACTAACCGAAAAACCGAAATTTCCATTCAAGTTATTGTTGATGAATTAAAACAAAAAAAAAAAGTATTAAATTAAAAATTTTCCTGTTTATAATAAGAACTAGTTGTACGACAGAGCAGTTTACAATCTAAATCGGTACCACCGCCATCCACACTGAAACCTGCAGTAGCAGCAGATGTGGCGGCACCCGCCAGTGCTTATTCTGCTGCAGCCAAACAAAAGGTATTGCTCCGGTGGGTTCATAACACTTGAGTCTAATAATAGTTTAAGGGATAATTATAAAAATAGCCGATCTCACATGTTAATTCACTTTTTAGCCATTTTATATACATTTTACCAAAATAGCCACACTTTACGTTACCGCATTTACGTGATAGCCACAATTTACATTATTTGTATTTTTTTTCATTTTTTAATGCATTACGTTACAAAAGGTGTTTGGTCACGTAAATTGTTGTACTTTACGTGACCATTTTTGCTCCTTCCCCATGAATGCATTACAAAAGGTGACAAGACATCCCACCAAACATTCATGAGGAAGGAGCAAAAATGGTCACGTAAAGTACAACAATTTACGTGACCAAACACCTTTTGTAACGTAATGCATTAAAAAATGAAAAAAAATACAAATCATGTAAATTGTGGCTATCACGTAAATGCGGTAACGTAAAGTGTGGCTATTTTGGTAAAATGTATATAAAATGGCTAAAAAGTGAATTAACATGTGAGATTTGGCTATTTTTATAATTATCTCATAGTTTAATGTGGTAGGCCTATATTTATGGAACCAATGTGCATATATCGGTGACTTTATACATGCTAAAACAAAATAGATTGTACTTCATGCACCATACTTTACAACAATTAATATTAACCTACATCACTTTTAATGAAAAAGAGAAACCATGCACCCAATCATAAACAATAATTTAATCAAATTATAAGTCAAAATTATAGAATATGGTGTTTGAGAAATTAGAATACCGTGCACAAAGAAAATCAAACAAAATGTTTGTTCTTTGTGGCTGCCACCGATATCCTGTTACTGAACCATGGTGATTTTGACCGAATTTCCTATACGATTCCTGTATACTTCTGCCCATAAATGACTAAAAACAAAACAACTTTCAATGTGATTTCTTGCTTTTCGATACACAGCTTGGAGACACACAAGTGGATTAGCGTTAGCCCCACGGTTGAAGCCCATGCCCGAATCTTGGTCCACCCTCGTGTTCTAAGGCTCGGTAATTGAGGACACTCTATTATAACACCAATACTAGGTTGTTTATAGATTGTAATTTTATAAATGGTTAATATTGAAAAAACCTATAAACTTTTATCATTTTCACTATAAAGTTCCTAAACTTTTTTTTATTTATTATTTAAGTCCCTAAACTATTTTTGTATTATTCAAAAGTATATATTTTTGACCGGCTACCAGATGAGTAGGTAAAACACAACCAATAAAACAAAATGTTTAGGGACATAATCGCTAAAACATGTAAAGATAATGAATTTTTTGAATAAGACAAAAATAGTTAAGGGGCCTAAACAATCAGAAAAAAAGTTTAGGGACTTAATCACAAAACTAATGAAAGTTTGTGTGGTTTTTTCAATATTAACCCTTTTATAAATATATTACTTTAAAATAATAAAATAACATTAGCTACCGATCGTGATTCTCACATGAGGATTACTCTCTACTTTAAGTCTAAATTTATAAATGAAAAGAATGTGATTCATAAACCAACTGAATAATAAAAAATTTGTCATTTAAGAATACTAGAGACGGAAAATAATTTATGTTGGAATGTAGGAATAAAGAACGTGATCATAATGATATATACAACTTTTTGTAAAATATAATATATCAAACGTTGTAACAAAACAAAACAATTATATATAAAATAAAAATATTAGTCAGCTGCATATCTACATGCCTAATAAAAATAGTTTCGATAATAAACAAATTTTATATCAGAATGTAGATGAACATAATGCGATCATAATAATATATTCAAGTATTAATAAAATATAATATATCAAAAATTATCACAGAAAAACAAAAGTGTTATATATTATATATAAAGTAAAAAAAAAAAGTCAGTCATTTACATGTCTGTCAGCTAGCTTTACTATTCAGTGAATAGTAAAATAGTGCAATCGATCAATCAAGTAAATAATAAAAAATTTGTCATTTTAAAATAGTTGAGAGGAAATTCAATTTTATGTTAAAATGTAGATAAAAAGAAAGTGATCATAATGATATATTTGAATTTTTATAAAATATAATACATCAAACGTTATAATAGAAAAACAAAACAACTAAATTTATATATATAATAAAATATTTAGTCAGCTTCATACATGTTTGCTTAATGGAAATAACTTTGATGATAACAAATTTTATATCACAATGTAATTAAAAATAATACGATCCTAATGATATATTTTAATAAAATACAATATATCAAAAGTTATCACACAAAAACAGTAATGTTATACAATATATATGAATTAATAAAATAAGTAAGTTGTCTAACTGTCTGCTTTAACTGCCTGTCAGTATGCTTAACTACTCGTTAGAAAGTATCATGTTTGTCTTAGATATATTAATAATATTGATGACACAGCCAATATATTGAACAAATATAATTACGTAAAATAACATTTTCACCGTTTAAGCAAAATGTAGGCATAGCAAAAAAAACCCAACCCCGACGGGGAACCCGTAACTCGACCCCGATTTGACCGGGGAATCCCCGAGTTGACCGGGGATGGGGATGGGGACGGAGAATCCCCGATTTAAAATAATGGGGATGGGGCGGGGATGGGAGACACTTTAATCCCCGACCCCAAACCCGACCCCGGTTATAAATTATGTTTTAATATAAATTATTATATATATTTAACTTTACAATGTAAATTATTCATTACATTTTATATAATATATTAAATATCATTGTATATGACTTTTCTATAGTTTAAAATACTATTGTTATTTTTCATTTCATTGGTTTTATAAATGTTTTGCATCCATTTCTTTGTTTTAGTTTTATTACAAATTATAGGTTATATATGTAGATACCTCAAATATGTTTGAATTAATTTTTTTAATGTTTATTTACATATATTTTTATACTAAATTACTATTTATAGTTTAAATTTAAATAATCTTTAGTAGCTTGAAAAACCCGATTCCCCGACGGGGATCCCCGATCCCCGATTGGGACGGGGATGGGAATAGGAACTCATTCCCCGACGGGGATGGGGCCGGGGATGGGGGAGAGGATTATGAAGCGGGGATGGGGACGGGAACTGAGATCCCCGCCCAGCCCCGCCCCATTGCCATCCCTAGCAAAATGCCAGAGCTTTTGACATGATTCTACAAAAATATATTTAGTTATTTTATCATAATTTAAGGGTTAATATTTAAAAACCTAATCAATTTTTCTAATTTTCTCAGTTAAATTTTCTAAAACTTTTTTTCAATTGTTGAAATCCTTAAACTATATTTGTTTATCTAAAAGTATATATTTTTGACCGGTTACTGGATTTGTTGGTATAATACAACTTATAATACAAAAAGTTCAAAACTTAATCGTTAAAATATAGAAAGATTGTGGATTTTCTTCAACATGAAATAAGTGAAAATTATGATTACATGTTTGGTAACCGGTCAAACATGTCAAATATACAATTTTAAATAAGACAAAAATAGTTTAAAACTTAAACAATAAGAAAAAAAAAGTTTAGGTACTTAATCACGAAAGTGAAGAAAGTTAATGAGAATTTTCGATATTAACCCTAATTTTAATACTAGTCGGTTTAAAATTGATGTTTAAATAACAAAAAACTTGTGTGAATTTTAAGCATCAATCTAAAAGTACATCCTTATTATAAACATCAATCTTGTTTGCTATATTATTATTTAAGCTAAGTAACAATTTAAGAACCGACTAAAAAACTAAAAATTATTTTTCGAGATCAATATCTAATATAACAATCTCCAAACTGTCTAACATTTATTAACGGCGAAAATGTTTTCTTTTTTACGTAATCTATTTCTTGATTTTTTCAATTCATTGTTTGTGTCATCAATATCCTTATTATAAAGTGATTTTTTTTTATTTTAATACTTTTTTGTTGCGTTTTAATTCATGAACATTTAACTTGAATGAAATTTTTGACTTTTTTATTACTTTTTATTTCATTTTCTTTCAATTTCTTAGATTGTTTTCACCACCAACATTACTATTTCAAAAGAAAAAAAGAATAATTTTGACAAACAAATGAGATAATATAAATTAAGCATACTTTTATTATTTTTGTATTTGTATTCTTTTAAAAACAACTACTGTAATTTTTGAGTTACGTTGAAATTTCTTCTTTCAATTTATTATTTCGTAAATTAGTTCTTCATCAATTTGTTTTGCCATAAAAATTTACAAGTTTTAATCACATTCTCATCAATTTAAAAAGCACATGTTTAAGTATGAAACAAAAACATAACGTATTTTCACACAACACTTTGAACAAACTTATCACGATTTGTTATGTTTACAAACACACGTTTTAAACTTCATTATGGTTAGAATTATGATTGTGTCCTCGTCCAAGGATTAAAAGATGAATTGAGACTGTAGTGATAGAAAGCTGCAAACAAAGGAGACACCAGGTGAATGACAAAGCAAGGGGTGGATTGCGATGCCTAAGTTAAAGATCAAGTTTAACTGAGAGAGAAATATCATAGTTAATTTTGGGATTCTATTGTGTGTACCTTGTGAGGGAGATGAAACTCTCTATTTATACTCTTCCATTCAGTTATGCCGTCATGGACATGGTCAATGGGAGAGAGACATTTGGCTGCCATTGTAACAAACCTTTTTGGTCATGTTCAAGTATGTGCGATCTCTCCGGCCTAAATATTAAATATTATCTAATATTTATTTTATATTATAAATAACTAATATATTCTTACAACTAAATTTGTTTTTTCATTTAGATCATATTTGAATTTCATATGTAGATTATATATAATTTGATCTACACATGCACAGGGTTTACATTAGTTTATATTATTGGAAAGGAAAAAAAAAATCAATTTTATCTGATTAAATGCTTAAATTATTTTTGAAAAGTATTTATCATAGATTTTGACAGAGAACCTTTTATGTTTGAATGAAATGCCTACTTTATCATTGAAAAAAAGTTTTTGATTTTGAGCTTTTAAAATTTAAAAGTTAAGGTGCATTTAGCAAACGAAAAGTTTCAATTTAATAAAACTGAAAACATGATAAATTCTAAGAAAATATATTTTACAGATGTGAATAAGCCCAAGTGAAGAAAACCTAATGTCCACTAGTAATATATTTTTTTAATATTAGCATTTCTTTTGTTGGAGTTAAATTGACGTTTTTCTAATATTTATTGTTAATACAATAACTAAATAAATATTAAAAGATTATTTCTTCAAACTCTCTTTCAACAAAGATGTATATTCGAAAAATAAAAATGAAAACAATTAGTATGATTGTTGTTTTTTCAATTCTTTATAATGTTCTATTCTTATTATCCTACCAAACACCCTCTTTTTTGTTACTAATTTCTAGTAATGATTGTATAATCGTTTCAGAAATTAAAAACTTGTAGATAACAATTATTAAATGATTTATCTTTTAATTATAATGAAATTCTGTTTTTATTATGTTTTTTGTATGATGTATTGACCTAACCGTTCGACCCAAATACGTAAAAAAGTAAAAACAGATTAACATTCTGAAGTTGTGTCCAAATAGATCAAAAATCCTGAATCCGTCATTAGTTATAATGATACAAAGTTACATTTCAAAACCGAAAAGTTATTGTTAATTGCTATATTAATCATACTATCACCAATTGCAAAAGCTACAAGTCACAATTTACAAATATAAATATTTATAACAAACATTTTAGGTTAGTCAATCAGCTAAACTTATTCAATAAACTATATTATAAATGGTTTAAATATTTTACATTAATGTGGTTATCAATACGTCACTTTCATCCCAATGCAATATGTGAATAAATAATGGGAAGTACAAAATAAAAATTTGTCATACATAACGATTTCATAAAAAAAAGACTATAATATCATTAATTTTAGGAGGTAAAATGTAATGATATTGTTGTGTGCAAATCACTTCCCATAAATAATACGTCACTCCTAGTCAATTACCTAATTCGTTGTGTTTCCAAATTTTAAAAATTTATGTTAATCTAAAAGTTTAAATCAGACATCCAAATTAACTAGAAGACGTTTTAATTTGTTTGTTTGAGACTTGTCTCCGCAATGACAATTTCATGATAGAAAAACAATCGAACACGTTTTATTTACTTTCTTCTTGTTTGTTTAACAAACATATAAATGTGTCATAAAAGAAGATGCCGGACGTAAATCAAATGTAAAACTCTATGTGAACATCAGATGTCACATGTCATCTTTGCATTTCATCACAAAGATGAATAATTTATTATTATTAAAAATTAAAAAGACAAATACAAATTATTATTTTTAAAAAGATAAATACACTCTATTATTTTCTAATTTATAAATAAAAAAGATAAATACAATTTATTATTTTTAAAAAGATAGAAACACCCTATTATTTTTTAATCTGTAAATATTAATTTGTAACAAAATATATTATTATTATATTATATATAAACTAAAATATCAATTTATATAAATTAAAATATATAAGTTTAAATAAAAGTTTTAAAAAATCACAAAAAAATATTGTTTTTATGAATTTAAAAGGTTAGGAAAATAATAGTTATTAGTAATAATAATAGGAGTATTATATTATTTTTAAATAATTAATAGTTATTAGATTTAATTAGATATACTTTATATAAATAATTTTTAATAAAAATATCCATGTAAACAACGATCGTTTTTGGTCCATCATTTTCATCATAAATTTGTTGTAATAACCATTTAAGGGGATTTTTCGGTTGTAAAGGTGCTATTTGTAATAATATTTATAAGAAAAAGGATTAATATTGAAAAAATCATTATTTTTATCAGTTTGGTTTTTTAACGTTATTTATTATCATTTTAGTTATTAAGTTATTTTTATCATTGAAACTGTGAAATTCATTACCGATAACCTGTTGTTCAGGTTAAAAAAATAATGTCATATTTTACTTTAAGTTTTGGATTGATCATGTTTTTAGTTTTTTATCAGTTTGGTACCTAAGACCTTTTTTCATTAGAATTATCAAAATGTTAAAATAATTTACTAAATTCAATACAACACATTGCTTAAACACAGGAATTCTATTATGGATTTCATATGAAAAAAATTTACAGTGACCAAACTCATAATAAACTGAATACATAATGATTTTTTTCAATATAAACATTATACTAAAATGTGATTTCATTCTTTTTAACCTGAAGAGCAGCTTACCGGCAGCGAATTTCACAGTTTCAATAAAATAAAAGTAACATAAAAACTAAAATGATAAAAAATAACATTGTAGGACCAAACTGATAAAATTATGAAAACATGAAATATTATAAAATCTATATATTATAATAAAGCAAAATATTTCATGCTCATGTCACTTCTACATTGTAAGAAAAATTTATTTTCTCGTCTTTTTTTTTTCAAATTTAACACTTTAACTAAATTAAATTAAATTTTGATTTTAATTTTTTCATTAATTAGTAATAAATTAGATGTTGTAAAATATTAAATTAATGTTTACCTAAAATAAAGATCTATCATTATTATCCATAATAATTATAATTAAATTTAAATGTAGAAATTTGAATTAGTTGTGGAAATTACTTTATTATATATAATAAAGTAGAATATCAAATGTCACGTGTCACATCCACATTTCACCAAAAATGATAATTACAACTTAGAGGATGTTTAATTTTGCGCTTAGAATGTGTTGCAGCGTTCTGATGACTATTAATCAAATTATTGTTGTAATAAAAAGTGCTGCAAAAAGTTTAGTGTTTAGATTAGCTTTTAAGTGTTTGTATTTGCATTTTAAACTTGTTTTATCACCAAAAAGAACATTCGTATATAATTATGAAATTTCTTAATTTAATATGTATTTCAGCTTATAATATAATATTTTTATTTATAATTATCTATCAATAAAAATTTTAATAAGTTTTTTATCAAAAAAATAAATTTTTAAATATAATAATTTATAAATTGAATTCCAAGCTAACAAAAGTACAATTTTAAAAACAAAAAATTATAAGAAAAAAATACAATAACTTAACAAAAAGTCAAAAATACTCGAATTTCATATGCAAACAAACAAAAAGTCAAAAAGATAAATATAATTATTATTTTTGAATGTTTTGTTTTTACTCACGTAAACTAGTCAAACCCTTTTTTTTTTTAAAAAAAAAAAAAAAAGGTTAACTTGAATACTGTAATATTTAAAATTTCGAAATGCAATAAATAAGATTGATACCGAATTATTAAGCAACAAAAGTAGAATTGAAGTTGTATAGGATATGGTTATTTGTTATTTGTAATAAATTCACCGCCCTAATTTCACGCATTTGCCACCCGCTCTTCCACATCCTCTCGACCTCCCTCTCTCTCTGCAACTGATCTTGTATAAATATGGTAGATCAGAATATATCAATTGAGAGATTCAATTAATTTAGAATCTGCAGATTTCAGCTAAGCACACATACAAACAGTGATACGTACGGTACAGACGCAGAATTGAAGTTAAAAATGGGAATATTATCTTTGATCACTGGATGGCCAGGGCCGAGTGGATTCGGATCAGCCTCCACTGCTCAACAAGTTTCTGATTCCATTGATGCCTCCAATCTCACTCTTATCATTACGGGTAATTAATTATTTATTAAGCTCCTATATATACTAATTAATCATTCATCTGTATCATCTCTTCAATTCCTCTCCGTCCGTCCGTACATATACATATATATATATATATATATATATATATATATATATATATATATATATATATATATATATATATATATATATATATATATATATATATGTGTGTGTGTGTGTGTGTGTGTGTTTATCTAAAACATGGTGAGACTTGAGACTATATATAGTCTGAACGATTTAGTCAAAATTTTCATGTTAAGTTAGAGTATGTTTAGTGTAATCAAACAGTTTCTGTAGGTTAAGACTTGTTTCCTTCAATTTCCACACGAACACGATGCGAGAGAAACTCGGTTTTGAAAGAAATCAAAGTAATTAAATTGCATGGAGCATGATGAAGTGGGGCAGGTAGAAATCACGAAATGCTGATGAATGAACTGACCATACAATTTGTAAATATCTTTAGAAACAGATAAGCATGAATTTGTTGTGACTCACTCATTGGATGATTATTATTAGAGCGAACTGCACATAGATAGTCTATTAGCTGTCTCAAATTGCACGTTCCGTCTGTTGTTTTTCAAAAAAGTTACAATGACCATGCTTTAACTATCAAAAAGTTACAAGGATGACCCTTTATAACAGAATTCGTTAGAAAGTGATGTTAAGTCAATGACAATTTAGTCATTTAAAAAATAAAGAACTTTTTTTTTTGCAATTTTTTCTTATTATTTGCATCGTCATCGTCAAACTTAATATCAAACCAAAGCCAACATATTTCTCTAGCCACCACCACCGTCTATTTCTCCAGCCAACTTCATCGTTTGATTAAAAAACTAAAATGAATAAATAAATTGATTAAACCTTTAACTTATAGTTATCAATAATAATAATAAGTGTTAATTGCATAGATAGACCTTTAATATAGAGTTAATTGCATAGATAGTTTTTTATTCTAAAAAAAAGACTAAATTACTTTTATCTTAAAATGGGTTTCGTTAGAAAAGACCATCATTGCAACTTTCTAGTAGTTAAAATACTGTCATTATAACTTTTTTTTAAAAATAACCAAACATGCAATTCATGGTTAGTTAAAAGATCATCTATGCAATTTAACCGATTTAAACTATAAGCTATAAATTATTTTTTTTGTCTTCAATTCATTAGGACACTTGCTTATATCAAGGTTGTCAAGATCGAGATCTTACCTAGGATCGTTTTCGTCTTTGCAAGATCGGGATCGTAAGATCCTACCACAAAATCATTACTTTTTAAATTTTTTTCTAGGTACTATAATTTGTGATTTTATATTATAAATTAATTATATAACACTTCAAAAAATATTTATACAATAAATAGGGAAACAACGTACATTCATGTTTAAAATGTTTATGGTCATCTAGAATAAGTCAATCAATCATACATTCTATAATTTGATTCACTTACCTAATGGATAAAATTGTTGGATATAGGTAAAAGGTTGGATCGAATCAGTAAACGATCCCATAAGAACCCGGTTAAAAGAGTCCGGCCCGAGTAAAAAGTAGGATCGGATCGGTGACCGATCCTACGATCCTGCAAACGTACCTACGATCCTACATCCGATCTTGTTATAAAATGATTCTACACCTATTCTGCTCGAAATCACTTGGTAGAATCGACCTAACAACCATGGGTTATATTGTTAATTAACTATTGCGCGTAGGGTTTCTTGATAATGGCCGGTTTTTAATTTTGAAAAACTGATCGAAAAACCAATAGTCATAATTAAAAATTGAATCAAAGAAATTTCAGGAAGAAAAGAATGGAAAATTTGCTCTAATTAATTAATTCATTGATTTAAACCATGTTTTTATAATTATTAGTTAAAAAATGACAATAATTTTTTTACTTTATATAATTATATATAGCCAGTTAAGTCGAAAAAAACGAATTTACAATTTTTACTTGCATATTTATTTAACTAAATTCTAATAGTGAGTGTTTGGACTGTACATAAAATTACCATGTTATTTATTTATATATAACATTTATAAGTAAAGCTGCGATTTTGATTTTCAAAATTTATAATAAAAGAAGATAATAGTTGTTACATTAATAAAACTAAGCATTAATAAGGTAAATGTGATTAGCTTACTCCTAGCTACCTCTAGTTATTTTGTTAAAGTTATAATTTTAATTTTTTTTTTCATCTAAATTAATTACGTGACAATTTTGATCCGTCATAAAAAATTCTAAACTGGCTTGTTATTTATTCTTATAATAATAATAATAACGATGTATTTAATTTGTGGCTAGCTACATGCATATATGCTAGATTATGTACCATTACTACTATATATTACATGTACTTCGATCTTGTTATTAATTAATTAAAGACAATATCAAACAATTCTATAAATATAGGATCGATCAAATGTTATTATGCTGAAACAACATGAAATAAAAAATCCTAGATAAGAAATTTATAGATCAAAATATATATACAATAAGAAGTAAAAGCCATATATATTAGGAATAAAAGGTGCAGTAGCACTTAATTGGCTATATATAGCACATTGCCCATGAGATATCTCTCTCTCTCTCTCTCTCTATATATATATATATATATATATATATATATTTGGGTTCAAATGAGTACCACTAGTTTTGCGGAGTACCGGAGGTACCTCGCTTAAAATAATTTTTTTTGAAATTTTTTTTCATAATCATGTTTAAATTAATAATACAAGACTATTTGCTAAAAATCACACATAAACACACACTAGAACTATGTGAAACGTGTGAGTTCACATGACATGTACTGTTGTGAACGTGTGTTCACAACTAAGCATGTTCACATGAATTTTTCACGTTCACATGACTTTTAAGATGATAGAAAGTGTAAATGTATATAATTTTTTACAGATTGCCTTATATTATTTGTAACTATATGAATATGAAAAAAAATTCAAAAAAAAAAAAACTTTTTTCGGAGCAAGTTCACATCTAAAACCCGTGTGTTCACATGTACTCACGGTACTCTGCATTTTTTAGGTACTCACACGAACCATATTCTATATATATATAGAGGTGGGTTCAATGGAGAACCTCCATGCATCAAAGAACCTTGAAGAACCTCCATGCACCACCACAAACGCATCACAATTCCCCCGTAATTCATCATTATTTCCACGTGATGCATCAAATTCTCGAGTGATGCATCGATTTTTACATTATTTCCACTTGATGCATCAAATTCCATCTTGATGCATCGATTTCTACGTGATGCATTTCAGTTTTTCTAGCGATGCATTGTGGTTCTCCAAGGTTCTTCGAGAGGGGGTTCAATGAAAAACCACCATGCACCTGAAAACATGTGAAAACCGCACTGCACCACCACAAATGCATCAAATTCCTCGCGTCTTGAATCAAAATCTCGCGTGATGCATCAAATTTCCCGCCTTATTTACGATCATGCCACCGCGTTTTACATGAAATGCACCAAATCGGACGGTATGCGTAGGTTTCCATAGTTTTCAGGTGCATAGTGGTTTTCCATTGAACCCACCCCTATGTGTGTGTGTGTATGTGTCTATAGGGTTGAGATCATTGGTTTTAGTATATGTGTGTGTGTGTGCGCGCACGTGTGGTATTTTTAAAAACTATAATTTGTAGTGTAAACTTAGTGATTTTTTAGAATATTAAAAACCCGATCCTGATGGTGATCCCCGATACCCAATGGGGCCGGAGATGAGAATTCAATACCCCGAGAATGGGAAATAAGATACCCAGCCATACCCAAGCCTTGTGTGTGCGTGTGGGGTCAAATTAGAAGTTAAATATATATTAGAAATGTGATAAGTGTTGCATCAAAAGACAAAATTTATTGAATCACTTTGTTATTTCATGATTCAACAAAAATGTTGTATCAAGGGGGACCAATCAAAAATTTTATTAGTGTGGGACCAAAATATTTATTTTTATTTCTCACAAATATTTAACTTCTCGTAGGAACTATATCTTATGTATATCCGAGTAATTAACTCATGCTGGTTGACTCTCTGTAACCCACGTAAACAACAGAACATTTTTATTCAATAATTAGTTTCCTTTTTCTTTTTCAAATGTCAATTTGATTATGAAATTTCATGACTACATTATACTTGAAAGTAACAACCATAATGTAAACTTGATTTTGATTATGCGATTAGAGATTTAGAAAAAGAAAGATGAAGAAATTGAGTGGGTGTGTTCTGCAGGAGGAGCAAGTGGAATTGGGTTAGAGACAGCAAGAGTATTAGCAGGGAGGGGGGCTCATGTGATTATAGCAGCAAGGAACATGAAGGCTGCAAATGAAGCTAAACGACTCATTCTTGAACAAAACGAAAACGCCAAGATTGATGTTCTAGAGCTTGATCTCTCATCTCTCAAGTCAGTTAAAAACTTTGCTGATAGCTTCAAAGCTCTTAATCTTCCTCTCAACATCTTGATGTAAGTCATCTCTTTCCCTCCCAACATTTTCCCACTTTTTTCAACTGTATACGTGATACATCCATCGAACATGTGAAATATTGCAACTTCTCATCAAAGCGTGACCTTGATCGATGATAGTTTCTCATATTAATATGCTGATAAATACAATATATGATTATATCATATTAGTTATGTAGATCTCCTATGATCCTATCTCTCTCTCACACACACACAGAGACGTTTATTGAGAACCACATGAGCCATTTCAAAGATATCTTAAGAAAGCAAGGTTAACAACTCGAGATAGCCCCATTAGTAATATAATTAACGACACGATCAAAATCAAATGTGAAGGTACCTTGAGCAATTGAGGAACGATCTTTGTATATATGAATGACATTTTGAATGTGTAAAACATGTGTCTAACTGAAGAAATTAACCTCCATATTTGCAGAAACAATGCCGGAGTTATGTTCTGCCCCTTCCAACTCTCACAAGATAGTATAGAGATGCAATTTGCGACAAATCATCTAGGTGGGTTACTCTCATTCTTATTTGAATTGGGGATTCAAGCTTCTAAATCGCAGCCTAATCCTTTTTTAAGCTGAGCTGCTGTTAGACTAGCAAAAGAAGGGTATATGTTTCACATGAAACTAATGTAGAACTAATTTATCTTGATCACCATCAATGGCACAATTATTTAAAGTTAGATTATGGGAATGAATGTTATCAGGTCACTTTTACTTGACAAACCTACTACTTGAAAAGATGAAAGAAACTGCTGCAGCTACTGGGATCGAGGGTAGAATTGTAAATTTGTCATCGGTAGCTCATATCTACACCTTTGAAGAAGGGATCAGATTTGATAAGATCAATGATAAAGATAGGTAGATTTTTATAAATATTTGTTCTTTGATGTCGTTTAATACCCCTGATATGTTGTATAATCACATCTTTGATCTTAAATATTTCCGTAAACCAGCTATTCAGACAAAAAGGCATATGGCCAGTCCAAGCTAGCAAACATATTGCACGCCGCTGAGCTCTCTCGACGATTAAAGGTATTCATCTAATTTCCTATCTGTCAAATGATCTCATTACAAGCTCATATCTATGTAAAACTGAAATGCAGGAAGAAGGGGCACATATTACAGTAAACTCCGTGCACCCAGGGTTAATAATGACGAATCTTATGAGACATTCGTTCCTGCTTATGAGTAAGTATATGCATCCTGATATGCTAGTACTATGCGGGCAAAAAGAATGACTGACTGGTTTTGGGTTGCAAATAACTCGTACTTGCATAATACACATATGACATATGTAAACAACATCTGGTGACTTTCCACATTTTTGCTAAAACATTGGTTGTTTGGAGTGACTTTTTTTGGTTCGAATAGCGAAGGATATATCAAATACAAACCAAGCAAAAGTGAGACTCTATTTGACAACTTGTGTGTGAGGTGGAGAGTTCATATGTTAAATTTCGCATATCTTGCTGGTTTGTTGCAAGCATATACCAATTTTGTACAATGTATGTGTAGAGAAACTTTCTTTACTCGTCATGATTTGCCTGGGCTTTTTGACAGGAATTTTGAAGCTGTTCAGTTATGTCCTTTGGAAAAATGTCCCACAGGTATTCTTACCGCATCAAACACCAATCAAAATTTATAGTTACATTCAATTCCTTTTGCTTGATTTTTGCATTCGTATCTTGATACATATTTGAGCTACAGTACAACGGTTTTGACATTTATAGCCACTTGGTTAGTTTAGTAGAGATCTAAAAGGTTCCATATTTTGGCCAGAACCGTATATTAAACGGTGGTTTCTGTTCTTTTTGCGACAAACTAGAAAAGCCTTCCTCACAATGTCAAAGTAAAGTTATCAACCTTTGACTCCATTTGCTTCGTGTCAACTCAACTTCGTTTCATATCCTATATACTATTGTAGATAGAATTGAATGATTTTATGACATAGATTATTATTGTCATACTTGAATAAACACCTAAATTACTAAATTTTCCAAGTTAGATATATGGTTATTTTATGTAAATTATTTACTGTGTATGTAGGGGGCAGCAACCACTTGCTATGTAGCAGTGCACCCAGACCTGAAAGGGGTGAGCGGGAAGTACTTTCTGGACTGCAATGAATGGCCACCAAGCAAGTTGGCTACTGATCCTGAGTTGGCTAAGAAGCTCTGGACCTACAGCGACAACCTGGTCAACTATATTCAGAACTCCTAATTTCTTTTCTTCAAACTACCCACTTTGCTCATGAATGCTTGTTGTTTGTTTAATGCTTTATCCATAATCTACTAAGGGGCAGTTAATGAATTAATCTAATCTTGTCATGCTACACCAAATTACCAATTCCGGTTCAAATCAAGCGGATCATCTCCCTTTGCAATAGATTCGAGACAAATGGTTAACTAAATCTCATATTGTTGCTTTTGAGGGGAGGGAGAAAGTTAGGGCTAATTGCTAATAATGGAAACAACTTTGTGCATTTTTAGCATTTATAGCAACATTATTTGTTTTTTATCATTAATAGCATCAACTTTTACATTTTTTTATCATTTATAGCAAAATTTATAAAAGTTGTTACTATAAATGATAAAAAGAATACAAAAGTTATTGCTATTTAGGATACAAAATAAAAAAGTTGATATTATTGATATGAAAAAAATACAAAAGTTGATACTATTAGTGACAAAAAATAAATAATGTTGCTATAAATGATAAAAAAATTAGAAAGTTGTTACTATTTTTAGTAATTGACCCAGAAAGTTAACTTAATTTTCCATCACTGGGAGCACCAACACTTCTGATTTGCAATCTAAAAAAAAACAGGAGATTACGCTTGTATGGAAAAATATGTAATGCACATGTTGGCGTAGCATAGGTTATTCATGTTAGAAATCGAAATTCCATTTGTCCGCAGGACCAAATTAATACACAAGATTAACAAGAATTTGATTCATTGTTATACACATAATGAAGTTATTACATTGTAACTTTTGACACACTTGAAACTAAACACAAACTATCCTATATATAGGCTATTGAAACAACACCATGAACCATTGCATCCCTTTGAATAGTTGTGATGTGTCCCGATACATTGCATCTCTTTAATTCGAACCATTGTGATGGTTCGGTGTTCTCCTTTCGTGAATGGTTGTATTGTTTCCAATAGACGCAACCTTTTATATTTTGCTTATTACTATTTAGCCCTTTCACTATTCTAATTTACATATTTTGTCAACATACTTAAACTATTAACATAATTAACTTTTGGTCAACAAGACATAAACAATTAAGTCCAACAATTCATAGTGGCAATGTACAAAAATAGGAGATTCAAAACGAGAGTTTCAATTGCTTGAAATTGGAATAAACAGTTGCTACAACCAAACAGAATACCTAACGACTGAGAACAAGGGAAGGAAGATCACCCTGTTTTCAATTGGCATAGACGTATTAGACACGATTCGAGAACACTTTCTCTACTTTCAGCACGAGAAATAGAAAGCCAGCTAATGACAAGACCAGTGCAACAAGGATTGCTAATAACATGGCTTGCAGGGAGATGTTTGGGCTCAAAAAGAATACAACTGCAATCGAAGCACTCTGCCAGAGCTTCAGTTGTGCAAATGTTCCTTCCTGTTCATGTTAACAGTTAAAGAGGTGCAAATGCTAGCAGTTCTAACTTGTCTTGAGGAAGTTCTAGGCAGTATAAAAATTAGCCAAACGAACAAACAGTTTCTTATGAAGGAAGTTAATTACCATGTTATGCTTGAAGAGCATAGCCAGCAAAGCATTAAGCTGTGTCATGAGCACCCCATCACCAATTCCCCATATTGCCGCAATGAGAAGTGGGTATATTAAGCCAAGAGCTCCAGTAGGCACGCTGCAAAAAACCACAGAGAGATGGGAGAAGGTTCAGATATCCGAAGGGAAGAGATCTAGATATCCAAATTTTACTTCTGAACAAGGTTGACAAATTAAATAACCTGTAATTTAGCAGCCAGATCAATATACCGCCCTGAAGAACGGCTCCACCAGAAACGATCAAAGTGATAGATGTGAGACCTGATGTAAACCGACCAGCAGCTAGAGAACACTGATACGAGTTTTGAACATAGGCCACAAGTAAACTAAAACTGAAGCTCGAAAATATTAAATAGTTCATACAATGACACAAATAGTGTAATTGTATGATCTTCAAAACCACAGAATAGCACCTAAAGAGGGGATAGCTTGTACATAAAAAATCCTGGTTCTAATACTTACAATCGCATCAAAAACTCCATATACAGCCATAGCACCACCCACACCGGATTCACCAAGAGTTGGCTGGACAAAAAACTTTGTAAACTCTGCCCTACAATGATGGATAGAATCCAAGATCAATTGAAGAAGAATTAAATGAATAATTATAATAATAGCGTCATATCCTTACCAGACAAATGCTTGTTGTAGACCTGAATATGCTATAAGCGGGACAATCAATAACAGCCTCGTGTCACACAAAGGAGTTATCACATGCTTCCACAAAGATACTAAGGATGCATAGAAACTGACAGAAGAGTCCCTAGGTTCCTCTGTTTCTTCACCATCCCGTTTCTTTAGGAAGGCCATCAGAATAGTTCCCAAGGTCATGCTACCAAGAAAAACGGTGAAAAGTAAAGTTGTGCCACTGGTACTTCCCTCCTGCAAATAATTAAAGAATGTTCTATCATAAAGCAATACTCAAATACGAATATATCTTTTTTTGTTTGGAAAATGCATCATATAACTGAAGTTGTTTCATCATATCATCTTCATATATAAGTATAATTTTGTTTATAAAAGATTTTGTTCTCTAAGGTTCATATTGTGTCAACTCAAGCACATCAAGAATCTTATCACAAATATTGAATAGAGAAAAGGTTAAAGAATTTTTGTACCATTAACTAAGACATGTCAACTAATATTTACCCCAGAAATCAAGCCTTCTCTGAAGTATGACTGTCAAAGACCAAACTAATTGTCTAAACTAGTCTTGCTCATATACTCTTGTTAATCAATCCATGTTTCCTACTCTACATATACATACACACACACATATATGTAGAAGGAGGTTCAATGGAGAACCAGTGTGCATCGGAGAACATTGGAGAACCACAATGCATCGCAAGGAAAAGCATATTGCATCACGTTGGGGGATTGAACATCACATGGAAGGGATTGTGCATCATGAGGGGATCGTGATGCACAATCCGTCCCGCAAGATGCACTATACTTTCCCTTCTGATCTGTGGTGGTTCTCCAAGGTTCTCCGATGCATATTGGTTCTCCATTGAACCCTCTCCTACATATATAATCAGTTATGTGTTTATATATTTCCGTTATGATGAAAGAGAAACTGCATGTCTGCATCCCTATAATGGATTACATAAGTAATAACTGCAACATAATTTCCAGCTTCAACATATACAAGTTCATAATAAACCATATTTAAAGAAAATTATTCCCATCATAACAAAAACAATTTCTCAACCCTGATTAGTGATCACAATGTAATTTATCAACTTAAGTAGTAAATGCTTACCTCTCCATCCTTCAACAGGACAAGAGTCAAAAGGTTTCCAACTAGCTGAAAATTCAATATCAACAGAGAAATAAGTCTATCAGTTGACACCTGGCAGCATTATTGTACTGCTCAAATTCTTAGATTAAAACAATAAACAGTTAATTTTGTTCTGTGAAAGTTTAAACTGCACCTGGTGACTAGCAAAAATTGCCCAAAACTCTCCATTGAAGTGGCCGATTACAGTTCCTTCATGTAGCTTGTGATCATTTGCTTGGCTCCGTGCAGTGGATGTAAGGTATGTCCCCTGGTATACAAAGACTTGGTCAGATAATAAGTGGCATATATACCAATCAGGCAATCACAAGCCCAAGAGTACTGCAAACATCATGCAACACCAGTGTCGGTGCACTGAAAGTTTTGTAACAGCCAGGTCACATGTTCAGATACTGGAACTAGAAGCTCCCTGGATCCCTGGTGAAAGCTGTATGGAGCATTTTGCCTTGATAAAAATTTGAGGATCTTAACAGTAAAGATACGTACCTCCCCAACCCATAAAATAGCAGCAGCAAACCCAAGGTAAAATGAAGCTGGCACCATTGTATACCTGTGAGGGAGGAAATGACAGTATCCAAATAATATCATTAACTGAGAGAAGATTTTTTATTGTCATAGAAAAGGAAATGTTTAAGATGAGTTTCTTGTTATTAGCACAGGAATATCATATCTTACGGATATGATTTCTAACAATTTGTAACAACAAATCTATTGTTTTAGGTATGCTAATTGTCTTTTCAATGTGCATCAGACTGGCACATATATCTATACTGTGAAAAGAGAGCCGAGCAGCATTCTGTAATTAGCAAATCTATGGCAGAAAGGGAACTAGGGAAGTGTCGGTCGGAGTTGGAAACTCCAGCTATCAACACTTTGATTTTGTTGCTATTATTACGGTACAATATCAGTAATCCAGGGAGGGGGCTCAAGGATGGGGACAACTTAGATACATGGCATGCTAAACAACTAGCTGCTCCAAGACCCTTTTGGTAGAGAACCACATGAATTGGCCATTGGGAAGTATAACTCTACTTCTAGAAACTGGATTTGGTTGGAATGCCAAGCGCAATCATGTCCATAAAAAAACTCTGGTGGTTGACTAACTGGAAAACATTGCAGGAATAATAAAATCTGAATGCTGGATTGCATAATGCAACAACGTTTCACTTTTTTTAGCAACTTATGCAATGAAGTGGTTTTTGACATGATTTGTACAACCTTGTTTCAATGTGTGTTATCAATTAATGCAACCATGTTTCAATTCTATGTTTACTGTCATGTCCACTGCCAAGTGATGTTGCATCAATTGGTTAAGAAAATACAACTTTGTTGCATATGTTGGTAAAAATTGTAACTTTGTTGCATAGTAAGTAATTAGTAGCAGCTTTGCAAGAATATTAAGTAGCTTGCAAGAATATTAGGTTTGAAGGGTTAACTTCATTTTAATCTATTATAGCATTGTAATGTTGATTGTGTAAATGATTCAAAGCAGGTAAATGGTAGCCGCTTTGCAAGAACATTAATTACCAGGATGGTTTTAAATTTGCAGCTATGTACAGCCAATAACCTGTAGTACCAAGCAACAGAGCATTCTTTGATCCAAGCTTTCTAACCACCGCAGACGCAAACAGTGAAGCAACTGTAAAGGATGTATACAATATGCCAAGTGAAATAGTTCCCAGATCACCATCCTATAATACCGATTGCAAAACATCCAATGATCACACAATAAGGTATCTAATCATTTGGAACAGTTTACAATGTACTCATAAGAAAAAACCAAAGATTAATAAAAACCTGCACCATGTCTTTGAAACCAAATACACATAAAAATTGATACTAAAATGTCTGTGATTGATTGATTCATTGATCCACAAGGACCACAACTCAAGACGGTCTACTGGAGTGCTGGTCCAATACAATACTACCTTAGCATCTACACTGTGAGATCAAGGTAATAGCCATGATAAGGCCTCTGGCCCTCTCTCTTACCCACACTTCGGCAGCATAACTAATTCCTTTTACCTCAATCCAGCTACAGTAACATATACCTACTTAAATAATTATAAGAAAAAGGAAACTCATAAAGAATACAAGTGTTTTGGCTAGCATTCATTTCCCCTTTATTTGGAATATCTGTTGCTGATTTTGTTTAACAAGTTGAATTTTAAAAGAAATGAAATTTTTGACTGTCATGACACTAATTAGTATGTCAGATACTCACAATTGCCCTAAAAGAGTCCATATTATGTGCCAGGAAGTCATTGACGGCAAACACAGAAGCCCGACCTTGTTGCTTGACTTCAAATTGATATAGATTTGTCTTCAATTCATTAACAATTTGAACCAAGCTTCTCAAAAACGTTGAAAATTCGTATCAATTATGAGTATCTTTTATCTAAAGAGTGGGAAAGAGATTTTCATCTGCCAAAATTGTAAGTATTTTCTACACCAATAGCGTTTGAATTATTTAGGATGCACACGATCTCCATAAAAACACTCATAAACTCCCAGTGTCTACAATACAAACCTCAACGGTTTACAATACGTTCGTCGAGTAAATTAACCACAAAATAAACACTCAACATATGCAAGAAAAAATAAATGACTCACTGTGTTAATCGTACTCTGCAAATTCTGAGCAGCACCATAAGCCAGGAAAATCAACAAGAACGCCCAGCTTAGAATATGAATATCTCTGGCATGATTAAACGTTTGATTCTGATCAACAAGTGGTGATTCTTCATCGGTAGCCATCTACTGGTAAAACTAACAATTGACTCCAGATATGTACAGTATGAGAAGAATCATAAATTTGTATATACAGGACAAGAATACATAATTAAAACCGAAAAATTGGAGCGCCGGCGAAAGCACAAGGTATAAAAGTATTGAAAGAGTCGGAAGGATCTGATACAACTATTGAAGACATGGACAGAAGTATCTACTAAAGAATCCAGTGACCGGTGAGTGTGCGCGCTCGCGCGTGCGAGAAGAAATTGCAAGAACAGTCCTCCAAGTATATTTTGTATTCTATTTGCAGATCAAAATGTCAAATGATCAGTTATTGGACTTGTGAGTATTCATAATTGTCATGAAAAGGAAAAAAAAAAAAAAAAAGTCAATTTATTGATTTATAAATTAATTACTAAAGTTAATACCATACTTATTATACACACTGATTTTACTTATGTAAAATACAATATTATTAAGAATTGATAAGTCTGGAAATAATTATATAAAAAATAAAACGTATTTTATTACACTTTCTATTTTGAAAATAGTCCTTTTAAAACTAGCATTTAACGGAAAAATATACGTTAGAAAGCAATAAGTAAGGGCCCTAAATTTTTAAATAAAATATTTAGGGACCTAAAAACTTCTGTTAATAATTTTTAGATTCCAGAGTGTATATTTCAATGTTTGAGAAACTAACTACAAGTTTTTATAATACAGCTTTTTAAAAATAAAATTATCATAAATATGTTTTATTTTTATCTAATAATTTTCCTTGAAGTTTATATTCTTTTATATTTTAAGGAAACTTGATATAGTTGAGAAATAAATTTATACTAAAGAAACTAATAGAATGGTTGAAAATATATAAAATGTTAATTTTATATTTTTATCAATATAATAATTATTTTACAAATAAATTTATTGATTGATAACCTAATATGCTACAACATTAAAATTGTTAATTTGATTTATAATAATTTATTATATTCATATTACAGTGTCTTTTTATTATTATTATTTTTCGCCAAATTGAATTGTATCATTATTTATCAATTTTGATTAAAAAAATTTTAAAAATCTATTTTTTTATTCTCTTGTGATACTTGTATGAAAGACCAACTATATACAAAAATAAGAAGAAAAAAAAAGAAAGAAAACATGTTTTATAGGTTGTATTACACAAAAATAAGAAAGAAGATATAAATCACAAAAATGAAGGGACCAATTTCGTCATAGTAGTGTTTTGTAGTGACGTCATTTGCAATTTAGCATTAGTTTATTTTCTTATCTGTTTGTTTCATCTTTGATTTGTTAATTCGGTTGGTGGAAGTCGACGGAAAATCTTACGGGCTACGACGCCTCATCAATTGTCTTGTTGTACCACGTGAAATAAACTAAGAAAGGATATTTTAAAACTTCAATCGTCCAAAATATTATTGTAAATTTAGCAAACAACAAAATAACAAATACATTTTTAACGATGGTTTAATTAGCTTTTATAAAATTGTAGGAGGTTATTAAAGGATGACATCCGCAAGATTTAAAATGACCGTTTTAACTTTTATGCCATCAATGGCTCAAAGCCATGAAAACCATGGCCATCGAATGTAAATTGAATCAAGGGTAAACTAGTTTTTTTACCCGGGCGGTGCCCGGATTTACCGTAAAAAAATTTAAATTCTTCTGTATCAGCAAAAGTAAAAGAACAAAATAATCAACTAAATCAGCATACATGTATAACTATTTTTGTTCGGATTATGTTTTTTAATGTATGGTAATTTGAAGTGCATTAACATAATATGACAAAAGCTATTTTTGTCTTTTTTTTATTTTATATTAGATCACTTACGTGCTAATTGTGGCATATTATCATTATTAGTGTAAGATGTTATTTTTTTCTTACTTAAATATATTTTTCAACTATATATACACAGTATATATATATATATGTGTGTGTGTGTGTTAAAATATGTTCTTTAATAACAATTTATTTCAATAAGTTTACCATAATTGGACAAACATATGAATAAAAGCAAGTAAGGATACAAAACAATCAAATTAGAAAAGTATTAGTAAAAGGGTTAATGTTTGGTTTACCCATTCTAAAAGCCTACGATGCGCAGGATATTGTTATCATAAAATAAATGTAAACATCTATATATAACAATTAAATAAATATAAGGGCAACAATTTACGAAACAATTGATAATGCAAATATCAAGATCATATAACAACAATATATAAAAATATAGTATATTGTAATAATCTATAAATAATAATATATTATCTGTAAATAATAATTAATATGTAAAAGAACTGACAATTTTTATCTCCTAAAGATATGAGATGTATTTACATCAATGTACAAATTGGATTTTACATTATTTCAACTAATTATTAATTTAATGTAAACTTATATTGATGCTAATTTGCTTTTCCATATAAATATTTACAAATCGTTTATTACTGTACATATATACTATCGTAACAAATGTAGATTTTAGTATATCTTAATATGATATAGAAAATATTTAAAATACTTGTTGTTTGTAATCCATGTAATAATGCAAGCATTATGATTAGTTTAGAAAATTCTCACATACAATTTAACATTACATATAGAAAATGGTAATCTATCCATATTAAATTATGCTATATACCGTTTTATTTTACATATATGATAACGTAAGTATATAAAAACATTGATAAACATAATTTACAATTTGAATGCTTTTTTTATGTTTACCAAATTAAAAGTACACTTAACATTAAAAAATAACTGTAGATAGCTTTAAAATATTACAAAATTGAATAAATGTGTCGGTATATGGAACCATATACATTTATATTATATATAAATTACAATAATCGTGTTATAGTTTGTAAACTTTAGTATATATTATACAATGATAAATAATACTTTTTCATGTATATATTTAAAAAAAGTAACATATGTATGTGCGTAATTTAAATGATATAGGTGCAAGAAAAATATGGGTATAAAAATTAGGATGGAATGCATGATGTAGTAAGGTTTAAAAATAAGAGAAAAAGATGATAAATTAAGTAATATAATTGTACATTTAGATGCATACCAAAAATATAAAAGTAAGGATAAAGTCTCACATATACAAGTGCAAAAAATGGGCTGGTGAATGACGAATAACCCAAAATGCCTAACCCGAGTTGCAAAGCAAGAAACCGATTTTACCTCATATAAATGCGTCTTGTTCTTCCAAAACATAACCTAAAATCGCCTGTGTGAACTACAGTTGGGCCCCGTGCCTTGTTTTTGTAGCCACACCGTAATCTAGACGTTTGAGTATGAATACAACGTAAGGTTTGTCAGTGATGATTCGCGCATTCTACGGTTCTGTACCACATGCCGCCAGTTTATCATGTTTCATAATCTTCAGTTCTTTTGCAGCATTAGGAGCCGACTGATGTTCATCTTGCGTAGGAGCATTTGAGTTACGGCAGGCGGACATTGTCAAGTGAATAACAAAAGAAATGAACAGTTCATATGTTATTATATAGAAAGCAGCTTGCGTAAAAGAGGTTACATTTTTTGTAAGATGTGGGTTAGTGGGTGGTTTGAGATGTGGATGTGGATTGGTGGGTGGTTTGAGATGTGAATATGGGTTAGTGGGTGGTTAGTAGTTGTTGCATAAAAAAGTTGTACCATGTGCTTTTCAAGAAATACCCCTTATCAAGGGTTTTCCTTAAAAGTAGATAGAACCGACGGTGGAGATCGAAACATTCTCTCTGCTGCGCAAACAATATATATTATTAATTACAAATTTGCTCCCTGTGGTTATATGTGAATTATGGATTCGGTTCTTTTCATGTCGAAATTACAGTTTCAGTACATGTGGTTGGCTCTTTATTATGGTTTTGGTCCTTTAACCGGTCTTTTTTTTAAAATGATCATTTTACCCTTTGAGAAATGATAATAAAATACAACAAACTTTACTTTTTCAATAAAATAAATTTAAAAAGTATATTTAATGACTTTAAATTTTGATATTTAATATTTAAACTATATTTAATATTTTTCTTTTTTATGAGAATTAAAACAAAAGGAAATAAATCAAAAAAAAAAAAAAAATAGTTCAATGTTTATGTTTATTATAACAAAAATAAAATACAAATTTTCATAAAATTCTTTCAATTGTTGCTTTGTGCCCTTCTTCTTACTTGTCCCGGTGCCACCACTCTTCAGGAATAACACCGACACCACCACCATTATAACAAAAATGAATCAAATTCTTCCATCGTCTTCACCATTAACACCGACACCACCACCGCCCACCACTCCAGTGCCACCACACTTCAAAATTACTTGTTCCGGTAGCAGCTACAGTCACCGTCGTCGCGGCTTGTACGACGACTTTAACTCTTTGTAAAGCGATGGAGACGGGAACAGCTGATCAGAAGGTTTTGCTCCAACGACGGCTTGTACGAAGTAAAGTGATCGGAAAGCTCTTTCCAGAGAAGCGTACGACTCGGCGGCTGAGTTGCTCACCGAGATCGAAATCTAACAACAATCTGTATCAAAAGATTAAAGACATGGTAAAGAAGAAAGAAAATTGTAGAATATTTAGAGAAAGAAAGAGAAAGGTTAGAGAGAGATGGTTGGTGAATTGGTTTGGGATAAAGGCAGCAAAAGATTGACGAAAACGAGGTGAGAGAGAGAGATGGTTACTTCGTTGGTTTAAATTTTTTTTTTAACTTTCATTATTTATTTATTATTTAACTTCTTAAAAAACACAATAACTATTTTTTATTATTTTATGAAGGGCAAAATAGGCATTTTAAAAAAATTGATTGGGCAAAGGACCAAAACCACAACAAATAACCTACCATAGATACCGAATTTGTAATTTCGACGTGAAAATGATGTGTTCCATAATTTGCATATAACCACAGGGACGAAATTTGTAATTACCCTTGAATTAATGGGCTCGTGTTTCAAATTTATCACCACAATTCGAAATTTCAAAAGTTGAATATTACTCTGACACGTATTTTTTCAAAAAAATTACTCGTACTCAACAACTATTTACAATATTATAACTAATAGAAATCATGTTTCAACTCCTTAAGATTACTTGTCTTTCAAAAAAAAGATGGATCAAATATATGATGGCTACCTAGTTCGTAGCTTAACAATTAACTCATAAAATACATAAAACCATGAAATTCTATTCAAAGTGCTTAAACCATTTTATGTCATTGCATGTACCTATATTGTCACTTGGGAATTGTGAGCTGGATGTTACTTCATCATGTCATAATGTCTTTTTGCAATATTATTAAATGATGTGTGCCCTTGGATGTGATCAAATTTTACAAGTGAATAAGTGATCAATAGAAAAATATTGGTCAAAATTAGGTGTAACCCTTACATGTGATCAGTTTTCACATGTGACTAGCTTAACTGCAAAAAATGGTGTAAAAACCGACATCTTAGAGGTCTTATGGTCGATAAATATGTGATTGATTTTAGTATATATATCAGATGTTAACCAACATGTTCCGTTCCACTTCATCCAAAAGGTCCTTGCTAGTTGCTACTGCCTCATAGAATTTAAGTATTATGCATGCTTTTCAATCTTCACAACCGACAACATAGGCAAAGAACTCATCGCCACACTTTTTCACTAGAAAGAGTCCAGTCGTGGTTCCCATGTCTGATTCTTGAAATTCATTTAGTCCAAACATGATCACCTCTCTACATGCCTTGGTAATCCTGTCGATATTTATTTTCTGTAACTAAACTTTACTCGATAATGATATGGTAAGTCACTAAGTCCTGAACCTCCTTGAAGGTAGTTTAGTGGTGATTGATTTTGAAGATAAGACCATTCAAAGGAGGAGTCTCGAGTTCAAATTCTATTGGTTTCAACTTTTAGAAGGTTTCGTCTGTCATGTTAATAAAGTTTGACTTGGATGGCATTTTCCTAGTTATCAAAAAAAGTCACCAAAGTCCTGTTTCCGTGATATTAAATCGGCCTTAACTTTTAGCATTTGTGTATAGAAGTTTTCCTTTTACTTTTTTTGTAGGATAATTAAGTAAAACAAGTCAAGGATTTGCAATTTTTCTTCTCAACTTTCCATGGAGTAATATGTTTGTTGAATAACACGAAGTTTTTTGACATACATATATATAGATTTAGGATCTAATGAGTATCTAAATATAACTTATGAAGTGTGAGAAAACATTGTGATTCATTTTTTGACATATTGCTTCGTCATTTTTTGAATATATAAATAATTAATCATAAATTTCGGATTAAAAAAATCAACAAATTAATTCATTACTTTTGAATTTATAAATAATGAACCAAAATTTCAAAAATTAATGAATCAATATACAATATTAGTGAATCAATGTACAAAATTAATGGGGAGAATTTCATATATATCATTGTAAACTTCTAAGGTGCCGTTTGGACTTTGGATTACATGAATTTAAAAATGATGGATTTCAAAATGATAGGATTTTGAAATAATTAGGGGATGTGTGGATTATGAAAAGAGGAGAAGTGGGGAATATGAAATGCTAAATGAAGCAAAATCCTCTCTATTTAGATTTGGGTTGTTGAAAATCCACCAAACCAAACGCCTAAATGTGTTGTTGAAATCCACCAAACCAAACGCCACCTAATATTACGCATATATCCTTGCAAACTTTCTTATTACATATATATCCTTCTAAACCTTTTAAATCATTATTAATTTTATTTTTTATATTTAATAAATATTTATTTTTAACACACACAGTGTACCATACCAGAATATGGTCAAAATTGTTTTTGTTCTTGTTTCTTTCTACACTTCTTTAATTCATATAAATATTTTACACGTTCCAATAGCATCGAAGATGACAAATAATTATGTTGAATAATTAATCTTGTCATTCTGACTTTTCAAATTATCATTACATTCATTTTTTTTAAGAAGCTAGAATTGATAAACAATCCATATATACTTCGATTGATTTTCAATCCAACAAAATTAAAGTTTAATAATTCATATTTATTTTGAAAATACAACTATCAATTCTCTTAAACTTAACTAAACATTATATTTGATTGGGCTAAATATCATTTTGATAATCCAATTTTTAAATTCTTTTTTTTTTAATTTAGCCACAAAACTATAGTTTGTCCCAATCTAGTCACTAAACTATTCTTTGTTATATATTTAGCCACTAAACTTTTTTTTGCCGATTTAACCACTAAATTTGTTCTGATTTGGTCACTGAACTATCATATATTATACCAATTTCTCTATTAATCTTATCCAATTTTCTCAAAGTAGAACAACGTAAAATAAAGTTTCGTGGATAACTAAATTGGGACAAAAAATTGTTTAGTGGTTAAATGAGACAAATTTATAAGTTAGATAGTAATAATGTTAACCATCAGGGCTTGCCCTGGTGGCCACCACCAAAGGTGGGGAGTAGGGATGTGTGGAATGACCGGAAAACCGAACCGAAACCGAAACCGAACCGGAACCGGAACCGATTGGAACCGATTTTAGTATTTGGTTCGGTTATCGGTTCTTATAATTTTTAATTTTCGGTTATCGGTTATTCGGTTAACGGTTCTGCGGGTTTCGGTTATATCGGGTATGGAACCAATAATTCGAAAAGTCCATGGCATGGATACCAAGAAAATTTAAAAACCCATGATGGGAATTGTGAAAAACAAAAGATTATTTGATAGTTGTCTTCCTCAATCCTCACCATACCTAACACTTGGAATAATTAATTGCATCGATCAAATCCACTTTGTTCTAAAAACAAGCAATTTTTAAAATACAATCAATAATTAAGAATATATCACTATAGTTAAAGAAGTAATTCAGAATGATATTTTATCAAGATTTACATTCAATAAGACGTTAACCAAAAGCAATCTAGATTTGAAAATCCATTAGGAATTGTTTAGGTTGAAAATCCATACTTCACGTTGACATTCATAACAAAAATATTTTTTTTTTGGCAAAAGTATAATAAAACGTTAATCGTGTTTTTTTGTTTATATCTTGTTATAATATATATATATATATATATATATATATATAAAAGTATATATATATATTTGCAAATTTTGGTTCTAATCGGTTCCATACCCGAAATACCCGTACCATAACCGAACCGGAACCGGAACCGTGTTACAATTATTGGTTCGGTTATCGGTTCTCACAATCTTCAATTTTCGGTTTCGGTTAAATCGGTTCCGGTTCGGTTCGGTCCGGTTCCGGAACCGTTTACATCCCTAGTGGGGAGGCTTGCCTCTAGGAGAGGTCACGGGTTCAATCCCTGACATTGGTGAATCTAATCTAACTTTGGGTGTAATACTAACAACTAACTAGCATTTCAAAAAAAAAGATAGTAATAATGTTACTTAAGTTAACTCTATTTAGTTTTATAAACAAAACCAATTGAAACATAACTATTGATTAATTATCTAAAGTACTTAGATGAAAAAAAAAAAAAAAAACAATTGTAAGCTACGGTTAAATTAACTGATTAAAGAAATTATTTAAAAAAATGTAACGTACATGGACAAACCAACATCTATAATTGTATGTTGTCTCCATTGTCATCGAATCTAACACATGGGTGTAACTCCATAACGTTTTTTTTGCAGTGATGTTGTAACACAGTTAGGAGACTACTATCATGTGCAAGTCCTCAGCTCTGACTTTTTAAATTAAATTAATAAATATTTGTTTAACCATCTCCCCGTTTATATTCAGTCGATCGGCAATCAATTGAAACTAAACGATTTTTTCAAAAACACAACAGATCAAGTTCGAATCTTCCCATTAGTTATGGCCGTTGACCCAACTCGGGAAATGCATTTCCACGTGTAGTACGTGCAAAGCAATTGGGTCCGGTTGGAATTGTCAATATTCAACATTTTGTCGTGATAGAAACATAACACTATTTTATTGATATATATTGATCTAAATAGTTTTCAAACAAAAAATAGATATATATTGATCTAAATAAATTGTAAGAAAATTGTTAAAACCCTCTTCCATCGATCCTAAGTTTATAGGAAATTAATGAAATTTGGTTTCGCTGATTGACTATTTTATTTCAGTTATTTCAATAGAAACATAACACTAAAAAACAACATACATGTAATTAAGAAGAAGAAATTAAGTTCTTTGTTGAACAACTAATTCCCAACTTAAGTTTGTGTATTTTCTTTCTCTGTTATGATTTCTTCTGCGATGTTGGCGGCAACGATGAAGAGGCTTCCTTCTCTTTTAATTGCGCAGAAACAACATCCATCGTTGGGCCAATATGATGTTGTTCTGGAATCTTTTTCGATGACACTGCAACTCCGAATTCCTACAAATTATAATACGTATATGTTTGAATTATTTTGCTAAACGAAATCGCATAAATACATATATATAATTAAAACAGTGGGATTAACCAGTAATGGAGTTCAATTTCTATCAACTATATCGATAATTTAGATAATGTGTTTTCTGGGTAACCCAAAAAAAAGGTGCAATTTTGTTATTTTGATGGCAAAAACTATGCAATTTATTTGGATACAAAACCAAAACATAATTAAGGAATGGATTATCAAACGAGATCTAAATGAAATCGATCAAAACGAAAAAAAAAAAAAAAAAAACCAACCTTGTTGGAAGTACGATTGTCCGGCATAGGAGGTTGAGGTTGTTGCAGAACATCGTCTGAGAAGTCGAAGTCGAAAACCGACTGTGATGGCCTCCTTTGGTGGCGACCCACTCCTCCATGAGACATCTTTATGAGGAAAGAAAAGTACGTAGAGTGAATATAAATGATTTGCATCTTTTGTTTTAGGAGAGAGCTTGTATATATATTTGACAAGCTAGTGAGGGACTCAAAGTTCAATTAGTTGACCAATTTTTTAAGTTGACAAAATAATTTAATATTTTTTTCATAAAACGATCGAGTTTGAGCTTTTTGATATTGATATTATTTATTGTAGTTTGCATTAATTTATTGTACAAAAAACTTTTTCAAAATTAATTAAAGTTTTTATTTAAAGAATATAAAATGACATATTAGTAGTTTAATTAATTAGTGGATTGTTATTAATTTCAAATATTTAATTTGTGATAATCATATCCAATAAATAAAATTGATTACAAAAGGCTTTTAATTAATAAATTGACTCTTTTAATAAAATAAGTGTTGACATTGAGATGGGGTTGGAATTGGGTAGAGGTTATCCTCAATGCATTGGGATTCTTGTGGAATTGCTTAAACAAATGCTACTCTGATTCCAATATAAATTGTAGTGCATCAGTCTATTATAAAAATATGTGTATGTATTTTATTATATATTGAGTAAGAGTTAAGAAATCTATCATATGCATCGATGGAAATAAACTAACCTGACGTTTGGTTCGTGTGATGAAATTTGATGGAATTGGATTTTTGATTTAGCTTGTTTATAAATGTTGATAACTAATGGAAATGGTTAGATTTTATGTATTTTCCATCAAATTTCGTTGTTTATAGAAATTTGACATTACTTCCAATCCATTGATGAATTAGATTCCGCTCCATACATGAATTAGATTTCAATCTACATCTCTAACCAATACTAAAAAAACATCTTCAGCATTCATCTTAAACCGTATTAATAACTAAAATTTAAATTCCAATTCCTTCGAATTACATTCCGTGAACCAAACGCCACATAAAAAGATTGTTTTAGCCTTTTGGTATTCATTCTTAAATGTATCTTATACTTATCAGATAGGGTTTAATATGGAATAAAAACCAACATTTTTTTTATTTTTTCTTACGGTTTCATCTTTCCATATATAATTTTTTCCTAAGAAAGTTCTCAGATTATTGTTTTCATTCTGATTCTCTCAGAAAAATTTTTTTTTTTTTCGAAAAGTTTTCAAACTTGAATAATATTTTGAGGACAAAAAAAAAAAGAAAATTTCTGAAAATTACAAACAAATAAATAGCTCGAGAATCATAATGGTAAAAAAATAACACGGAAGTACTAAACCGCAAAAATATGTTTTTTCATATTAAACCCTATCAGATATTGAACCTACTGTTTTGAAGAGATTGATTCGTATTTTTTTAATTAATTTAATAAAGGAATAATTAAAAGTTTGATTATATCAAACAAATTAATAATTGCTTAATATTTTTAAATAAAAGAAAATTAATATATATTTTTTGTGATGGTGTACGTTCATTTACTAAATTGTCGTCTGCAATTTTTGTGTTTTTGTGGTTCTTGCATCTTACTCATCTTATATGTTCAATGAATCTATGACCCAATAAATAAAAAGCAACGCAGTAATTGGCTTTTAGTTGCATGGAGCCATGGTGGTCAGTTTTTGTCCTTTTACTTTCATTTTAAATATAAAAAACAAAATTTATTTACACATACATGCTTTAGAAAGTATCAGATAATAGCATGATTATTTATAATAAAGTTAATGAAAATAAATAGTAAATTAATACGTAAATAATATTTTTTGTATGTAAATCTATCGGGAGGGTCTTGACTTGAGCCATTCGTCATCTTCCTGAACTAGATCTAGTGTCCGAAACATATATAGGAATCGTTAGAAGTAGACCTGGGACTTGAATCCCGAGAGGTATTTTTGACGATCAAGTCAGAATATGATAGATGATTGATATATAATTGTAATGTAGGTGTTCAATGTATGAATGTGGTGTATGTGTTATTATTTTAGTGTAAATCCTTTACTTATTTATTGGTTTTGGTTAGAACTAGAACAAGTATGAAGATGTGGAGTACACACTCGTACAAATTTGGACAAAGTCAAGTCTCGGGTATTAAATCGGGGGTCAAGTGTGCTGTGTGCCCCTTTGAGGGGTCCTAGGGCAGCGCCCCTAGCGAGGTCGAAGGGGCGGAGCCCCTGGCCGTGGTTCAACAAATACGAATTTCTAAGGTGGTTTAATGTAAGAATTTATTTCTTGATGCGTTAACTTGATTTACAGCATGAAAACTTAACAGTTTGACAAAGATCAACAACTCAGGCGTTGTGAAGGTTGTTGTCTTAACAACCTTTATGTTGTTAATATAAGGTTGATGTTGTGAAGGTTGTCTTAACAACATTGGTGTTGTTAAGATAAGACATTGGTGCTACTGTCTTACCAACTCTGATGTTGTTAAGATAAAGTTGTTGTTATGATAGTGGCGATTTCAATCGTTCTAGTCGGTTGAATTAGTAGTTAACCAATCTAAATCCATTTGATTTTACTAGGGAAGCCATACACACACACACACACAAACGAATTCTATCATTCAAAAACTAACACATTTTCTTGTTTGTTATCCAATAATAAATTTTGGATGCTCGATTAGGGCAAATTGTTGTTATCAGAAATTGATATACACGATCACAAAAACATCCGAGGAAATTTTCAAGTTCGTTTATACCCATGTTTTTTAAACTTATTATAATGGTGTTTGGTTTTGCTATGAACGAGATTATTAGTTTATTACGTTACAATAATGCAAATAATTTGTTTAAAGTGTTTGGATTGCATACGTTAATAAGTGATTATTTGCGTTAGTTAATCCTACCATACTTTTTCATAAGCTAAAAAATGTAGCTTATTTGTTTAATAAATGATTATTTGGTCATTTTACAAGTAAAAACGCAAATCCAAACACTTTAAAAACTGATTATTTGATATTATGATATCAAACAGCAGAAGCTAAACCAAACACTATATTTTCGGCAACATTTTTTTTACAGTTATTATCTGATTATTAGTTTTCAAAACGCTACAGCACTTTTTCAAACACAAATCCAAACACCCTCTATATAACCTTTCAAAGGTCTTATGAAATATAAATCACACAATTTTCAATTCTTTCTATCAAATGCCCTATTATGTATTTATCAAAATTTTCAATTCCATGAGACTACCTTACATATTAAACTTAGGTGGCGTTTGGTCTACAAATTTTTTTTCTTAAAATTTGCATTCTATCAAATAATATGTATTATGTAATATTTTATTTATTTATTAGGGTTTTGTCAAAAAAATTTGCATTATATTTAGAAAGGTAATTTGATAATCTGAACTGGGTGAGTGATATTTAGCTATTTAAAATCATAGCATGAAGATTGGAATTTTAAAACAAAGAAATAAAAGATTTAAGAAATCCTAACTAAAATCTGATTACGAAACAGAGGATTTTAAATAAAATCCAAGAAATCTTAAGAATACACGAACGAAACTCCTCCTAGAATTTTAAGTTCAACTAGAACATAAATCATCTATATCCATTGTCATCACTCTTTAGTCATTCATATGTTACTATTAATACATTGTTATGATTAGTGCTTTAATCAGCCATTATTATTATAGTTATCGAGAAATTTACACAAAAATTTTTTTACTTTGATCTTCATGTTTTATATTTATGCTATTAGTCCGTGAAGAGTATGCACCATTATCCACCGTCCACATCTATGTTATATCAGCATTACATCACACTAACTTTCTACCGCAATCCACGGTCCAAACCTAGAAATGGGCATCATCGCTCATTTTTTTCATATTAATAAATAATTTTAAAATTAAAACAAACATAATTAAATATTAAAAAATAATAAAATTAATGAACCAAATAAACATAATAATATTAAACAAATCAAATAATAATTAATTGAAACATAATTAAATTAAACAAACCAGATAAAAAGTAGTAATATCTAAATACCCATATTTTTTGACTAATCTTGTTTACCTTGTTCCGCCTTTTCATTTTGAACAACTGTTATTACACCTTTATACATTACTCACTAATGAAATTACTATTCATAAGTGGGTTTTGCTAAATTGTTCCTCTCACATCAACAAAGAAAAATAATTTATAAATGAGTTTTGCTAAAATGTGCCAAAGATAGAAATCTAAGTATTATATATATTTTATTGTGCTAAAATGCACTAGAGGAAGCTTTTGTTAAATACTATTTAGTGGTGGGGTTTGCTAAAGTGTGCTTACACATATTTTATTATTATTTATATGTAAATTAATGAGAATGTTTCATGTTCTTATATTTTTTGATTTAAAAATTAATATATTTAAATACTTATTAATTCTTAGACATTTTAAAAATAAGATTTATTTTAGTTATAATAATTTTTGGTTTATAATAATTTTAGTGTTTTATAATGTCTTATTACGATATCTTTGTGATTACTTAAAAAATCAACTTTATTTTATATTCAGTTTAACATAATGTTTGATTAATTCTGTAATGTTTAGTTTATTAAATATTTTTTATATTAATAATTTTTTATATTAATAACATCATTATTTCAAATATTAACATAATGTTTGATTTATAGCTAATGTCATGTGCATATATATATTATTTGGTTGGTGATTAGTTTTTTCTCCAACCTATTCAATTTATTTAATTTATTTTTTAATTTTAATTAGTATAATTTTTTATAGATATTTTTTATCTTTTATGTTAAAATTTTATTATTAATTAATTTATAAATAAAGTATGATTTAATCGTTTAAACTGTATCTATTAAAGTATAAAAAATACGTAGTTATACATCCGTCGCAACGCGCGGACACCACACAACTTGTTGGGTACATTGTTCCTCCATTCTACCAATTTTGTTTTTTATAAAATTAACTAGGTTATTACCCTTAGAAATTGATATTTATGTATGTATAATATAATAATTATATGAATAATAAAATTTGCTTAATTTTAGTTAGTTAGTTATTAAATTAATCCATATTAGATATACATAGATTTGATTTGCTTTAAAATTTAAAAATAAAATCAGTAAATGACGTGGCAAAAGGAGAGAGCGACGTGTGTCAAATTAAATGAGAGGATGCCATGTGGCAAATTAAATGAGAGCTTGCCATGTGTCATTTAGTTACTCTTTTAATAGTATAGATAGAATAGATGTTTTAAATAAGGAATCATGCATCGTTTCAATTGGGAACTTAGTTTAGACCACACGTTTTTTTCCCGTTATGAAAACATTCTATATACACACAGTGCATACATGCAGTCATATATATATACATATATACACACACACACACACACACACACACACACATATATATATATATATATATATATATATATATAGGGGTGAGTTCAATGGAATACTTCTATGCATCGAAGAACATTGGAAAACCACAATGTATCGCTAGAAAATCGTAATGCATCACGTGGAAGTCGATGCATCACTCGGGAATTTGATGCATCACGTGGAAATAATGATGCATCACGCGAGAATTGTGATGCATTTGTGGTGGTGCATAAAGGTTCTTCATAGTTCTTCGATGCATATAGGTTCCTATTGAATATATATATATATATATATATATATATATATATATATATATATATGTGTGTGTGTGTGTGTGTGGTACATATTTTCTGAATTAAGTTGATATTAAAAAATTTATATATAATAAATATTGATCTCTTTTTTATTAGATCATGGGGACTTGAACAAAGACAAGATACATTGTCATCCGTAAAATATGGCAAATAGCATTAATGTGAATGTAAATCGTGCGACTTCGTGCATTATGGAAATCCAAGTTGAGTTATTTACGCCACAATATTTGTTACAAACCATTGTATTTTCCTATAAACTAGTTATTACCCGCGTATTACGCGGATATTTTTAATACATATAAAATATAATGAATTGAAAGGTAAAAGGTATAAATATTATTATTTTTAAACAAAAAATATATAAGAATGATATTGTTAATAATAATGACCTGTTAATTTTATATATTTCTAAATATATACAAATAGTATTATTTTCTTATATTTTTTAAAAAATTTTATTATATTATATGATAATTAATAAGTTAGTAGAGTATTAGATTTTATTTGATTTGATTTGAATTTAAAAGTAGATTATATTAGATTTGGATAGATATAATTTAAATTTCTTTATTATTTTTAAAACCTATCAATGTCACGTGTCAATTCATGATGATGACACGTGGCTTCACCAGAATTGAGTATAGTTACTCTTTTAATAGTATAGATAGATTTATTATTTTAGTTAAGTGACATTTGTATAAAAAATTTTCTAGTTGAATCATGTTTGTGATTAAAACCCCTAATCTTTTTTTATTACAAAAAAAAAACCCCAACCGCTAAATTTCTTGGAATTGATATATTACCGGTTGTAACTGACTGAAAGTCACACACCACCGTCAACAAGTGATCAATGACGACCAGAATTTCATCAAAATGGTAAATTTTAATATAAAAAACAGATTTGAACAAAAAAATTAACAAGAAATATGAATTTGAATAATAAAACATAGACAAATGAGTTCGCTTGAAAGAATGTTCGGCAAAGACGAAATGTTGGTCAACAGATTGTAACCGGTTCATCATGTTACAGGCCATTATTTTTGAAAAAAAACCTCATTTTGAAATATTATAGTTAGTTTTTGGGTTTTTGTGCAATGAAAAATGATTAGAGATTTCAACCATAAAAATGGTCCAACTTGAGGGGTTTTTGCACAAATATCCCTTTAGTTAATTACAACTTAGAAGTTTAAACCCCATTTTAATTTTAAGAAAATTTGCGCAAAAAACCTTAAAGGTGAACTATTTTTTCAATTAAAACCCCTAACCAATTTTTATCGCACAAAAAACCTCCAACCGGTAAAATCTTATCAAATTTGGGTGTTACGTGTTATGATATGTTGCTATGCTTACATGACACACACGCGACATCCACATGGCAAACCCGACTTACGGCCTACGCGACATTACATGTTTAATTCTTAAACGGAATTTTGTATAAAGAACTCTGAAGTTGGTGACTTTTTCAATTAAAACTCTTAACTATTTTTTTCCTCACCTCTAACCAACGGTCACATTCACCTCCTCTCTTCTCATTTACCTCCGACAACTCTGATTACTTCATTCCCTCTTTGTGTTCAAAGTTGTTTATTTTATGTATGCATTTTCGTTTAACTTTTGCCCCTCGATCTTGATTTCAACTTCATTTGTGCGATGGAATCGATTTCGTTTTGTGTTCACGAGTTGCATTTTACTGGTTCAATTTTATATTCGATTTCGTTTGTTTAGGTTCTATTTTTACTTCTGAATATTATCAGCCAGAGCAGTGAGGTTCGCTAGAGTGTGGAGGTTTCATCGAAGAACGGATTCTTTGTTTAATAAATAAAATTTTAAGACCTATCCATGTCATCAAATGTGATCGGTGAAGAAAACTCAGTTTTAATGTTTTTTGTTGGTTGGGGATTTCTGTGCGATAAAAAATGATTTGGGGTTTTAATTGAAAAAATTAAACAAGTTGGAGGCTTTTTACGCAAAAATCTATTTTAAAATTTTACATGTTATCAAGTTGCAAAGGTTAAACCGGTTGCAAGTCATATTTTATGAAAAAAAAATCCATGTTTAAAGAGTTTTAGTCGATTGGAGGTTTTTTGCCTAATGAAAATTTGTTGGAGGTTTTAATCGCAAAAATGATACAACTTAAAGGTTCTTTTTACGTAAATTCCACTTTATTTTAGAAGGGTCACTTTACTTTGTATGTTATTGGTAAATAAAATGTAATCAATAATAAAATTCGATTGACTTTTTTAGTTCATTTATCTAGAAAAAAAATTAACATTGATATTCAATATTTGATCATGAAAAAACTATATATATGAATATAAAAAACTGAATAATCATTTTGCGACATGCTTGGTGATATATGTGTTGATTTTCAGATTCATTATCTAACTCATTTTACATCTAAATAAAAATTGCACTAATAACAATCTGGTTTTTACTATATGTTTAAAGATTGATTGGTTTCGGTAAGTGATATATGTCATGAATATATGACAAATTGTACATAAAGTTGAAGCGTAAACCATATCGATGAGTACTATAATCTTAGACATTTACGTGAATTTTCTAACTCGTTGATTGTTTCAAAACTGTTGACTTGGGCTAATTAAAGTTTAAAACATGAAGTTGGACATGTATATAAGCTGCATAAAATCTGGGATAGCCATTTTGGCTTATAGAAATATTACATATGAAAAAACTGTGAGATAATTTGAGTGATTATGAGATTAAGTTTTAAAAGTTCATAGCATGATTGATATTAAGTATAATTCATCCATTTGATAATCATTATTTGTACCAAAATATACAACATGAACACACCATATAAGAAGTTATGTACATCAACTGATTTCAAAGCTAAACTAGAATTGACGAGTTGACTTGGATGTTCAAACTATTGGGTTTTTTTTAGGGAAAATGACATCAAATAGCTCTGAACTTTCGACTTTGTACACATTTATGTAGTGAACTTTTTTTTGTGCACATTTGGTAGTCAAAGTTTCAAAATTGTTCCAATTTGGTAGTTGGCGTACCTTTTAACCGGTTGCTTCCGGTTTCGATGCCTACGTGGACAATTTTTTAATGACGTGGTTACCCGGTTTTATCTACGTGGCAACCTGCTTTTTTAAAATCACCCGGGTTTTATAAAAATAACTTTATAAACCAGGGTGATTTTAAAAAACCCGGGTGATTTCTTAATTTCATACGGTGTTATAAACCCGGGTGATTTCAAAAAACAGGTTGTCACGTAGATAAAACCGGGTATAATATAAAAACGGGTAGTCATATCATTAAAAATTGTCCATGTAGGCATCGAAACCGGAAGCAACCGGTTAAAAGGTACGCCAACTACCAAATTGGAATAATTTTGAAACTTTGACTACCAAATGTGCACAAAAAAAAGTTCACTATATAAGTAGTGAATCCATTTTTTTATGTTATAAGATCTGATTTTTATTACTTATATTATATTCATTTAAATATTTTAAGATATATTGGTCAATTATATTTTGTTTTATTAAATATAGGGGTATACTATTTGTAACTTACAAATTATATTCGAATATACAGTTTATTCACCTAAAATGCATATAAAACAAAAATTAAAACATACAAATATTATAGTTTTTAGAAAGTATAATAATAGTATTAAATATCTATTTTTTTAGATTTTGGAATTTATATTTTATAAATGAGAAAATTAGAATCCTGTGTGTCGCTATAACATTTTCAAGAAAAATGATAAATACAACTAATTTTATTAAAATACAATAAAAGATAAATACAATTCATTATGTTTTAATCAATTTTAAATTACTTTATCTATAAAACTACTTATTAGAAAATTAAGAAGTTTGCGTTTATTTTTTCTGGTGACACGTAGAAATAATGTTTTCATTTACAAGGTTTGTCAATATCAGGATCATACTTAGGATCGTTTTTGTATTTGTAAGATTGGGTCGTAAGATCAGGATCGTAAAATTTATTTAAAAAAACTATTGCATTACCTGGTACCACAACTTATAGTTTTATATCATAAACTAATTATATAACAATTTTAAAAAACAATTTGAGCATTTTAATGAAATATATTAACCTTTAAATTTTGAGAAATATCATATACCTGTCTTTTAATTATGTTACATTTAGAAAGAAAAAAAAAGCTCAATTTTCAGGGGGACCGTAGAATTGGACCGACCATCAATCTTATGATCCTACCATCGAATCATTGATCTTACGATCTTACCATCAATCTTATATTGGTTACGGTCTAATTTCGATCCGGATACTTTTTGGAAGCTGGGATCGTAAGATCATACGACCGAGATCGAGATCCGGATCTTGATAACCATGCTCATTTATTATATAAGATTTTTATGACCGCTTAATCTATTGAATCATGTTGGTGATGCGGGTATGGCTTCCGAATCAATTGGGTGCATTTAACTGAAAAATGAAGGTTGGGGTGCATTTAACTGAAAAATAAAGATTTTTAAGAAAACACATTTTAGAGATGAAAATGTTGTTAAATGTGTTATAAATTTTTGATGTCTTTTCACTGCTCTTTATCACATTTTATACTTTTATGGTTTTTTTGCATAATTTTCTCTTTCTAAAAAACTTTGTTGTTGACGAAAATTTCGTTCAAAACAGGTCAACTAACAAAGACATTTAGTGTTGGTTGAAATACATTGTAAATTAAGGAAATAAATTTACTAAAGTCATTTTAGATTTATATACATTGATGTGAATACGAGGATCTGGCTATAAGTTTGACACGCCATTCATGTCGGTTTGACGGTTTCATAAATATATAAAATTGTTTTTATAGCTACGTGTCTATCATCTTCTTGACTAATAAATACGATACATAAATTTGAAGGTTCATTTTCAAGTTTCAAGTCCTCACGTTTCTCCCTCTGCTGACTTTTACTATCAATATCCTAATATTAATACTTCTCATCGGCTTCAGAAAACTTAAATTTGTATTTCTTCAGAATACCTTATGATTTCATCGTATCTTTTCCATAGCCGAAAGGAGACACTTGTTTAACCGGTAAGATCACAATCTTGGTAATCGGCTGCTTATAAATTTTCTTTTGAAGTGTATGTTTATGTGCATTAATCTATCATACATGTTAATAAACTCATTTGCCCAGTTTTATTATATTCCAATGGTAAAATTCATTAAAAAAAATCCACAACTATCTATATTTTTTATGATCAAGTCATCAAACTATATATCTTTTATATGAAAAACTATTAAACCTCTTAATATCAGATAATTAAATTCCTAATTTTTTTTCATGGTTAACCATTGAGTTATAAACATAGGTCGGCTAAATTGATCAAAGTTTAACAAGCTTTTTTTATAAAGCAATTTATACTAACTTCACTTTATTAATTTGATCTGTCTGGTTCAACATTTACATGTTTGCATACTTATTGAATCAATATTATTTTTTTGGCAAACCAAAAGCTTAAAAACTAGGGTAAATAACAAATTTTATCCACATAGTTTACTACAAATTATGGATTGAGTGTTTTAATTTTAAAAATTACATTGACAATTCTTGTGATTGAAGTTTTCTTACGAATTTTATCATTTGGCCATTTAAAATAACCATTTTACCCTTATTTGTTTAACAATTATTATAAATGTTTATTATTATCATTAAATATTAAACTGTTTTAAAAAATTAAAAAATGCTAGTAAAATTAATTTAATATAAAATACATAAAAGTTGAATAATAAAATTAATAAAGACAAACGAGTTATTATTATTATTATTAATTAAAAACTAAAAAAATAATGTTTTGAGTTTAGATTTTTGAATTTAGAAAAGTATTTTTTAAATATAAAATAAATGTAAACATTGTCAAAGTACATTTTTTTTGACGTTTTAAAAATTGTCTACATAAATTTTTTTTAACACTTTTAGTAAACGTTAAATTTTCTTATAGTATAAACATTTTGAAAAAAATATTCAAAAACTTAAACCATTTTAAAAAACTTCAATTGTTTTAAAAAGTTTGAAGTTTATAATGTTTTTTTTAATAAAAATTTAAGCAAAATATTTAACTGTTATGAAAATTTTAAGTATATCTTTTAAAATGAATTAAAAAAATTCTTAAAAAAAACAATTTTTTTTAGAAGTTTTAATTTATTTTATTTCACGAAAATTTTTATATTTTTTTTACAAAATTTCAAAAGAAAATCTAAAGTTAAAGAAATATTTTGTTTTTAACTTTTAGTCACCATGATGCGAATAATAATTTATATGTTTTATATATGTTTTAATACTCACTAATGATAATTTAATGTACAAACGACAAAAATGAGTACTTAACAAAATTAATTTATTGATTTAAAAAATATTTACATTTTATTTTCAAAAGCTAAAAAATATAAACTTAAAACATTATCTTTTAGTTTTATTTAATAAATTTTATTATTTATATATATTTTATTATTTATTTTTATGTGTTTTACATCAAATTAATTTTATTGGGACTTTTTATAATTTTTTTTTAAATTAGTTTATTATTTTATATTTATAGAAATAATAATTTAAACAACATTAATATAATCATTAAACAAATACGGATAAAATAGTCATTTCAAATGGCCAAAAGATAAAATCAGTAACAAAATTTCCATCATAATGTTTGTTCATGTAATTTTTAAAGTTAAAAGACCTAATTAATAATTTATAGTAAATGATTAGCACAAAATTTGTAATTTACCTTTGAACCTAAGTGTGTATATGTTAGATAACGAGGAAATTTGCCCGCGCTTCGCGGCGGAGTTTAATGTCATAAGAAAAATATTAAAATATATAAAACTAACATATTAACATGCATATTTGATATTTGAAGCAAAATGTTATGTTATTTATATTAAATATATTACAATTTTTGAAATATGCGTTATTGACTTTGAATACAACGTTCGATTCCAAAATTGTTCACACCACCATCATCAGAATATAACTTTCGATTCCAAAGTATGTTGAAAAAGATTAAAAAATATCAATGCCAATTAAAAAATTGAAAATGAATAAAAATCAACAATATCTTCTATTTTACTTGTTTTTTTTAACTTTTTCACATTTATACAATTCTGTACATTCGAAACTTGTTATCCGTCACAGCTTCATTTAGTAATAATCATCAACATCATTTAAAATTAATGTATTAAATAAATTATTATTAATAATAACGATAAAAAACCTATATAGAGTAACTTAAAATTTTTTTACTTTAAGATATATAGTACAAATAAAAAAGTGATCACAATAACTAATAAAAATAGAACTGCAGTTGCATGATTATTATTATTAAAGATAAAAAAATATTTATACAATATATGTAAAAAGAATTCCATATACTTATAAATCATAATCATCATTCATCGACATTAATCCTTGTCTCACATTATCTGTTTTATGTACATACAATTGGCTTTGGAGTTTGGAGAAACTAAAAAAATAATATAAATAATAATAATAATTATGCAATTGTATTTGAGTTAATGTATAAAAAACAAGATTATTATTTTAAGCATGGAATGTTTGCTAGCTACCCATTAAACATCATTTAATCAAGTTTCAATATATAAAAAACATAAAATATAAACATATTTTTTGAACTAAAATAAAAAAAATTGCTTAATGTGCTAAAATTATATATACTATTTATTTGTTTATTTTAAAAAATATATATGTGTTACTTTTATAATTAATAACCTATTTTAAAATTAATATAAATCAAAATATATGGTAGATAATATTAGATATTTGTTATAAAATAAATTATATATTCAATACTAAATATTTCTAAAAAAGTTATATTCGTGGAGAAAGAACACATATTTTCTTAAAATATATTTAGGAAATAAAAGTATATGTTTAATAGTAAGTTAGTTTAATTTACGTCAAAGTAATGTTTTAAAATAATAATACATTAGTTTTGACTCAAAATGTAAAAAACCAATCAAGTTTATTAATAACAATATTCTTGAAGTCAAGAGATTTGAACTCATGACATCTTTCATCATATGTCATGCACTAACCAATTGAGCTACAGATTTTTTATTAAATTTTTACACAAAGATGTATATATTGTTATTCTGGTTTTACTATTCCTATGAATAGCTTAGGAGTAGTAACATTTACTTTGGTAAATGTTATATATTTAATTAATTAATAGGTTAGTAAGTATTTAAAAATAAATAAATAAATAAAATCATGTGAATAGGTTAGGAAAAGTGATTGAATATAAACCATATTAATCTTATGAATAGGATCATGTGAATAGGTTAGGAAAAGTGATTGAATATAAACCATATTAATCTTATGAATAGGGTCTTATGAATAGTATATGAATAGGACATTTACCTTGGTAAATGTTATATATAGAATTGGTTGGGGGGTTTTATAGGCCAAACAAATCCAGTATCATTAGTGTGGTTGGTTGATTTATGATGGTGGTAATCAACTAATCATCGGTAGTTGAAAGAAAAACCTTTAGATATGTTTAGTTAATCTATTTTGACGAATATTTACATCGAAAACAAGGGTTTTCAGATTACGTGTTCAAATCCATTCTTTTAGATGTTTTCAGTTTTCAATTTATAACTACATATTGAAAACTTCATCTTAATGTTTTAAGATTGCGTTTTCGTTTTCAAATGAGAGAATGAGACTTTTGTAGAGAGAGTGTGGGTGATGTTCAGGGCCGGCCCTGGGTCTGGTGCACCTGGGCCACCGACCAGGGCCCAATTCAATATATAGGGCCAAAAAAGATATTAAATGTTAATATAGCCTAGCTGTCCAGTATTAAATTATATAAGTTTTGCGCGATTAAAAATATGAACATTGTGATAGTTCAGCTGACAATCATCTTATTTTGGAATCTAAATGGCTAGGGTTCGATTCCCATTGTGTGTAATTTTTTTTATTTTATATCTCATTACTACCACTTGGATTTTCATCTACAGATTTCGTCTATTTACTTTATATCAATATACTATCCATCAAATTCAATATTTGTATTTTTGTTTTTCAATGAGTTTGATTTTTTTATTTTTGTTTATCACGTGATTTATTTTATTTATTATACGACTATTAAAAATACCAATGAGATATGTATTTATTTCTTGGGTTGTTATTTATTTATTTTTTTCTCAATTTACTAATAAAAATATAATTTAATATTATTTAATCATTCGAATAAAAAGTATAACATTTTTTCAATATTATTCAATTGTAACTTTTTATATGAATTTTGCTTATATATATATAAAGGACCCATTTTAAGTACATGCCACGGGCCTAAAAAATGATACGATCGCCACTGGTGATGTTTGAATGAAAATTAAAAAAAAAACTCTTTTAACCATTCTAAACACATTTCGCTTATACAAAATATGTTTTAAAAAAAACTCTTGTTATTTTTAGTTTTATTAAAAACTAAAACGGAATGTTTTCATCAACTAAACATGTTTCTATTTAAAGATGTTTTGGAAATTGTGTGTGAAAACTTTTATTCGTTTCTAACTTACAATTTACATCTTGGAAAGGAAAAGAAAAACCCAATCAAGTTATTTGATTCGGTTATCCATCACGGAAATCTTGGTAACATGATATTTACCCGTTTTAAGATGGATTCAAAATTCCAAAAGAGTAGTTTGGTACTTGGTAATACACATTTCTGAATGATTATGGATGGGAAGTATTCTCTGTAGCTCGCGGCACATCGGACGATAGGCTACAACTGTTCCCCTCTCAAAATCCTCACCGTTCATTGATATCGTAAGCGAATCAAAGACACAGTTATTACCACGTGGTAGCTTCTTATAAGTTTGATGCATCTGGGACCACTCATTGCTTTTATCCTATCCATCCCCTACAACCCCCCTCTTCTCATGCCTTCCATATCTCACGACTTTTCCTACTCCCGCGAACAAAAATTCAGTTTCGTTCGTTGCCGCTCAATTCGTTGTCTTCCTTGAGGAATATGCAAAAAGGAGATGAAGATTGAGAGAGAGAACAAGAAAAAACCCTAATTTTTGAAAATTGATCTTTCACGGTTAGTTTGCATCTTTACTATTTTGCAAATTTGATCCTAGATCTATACTTGTATATATATAGAACACATGTATGGGTGCATGAACAGTTTATTGAGGGATTAATATTGCCAGTCACTGATTTTCGGTATATATTCAGATTCATAAGCTGTTTATTTGTTTGAAACTATTTTAATTGGAAGAGGTTGGTGAGAATTGGGTTTTCAGCGATTGATGACATTGAATCATCCGAATTTGAAGAGTTGTTGATTGACGAATTTGAGTTGATCGGGAGCTGGTTCTTTGTATGCTCTATTTGCTCAGAGGAGTTTGTTGGATTGTTGTGTGATAGGTATTAGAGATTGAATATTGTAATTCAGTTGTTTGAAAGACTGTTAGGTAGGGTTTTAATTCATAATTTACGAATTAGGGTTTTGTTGTTTTACTTGTTCTGCATAGTTGATTTGATGGCACTTAGAATGCTCTTATGCATTGTGAATTTCTTGATAAGTGATAGTTCTTGAAATTGTAGAGGGGTACGTTTTGGATGGGAGAAGGGCAGGTCTGTGTGGCAGTCGTGAGCAATGTTGGGGAAATGGAAAATGAGAAAATTCAGCAAAAGCGTGATCATCAGTGGCTGATGGATGGTTCTGACATGGAGCCCTTGGCCAAGAAACAGGCGAAAGAGAGTTCAGTGGACCAGGATGTTGATCCCCATGCTAGAAACGAGTCAGAGGTAGAGCCTTGTGCTAAAAGACCGTCCACAGGGGATTTAAATGGTAAAAGACCACCCATAGGGGATGGTTCTGACATGGAGCCCTTGGCCAAAAAACAGGCGAAAGAGGTTTCAGTTGACCAGGATGTAGATCCTTGTGCTAGAAATGAGACAGAGGTGGCCCTGGTTTCTATTGAACAAGAGACTTGTGCTAAAACACCGACCACAGGGGATGGTTTTGACATGGAGCCCTTGGCCAAGAAACTTGCAAAAGAGGGATCAGTTGACCCGGAAGTAGAGCCTTGTGCTAGAAACGAGTCAGAGGTGGCCCTGGTTTCTATCGAACAAGAGCCTTGTGCTAAAAGATCGCCGACAGGGGCTTTAAATGGTAAAAGACCGCCCACGGGGGATGGTTCTGACATGGATCCCTTGGCCAAGATACATGTAAAAGAGGGATCATTTGACCAGGAAGTAGAGCCTTGTGCTATAAATGAGTCAGAGGTGGCCCTGGTTTGTACTGAACAAGAGCCTTGTGCTAAAAGATCACCCACAGGGGATTTAAATGGTGATAAACTAGATCCTTGTGTTGAACAGGATATGAAAGAATGTTCAGATGGGTTGGACCTAGAGCCTTGTGGTATAAGCCAAACAATAGAAACTCTAAATGATAATATACCAGATGCTTCTGATGAGGTGTCTGTCCAACAAGGTTTGAAGTTGACAAAACAACAGAAATGTGAAAGCAAGCAAGCAACAGAGAGTTTAAGTTATATTGATGTAATTCCTTCTGTTGAGCAGCCAGTTAGCAAAGGTTTGTATGACATGGAACTAGATCCTTATGGTGAGAAACACTTACCAGAGGTTTCAAACAACAGGGAAATAGAGCCTCTTGTTAACCAGTCTATAGAGGAACTACAGTCTCTTGGTAGGATGCAGAGAACAGGACCTGAAAGCGTCATCAACCTAGATCCTTGTGGCAGGATTCAGAAAACAGCGGCTAGAAGTGACATTGAAATAGAGCCTTCTATTGAGCAGCCTGTCAAAGAATGTCCGAGTGAGACAGAACCACAGGCTTGTGACAAGATGCAACTGACAGATGCCTTGAGCAAGAGTGAATCAGAGCCTACCGCTCAGCAACTCGTCAAAGAATCTCTGCATGAGATGGAATTAGAGGTTTGTGACAGGAAGCAGACCCCACATGCTTTAAAAGATGATGGAGTGGAACCTTCTCTTACGAAGCAGACAACAGAGGCCTTAAATGATACTGAACTAGTGCTTTCTGTTGAACAGCCTGAGAAGGAGTGTCAAAATGAAATAGCAATAGATCCTTGCAACAAGAAGGAGGTGAAGGAGGCATCAAATGATGATATATGTTCTGAGGTTTCAAACCCCAATGTGTCTCCGCGTGATAATTCTTCAAGTTTTCAGACTGTTAATAGCCAACCAGATGGGAAGCTAGTCATGAAAGACCAAGTTGTTTGTGGTGAAATTACATCGACTTGTTCTGGGAACTCGAGCAGTGAGGGGAGCTCGAGCCAAGACGAGCATGGTATAAATGATACATATGGTATGGTGTCAACGTCACATGTTATACTGGAGGTTCCAAAGCATGCGAGTACCTCTTCTGGCATTAGGAAAATTACATTCAAGTTCAGCAAACGGAAGGAAGACTATGATAGTCAATTGTCTGCTTCTGCTGCAAAGTGCATGGGCAACACTTTCAATAGTGGGAATCATAAGGTACCCAGGTTAACCCATATCAGTGAGCAGGGGTTGCCTGAAGCTGGTGATTCTCTTTTAGATCCTACTAATATGGAAGTGATGCCTGGGAAGGTTTTTCCTGACAGTTATCCTACAACTGTTAAAAGGCTCTTATCAACTGGGATTCTTGATGGAGCAAAGGTGAAATACATTTCTGATTCGGTAAGTTGCACCGCTATTCATTATTATTTTCAGCATAAAGGATTCTTTGTAACAAAAATTGGGACTTGTATATTTATGTGCATAAAACCAGGGGGAGCTTATTGGAATTGTCAAGGATTGTGGCTATTTATGTGGCTGTGACACATGCAATTTTTCTAATGTAAGTTTCTCATGTGTATTCAAAATGGTATATTTTCGGTATTGGATTGCTATACTCGCTTAATCTTTGATTGATGCCCTCAGGTTCTCCGTGCTCATGAGTTTGAGGAACATGCTGGTGGAAAAACTAGGCACCCTAATAATCACATATATTTGGAGAATGGAAAACCTATATACAGTATAATTCAGGCAATGAAGACTGCTCCTATCAGCATAGTAGATGAAGCGATAAAAAATGTAGCTGGTTCATCTGTCAATAAGGAACTCCTCCAGGTTTGGAAAGGTGACACTAATGGCATCATTTTCATTTATGAGTTAAAGGCATATTTATTGATTTTGTTTGGAGACAGATACTGAAGGGGGTATTACACACACACACACACATACATACATATATATGGAGAAGTAGTTTTTACATGATGGATGTTAAGATAATGATTATGGCAGTAGTGCCCGTCTTTTCTGGCTACTGAACCACTTAAAGATTAATATATTACTTCTTGATTGCTCAATTCTATTTGCATGTTTTTCTAAACTGCAGCGAGCGTCCAAAGAAATGTGGACAGGGCTAACACCGACAACAATTATCATATGAAGCTTATGAATTTGTATCATTCAACAACAAGGTGCAGACCGTCTCTCTTTTATTTTCTCCTCTATCTTTTTTCTGATTCTTTTTGGGTTGATGGAATAGACAATTGTGTTGATTTATCCATTCTTTATATTCTTTTGTCCTCTAAAATTTCTAGTGTTAGTCATGCTCCCATGCTACAAGATGATCAAGCATCTGTTTCTTTGGTACATTGTTAAAGTGTACTTTCAAGATTTGCATTCAATATACTTCTTTAATACCATCCATGGGTGTGACTGCTGATACTTAATCTATTTCAATCTCAAATTAAGCCGTGTTTTGCCACATTGGAAGAATAGATATGGAGATAGTTGTGGTATCAGGTTATATATATCCTGGCATGATCGGACATCACTCATACAAATTTATCAAACAGTGTAAATTTTGAAGCTGACACAAAAATGATTGCATGAGTTTAGTATTCCTTTTCGAACTTTTGAGAAGTGTTGATGTACCTCTGCACATTAAACAAGTTGACCTTATAGAATTCCACCGGTAGAAGAAATTTCATGGGTCCACATATCCCTGATCCTTCCTTAGTACTTTATATAATATTTAGCTATGCACTATATATAGTTTGTTCTTCTCATAGTTGCAATTGACTCTGAAATAAGGACACTAAAAACTGACCAAAAAAAAGACTGATCGTTAAACAACATGAAGATTGTAATGGGTATAACACGGACAAGCTATCTCCTCTTACTACAATATGTAGCTCAATTTGGGTAAAATATTCATAGAACTTTTATGGTAATTTTTCAGTTGTGTGTCTCAGAAAAAGGACTCGTCTATAATTTATTTCAAAAGGATGTTACCCGGATAGGGTTTACCCTGGTGGCGCCGAGCCTTTGGCTCGATGTACACGGTCTACCACTTTTTACCCGTGGCTGTTTTCGAAGCCTCCCTTGGCCATCCCTGATTAAAATCCCCATGGGACTCGAACTTTTGACCTCCACATATGGAGGCAAGAGCTCTGCTTGGTGAGCCATTGGGACATCTATAATACACTTATATATATTCATGATCACAACAATAACTTTTTTTTTCCTTTTAATCTTAATGGAATAATCCAACATAAATGGTTCATCCGGGAGAAGAAGAGAAGACTCATTGAGAGGGTTGATGATTTGTCTCAGGGATCTGATGATAATTGGACAATGAAGATGTAATTTGATATTGCTTTGAGGATGGACTTAAGTGGTTGATAGACTTTTTTTTCTTAAGGTGTGCAATTGATAAAACAATGGAAGTTCTATGGTCATGTTATCTATTTTGTTCTCCCCTTGGGTCTGAGAGGTAGGGAGATAGAGGCCATATTGCATAGCTTTTTTTGTTGGGATTGTTGCATGTCAATCTTTTTGACCAACTGAAGGGAAATATGACTGAAAAAACAATGGAAATTCAAATTTTGTGTTATCTATTTTGTCTTCTCCTGGGTCTAACACACACACAGAGAGAGAGAGAGAGAGAGAGAGAGAGAGAGAGAGAGAGAGAGAGAGGGGGGGGGGGAAGATAGATGTCATAGTGCATAGCCTTTTTTCTGGAATTGTTGCATGTCAATCTTAGTGACTAACTGAAGAAGAAAGGCCTTAGGGACTTACTGTAGCCCTCATTATGTTATTTAGTTTCTTGCGGTTTTTCTGGATTGTTTGTATTACTTGCATTGGTCTATAGAGAAGATATTACTTCTCTTCGCTTGCATCATGGAATAAATTTATTTGAAGTGTATGAGTATTATAGGTTTTTCCTTAAATTACAGAAATTCCATGCAATATGTTCTATATCACTCTGTACTCTCCTTTTGTGATTACGATTAACATTGGGTTGAATAAGTAGGGTTTCTGGTGCTCTTGCATCATGATAAATTTTAATTCTCGCGACCCTATAAACAACTTCATTTCCTCGCATCCGTGTCTATATGGCTCTTTACACAAACACACCCTTGCTTGCATGCCAATGTGTGTGTGTTTGTGTGTGTCCGGGCAATATCTTCCAATGGTCAAATTGAAAGCTGGAAACACGGGTGTCTATATTTAACTTTTCTGCCTACCATGTAGATTGGTTTCTCTTATTTGTTTTTAGCGACTTCTTGCTGGAGTGACATATGTGAATGATTGGCTTTTGATTACTGTTGAACTACAATAAATGACATTAGATGGGAATGAGATTTTTATAGATTATCAGCTTAGTGAATTTTGATTATCTTTCTTTTATATGTACCAGCCAAACAAGAGAAGATGATTCTAGCCCGTACTATTGTTATCGTAAGAGTTCTGCTGTGGAACCTCAAACATTTGTTAATGAAACCACAAAAGAGCGGAAATGCCTGTTTAAGAAGTATGCTCTTTCAGTATTATTACTTCTTGTCCTCTCTGTTTCTTTGTTCGTCTTTATTTCATACACATGCAAGTAACAACACTTCCATGATCCTTGTATATATCTATGTGTATACACAGAGAGAGAGACACACACAAACACACACACACACACACACTGATGTCTACATGTATATATGTATGCATAGGATCTGTTGCAGGTGAGGGATATCTCCTTATCTCTAAGGAAAGTAGATTGCACTGAGAAGTATACACTTTGTATGGGTTTAATCCAACATATCGTTGAATGGAGCCCTGTAATTCTGTGTCTATTTTTCTCGTGCTTATATCACTTAAGCTAGGTTCCTTTCTCTGTTTTGCTTATGTGTGTGTGTTCACATACACATTATCTTATGTACTAGTGTTCATAAACAAAGAGAATGTCAAAGTTGCATAAGATTCAAGGGAGGGCCGTGCAACTTGGATGTGCATAACTGGTTTTTTGCTCATTTCTCTCTCCGACTCTTTATGAGTCTATGAGAGTAAAAAAGTGACCCCTCTGTGTCCACACACACACACATAACCTTTCAGCTGATTTCACCTTACTTTGCAGGCCAAGGTCACAGACATCTAACACTGCTGTTGAAACTAGAAGAAGTACTGAAGGTGGCCATAAGAAAAGGTAGTCAGTTTATTTCTCTCTCCAGGTATCTGTTTCAAAGTTTCATGTTTTTTCCACCTAGCTATTTTTAAACTTCTTATACGGTGATGTAAATTTTAGGATCTTACTAAGTCCATGGTCTCTAATTTGAATTTATTAGCTTTCATATTGTGGTACATGTAAAGCATGTATATTTGCTTTGGTTTTCATTCCGCCCATTTTATATTCATGGTAGGCCAGGGTACATTCTTCTTTGTTGCCATTTTTATCTTGGCTTTGCAATTTTACTTAGAAAATCTCTTGGACATGGTCACAGGGATAATGATTTGCACCGTTTGCTTTTTATGCCAAATGGACTTCCAGATGGGACTGAATTGGCTTATTATGCCAGAGGGAAGGTGACTACTGTTTAAATCTAATATCGGATATTCTATTTTTGTTGTGCATGCATCATTACTTATACAAGCCTTGTACAATTTTGCAGAAAATACTTGATGGTTACAAGCAAGGGAATGGTATAGTTTGTAGCCATTGTGACACAGAGGTAAACCATATTGCTTGTACTCATTTGTTCTTGGTTTTTTAAACAGGGTTTTTTTAGGGTCAAGTATACATGATCAACAAACTATCAAATTGGTCTCATTTAGGCACAAAACTAAATTTTGTATTCTTTTAGCGATCACATTATAGTTTGTTGCCTAAATGTGTACTAATCTGATAGTTTGTTGGTCAAATATGATAAATTGTTACTTTTTAGTAAGGGTTAAGTATATGTTCAAAAGTAAAGTTCAATGGCTAAATGTGTACAATTTTTTTTCTCTAGCGGCTAATGTGACAAATCTGAGAGTTTGTTGGCCAAATATGTACTTAGCGCCCCCGGCCCCGTTTTTTGAAAATCACTCTTTTGAGACACATTTTATTCTGTATTCACTGCATATTTCCTGCATGGCGTGGGTGTGGTTGTTTCTGTTAATAATTTATTTACTTCTCTTTAACAGATCAGTCCTTCACAGTTTGAAGCTCATGCTGGATGGGCTGCCAAACGTCAACCGTGAGTGGTGTTCTGAAAGCGAAATCTGATACGGATCATAAATTTGTAGTAATCTAATACTCATGACATGCACTGTGTTAATCTAATATCCTGTTCATTTGCAGCTATCGCCATATCTATATTTCTAATGGGCTGACACTCCATGATATAGCTCTGTTGCTTGCAAATGGTCAAAGTATCGCTACCAGCAACAGTGATGATATGTGTGCAGTATGTGGAGATAGAGGAGAACTAATTATATGTGATGGATGCCCTCGTGCTTTCCATGCAGGTGGAGCTTTATCTGTTCATTGCAATAATATTGCATTATCAATTAATCACAAATTTTTTCTTAATTTATATATTTAAGGTCAACAAGACATCAAGACGTCGTTATTGATATATTTATTATATCCAGTATTTCATTTTCTAATAAACACATGCTTTATGCTTTAAATGGGCATTAAGGAACTGTTTACTCCCATGTCTTTGTATGTGTATGCAAATTAATATCAGTATTTCTGTATTGTGCCTAAATGTAAATGTTGCTTGGGTTTTCTTTTCATGTCTGTGATTACAAACTAATGTTATGTGCACAATGTTTAAAAGTTACACACACATACACATATCTATACCCATAAGTGGGTTTATGAATGGGGTTTGTCTTGTTTAACATTTATTATGTCCGTTATTGGTTGACCGTGTTAAAGAAATTAGACAAAATTATTAAACATATGACCGTAGAAAAGGAAATAAAATGGAGCCTGTATGTTACTAGCATGTAAGTATATATTTTATGAAGACATTTGTTTGCTGTGTAACTATGTAATATGTAGTGAGAATTCCCTTAGAAGTACATTAATGCATAAGACAGGTTGCTTGCTCTGCAGTACGAGCCTCATACAAAGCCGCGCCCCTTTAACATGATAAAGAGGGGCCGCCTTCTCAGTTATGTCCTACTTCTGATTCATTTTGTTACTAAAAAAGGAGGAATTTTAGTACCAAATGCTGGGCACTCCTTGGTAGAGCTTATTTATTTTTTCGTGCTGAACCTGGTAAACGAACAAATAGGGGGTCTTTCCGGAAATGTTAAACAAAAGTTTTTCCCTTGCATCTTGCAATAAGTCAAGGATACGTCAAGCATTTAATTTGTTTTGTCCCATCTCCCCAATCAGCTGCACCCATAGAAATCAGGATTTTCATGTGACTGACATAAACATGATGCTAACAATTTGCCGTATGAGACTTGCCATGATGGTGATCTACGATCTGATTTTATTTCATCCATTAGGGTGCGTTTGGTAGAGTGAATCTCAAGGAATGGAAACGAGGAGATTTAAAAACTTTTTCAAGCCATGTGAAATGAGAATACACTAACAGATTTTGAATTCTTATATATTTCCCAATTTCTAGTGTTTACTCAATTATCCTCATTTACATTCCTTAAGTCTACTAAACACATTAAGACACCCTTATAATAGCAATGGTATAAGACAAAGTAAATAAAAAATAGGAGGTGGAATATTCTCCTGTGCTATATTGCCATCAAGCAGTGATTGTATGAATGGTTTTCTTTTCATTAATTGCCACATAGAAATATCGAATACTTCACTTGAGAATTTTGGACTAATATATATAGCTTCTAGCTTGCAGCTTGTTTGGGACTGGAGGGTGTTCCTTCTGAAGATTGGCACTGTCCATTTTGCAGAGACAGTATTGGTTCTGGTAGGAAAGCTTCTGCAGAGTCCAGGCCGATCGTTATCCGCCTGACCCGGGTTGTTAAAGCCCGTGAATATGAAACCGGTGGTTGTGTTATTTGCAGGTTTGTAAATGTCAGATCAAGTGTAACATTCCCTCTGGAGTCTGGACCATAGTGCCATACTCCTTCTAGTTTTTACATTGTGCCTGCATACTTGCCTGAGTGCTGAAAAACGGAGATTCCACAACTGAGATAACAGGTTCAAGTCGGGCACCAATTTTCTTGCACTGGGGGACTTTGCGATCCCCCCTCCTCCCCCAACAACCACCCGAAAAAAAAAAACCAGGGGCAAGTTGGGGGCTGCCCCAGTGGTGGGAGTCATTCTTAGTTTTTTTTTTTTTTTTTACCATAAACGTGTTAATATGTTGTTCATAGATAATATCTCACAGAGATGGTATTTATGTACTTGATTTTGTTATTTGTGCGAGGGTATATATTGCTCCAATAGGATGCTGGCATGTAATATGGGCTAGAGAGTTGAGAGGCCAAGCATAGGGTTTGAATATCAGTGTGTGTGTGTGTCAACTAATGATGCTTGTATTGTTGTGTTATGAACTCCAAAGTAGGTGAGAGGGCTTGAGGATGGTTAGTCTTTTTTAACTTAAGGATTGTTGGTGAAAACTCTAATCTACATTATGTGTTTGATTCTAACATCTTGAAGTTCTCACTGGTCCATACGTCCTATACTCCTATAATTACAGCTAATCATGTCTCCATATTGATACATGTTTCCCCGATTCCTCACTTGCAAGTTCATTGGAGTGTTTGTATGTTTCACTTAGTCCTATATATCCTTTTTAGCTACAAGATTCATAGAAAAACTATGATTATGCTCCATCATTGGAGAACATGGTCAACTTGATTGACATGCTAAATAAATTTCTCTCAAGTATAAATGTATAATAGAAAAATGCAATATATGACATCAACAAGGTGCAGTTTAATCTACCAAGTTTTGTGCTTTGAGTCATCCTCATGCGTCATAAAAAAGTGGCTAAAGATTTTGTTTTGGTTGACTGTGTACTGCACAAGATTTGGTACATGAATCATCTGGTTAAAATGCAGAAGTGATCATCTGGAAGGCTCTTTATCTTGAATATCTGAATAATATTTTATGAACTTTTTATTTAGCTTTTAATATAATTTTGGACATTAGTTGTGGATGTTCTCATTGATATAAGTTTGTGTTACACCGACCAATCTGTTTTTATGTCTCTCTACCAGGGCCCATGATTTCAGTGTTGCTGAATTTGACGATCGAACAGTGATGCTATGCGATCAAGTATGCATGATCCTTCTTATATACCATGTTCTTGTGTTATGTGCTTCTCTAATTATTGTAACATTTGTATTTCATCCTGCCTAGTGTGAGAAGGAGTACCATGTTGGTTGTTTAAGGGAGACTGGGATATGCGATTTAAAGGTAAGCTTCAAGATCTTTCCTGTATCTGAAGTTTCTGAACACTTGATGTATTTATGAGCAGCTAAAGATTGGATGCTATTCATTCAATTGTAAGCAGGCACTCCCGTCAGATAAATGGTTTTGCTGTGATCACTGTGATATGATTCATGGTGCTATTCAAGATGTGGTTGTTAATGGAGCAGCTGCAATTTCGGGTTCAGTTTTGAGTACCATCAACAAGAAACACATAGAGAAAGCAGTAGTTGAAGGAGCTCCGAATGAAATTAGGTGGCGGATGTTAAGTGGGAAAAGCCGCTATCCTGAACATCTGCCACTGCTGTCTAGGGCTGCTGCCATTTTCCGGGTATGTTTTTCTTTTTACCATTTGGAGTTCTGTTCATATATGTTTCTGTAAGAGTTTGGGTCTGAAAATGCTACTTGGTTTGTGATTTTTTTTTCCCAATGTTTCTTGTGTGCTTTATGAGATTCTCTGAAGTCATAAGTGGTTTTAAGAATGGGTGAGACTCAGATGATATGCATGATAAGAGTTGGGGGGGATGCTTGGTTTGTGTAGAAAACTAGAAATTGAAAGCAGGATATTTTCTCTGATTTTGTGGAGATTGGATCATAATGATGATATTCACATCCCTAAAAGTCAGCCCTAAATCTCTATGTGAAATTTCAGCACATTTGTTTATTTTTATAATTTCGATTCTTCCTTTGATTTTTTCCCCTCTATACAAGTCCCTTTTTGTGTTATTTCTTGTACAAAAAATTCTATGATGATAAAAAGTTGTATCAATGAATATACTAAGGAAAGACGATGCATGACAAATCTAGCAAGGAATGGGAATGTAAATGGATATTGAAATACTAAGGAATGTGGATGCATGACAATCTCATTCCTCCCAATTTTATAAGGATTCATTACCCATTATAGGGTAACGAGCCATTATGTTATAGCCCTAAGAAGCATCATTAGGCAATTTCATTGGCTCATTGCCGTTATCTACATGCTAATATCTCCAAGCAAGCATCACTTTCTCTGTGTTGGACATATTTTGTGGGCATAAGTGTGTGATTTGTTATATTTGCAGGAGCTATCTTGGTTTTCCAAGTAGCTCTTGCTCATAACTGTTAACTATATCAGTGGAGAATTGATGGGGTATGCACAATGGAGGAGATTGCCTCTATAAAAAGTCCTTTGTGCAACTAACTGAATGAAAACAGTGTGGCTTCTGAAAAGATATTTGATTAAATATGCATCCATGCTTTTTCATGCCATGTCTTTGCTGTATATATGAAGGCTTCATGAACCATTACATATTGACTTGCTTCAGTGAAGTTTTCTTTCCCAAGTCATTATCTATTGTACTAAAGGTATGTTGTATCCCATCTGGCAGGAGTGTTTTGATCCCATTGTTGCTAAATCTGGCCGTGATCTAATACCTGTAATGGTATATGGGTAAGTTTTTGTGCCGTGCTTTTTTTAAAAGGCAAGTTAATCCCATGAAGTTGAAACCTGTGGGAGTTGAACTCAGGACCTCCTTTAGAGGATCCTAAGACTCAACCATTAAGCTACCCCTATGGGGTTTTGTGCCGTGCTGCTTGTTTTGATGATTTTGTTCTAGGGGCCAGGATGGCTGAGCTCTGGCTGGAGTGCTGGACCTTCTAGCAGACTAGTAACTCTGATATTCTTAAGAATTTTCAATCTCAACCCCCCCTTAAAAAAACACAGACACACACATTCAACTTTGATGTTTCATCAAGTTGAAGCTTGATGTTTAACTTTTGCTAGATAAAGGAAGTGAACAAATGACGTTTGGGGTTATCTTGAAAAAGGAAACGGCTTCCACTATTGCATACAAGGATATCAGATTTTAAAAACCATATATAACTAAAAGAATTGTAGTTTGCATGTATGTTTAATTGAATTGAGAAAAGGAGGAAAATGCTAAAATGTTTTCTTTTCAACTAAAGGTTGTGACCCCAAATGGCGAAATGCTGTTATAGAATCTGCCAGATTATTTTTCATGGGGCACGAGTATTCTCCCTTATCAGTTATCACTGTATGTTTGTATAGTTGTTTGGTTAGATGATACGAATTGGATAGCTACTATGTTCATAGGGATCTTGAAATGGAACATATTTTGGTCACTTGCGTTTTCCCGCCGTTCAGTTTTGATAGTTCATTACACATTGACTTGCTTCAGTGAAGTTTATGTGAGCAAATTCATGTATCTATGCAGGAGAAATATATCTGGGCAAGAGTTTGGAGGAATATATTGTGTTGTTCTGATGGTGGGGTATGTTGTTTATTGGAAAATTTATCTGACGATTTCTATTTTTCTGTCTTTCATTTTTATTGTTTAGTTATATTTCAAGACCCAGTATTCTACCATCTATTCAACATGCATGTGCAGGTCAGTAGTTGTATCTGCAGGTCTCCTGAGAATATTTGGACGGGAGGTTGCTGAGCTCCCCCTGGTGGCTACCAGTAGACAGCACCAAGGGAAGGTGAGTGCATTGCGTACCAGCTGGTTATGTTATTCTAGAGTATAGTTAATCGTTCTTCAATTTGTTATTCTTTCTTCATGGTTCCCAGTCCACCAATTTAGAATACTATGAAAAGTGTTTCACCAATTTGTACTTTTGATATACCTTTTCCTGCAGGGATATTTTCAAGCTCTATTCTTCTGTATTGAGGAGTTACTCCTGTCATTGGGTGTTGAACTCCTTGTGCTTCCAGCTGCTGAAGAAGCTGAATCAATATGGACTAAGAAATTGGGTTTCAGAAAGATGAGTGACAAACGGGTAAGGGTCAAAGATAATATATCACATATTACCAAAATTCTCTTGGTATGTTGCTTTGTTGTTTCTAGGGTTAAAATTAATTGCCACCAAGAACTTATTTTTTGTGGACTGGGTCATTAATCATGCTACAGAAAATTTTCAAATCATGTGACATTTGCCTAATATGATCCCATTATCTTGTTGCATTTTAGCAAGATTTTTGCTGTAGGCTATATACGGGACAAACTCAAGCATATACTTGTAAATGCTCACTTTTTAATACTTCTTTAGGTTTAGTGGTTCACTTTTTCTTGATGTGCTTCTTAGAAAGATACCCATCAGAGATGTCCGTATTCTATTAGTTGCGTGTTGATAGACTCTGATACCACAGGAATAGCGAAAGAAGTTAAGAACAATTTATCCAATGAATTTTGGGATAGGGAGACACAGAACAAGTAGGGCTGCATGCTTAGTATATTGAAGTGTTGGCTATATTTAGTAATTTGTTTCTTTGGCCTGTGGAACGGCTCTGGAGTTGCAGATTGGCTATTTTCTTAACCGTGCCAGCATTTTGGTTTGTGTTCCCATAGACATGCCCTCACATATCCTATGTATTTGGTACTTTTTTTTGCTCTTCATGTCATCAAGGGTGCATTTAATACAGTGGAATCGGTAGAATGGAATCCCATAAGGTTTCTAAATCTTTTTTTTTTTCATGGAGATAAGAGCCTTAATTCTCTATATAGAGTAGAGAATTGAGTTAGTTATAAATTTCATATCTCCTCTCCTTATTAAAATGGAGAGAATCTAAAACATGGAAAGGGAATGGAGTGTTTATAGTCTTCCCTTCATTTCTATGTCAATCTTTATTTATGCATGACTATCATAAACTGACATCATGAGTTTTTATCAAATAAAATTACAAAAACAATCATGTGAATGGATGACACATTCACAAGATGTCATCCATTTACATGATTTTTTTTTTTTTTTTTTTTTTTTTTGTAATTTAATTGATAGAAACTTAGGAAACAATTTATTTAAAACATATAAGTTATTTTATACAATGTTATGTAAAAAAAAATGTTATCATTTGGAGTGGTACTTATGGTACTACTCATTTGATCCTTGTTCTATATATATCCACCGTGTCCTAGACTTGTAAGACTTCTTATATAAGTGTTGGTATCTTTACGTCTAGCTGTGTGTCTGGGAAGTGAAGTTAGTACAAGGATTTGACATTCTTCAAGATACTCTTAATTCCCTACGGATGCAGATGCATATAATAACGTTATTAATTGTGACGTGGGTAGTTGAATTCATTTTCTGACCTATTAGTTGCTTATTACTCCTTAAATAGTAGTTGATGACAGTTTAATCGTATTTTTGGTTTATTAATAATATATTATGAGCTTATTAACATATGTTATAACTTTTATTCAAACAGTATTCGGAGTACTCGAGGGACATCCAACTCACCATATTCAAGGGAACATCAATGCTTGAGAAGGAAATGTGTCGTGCGACACCGTAATCACAACGTGGTTGTAGAGAGAGTAAAGTGATGCAGGAAGACAAAATATACAAAGTTTTTTTTTTTTTTAAAATAGTTTTATAGGCAGCCTGAATTCTGTTAGTTTTTGGTAAAATCATAAATGGAGGTTTGTCTTTTTTGAGTTAAAGAGCATGAAGTAGCAATCTGAGATGAAAGGGGTGCTGGTAATAAAAATGGGTTTTCTTGCATTGCATCTGTGGATTGTGGAAGTGTTATATATTGGATTTGGGTTTTGTTTATGCTTGGGGCAAGGTCGGTCTACTAGAGCTGAAATCAAACACGAAACATGTATGGTATAATGTCGCTATAATCATAGAAACGATGTGAATTGAAACCCTAGAGAGTGAGACTACGGACCGGCAAGAAAGAAAGAGACGGCCATACAAGGTTAGCGAGCCACTCGTAGAGAATTCTCTCTGTATGAGTTGTGTTTTCCCGTCTCTTGGTGCTGTCTCCTCTAGCACAGTAAGCGGGATTGAGAGTAATTCTCTCCAGTAACCTAGGTTGTGTTTGGTAGAGAGTATCGTAGAGTAAAGAATTATGGATAAAATCAATGGTTTTTTAGACCATGAAGTTTGAAGATACAATAACTATATGATTATTGTAATTATATTTTCTCCAATTTGAGCTTCTACTAAATTCTCAACCATTGTTAGAGAATTGAAATAATTGAGTTTTAATATATACATTGATACAATTTGAAAATTTATAGAGCATTTATATATACAATTCAAGTCTCCTAATTAATAGTTTGTATTTTTTTTTTTTTTCGATTCTTCTATTCCAAACACAACCTTATGGTCTCAGAGTTGTGATTTGGGAAACAATTTCATATATCATTAAGAGTAAATTATAAAAATGGTCTCGCTGGTTTGCAATAAATTTTCAGTGCGATATTGAACTTTCAAGTTTGCATGAACAATCGTTATACTTACGGTTTGGTCATTTTATCGTTAACTTTAACCCTTACTTTATTAAATTTCCTCAAATGATTAATTTATCATTTCTAAAATTGTAAATTTTGGTCCTTTAATATTATAAATTATAAGAAATTTTGTCAAGAATTGTGAAAGAAAATATATGAAATTCAATTTTTAGGTCGAAAAATGATAACGAAATTTTTTTTTTTGTTGAAACAAAGAACATAAAAGTAATTTTTTACCATCCTCATTGGTTATTGATAACTTATTCAGTCAAAATTATTTTTTATACTATCTTTCTTATAATATTTTGATTTTCTACTGAATGTGTGGATTATTTTATTAGTTATTTATTAATGATGCCAAAGATATATAATATTATAATAACCTATAAATATTATTAAAAAATTAAATATAGTCAATTCTTATGAAGTTATGTGCCATTATCATGAATTAACATGTTGTATTTTTAATTTTTAAAAATTACATTTAAACAAAATATAATTTATTTTTAAATTCGTATCAAATAAAATCTAATACTCTAATAACTTTTATTATAATATAATAAAGTTTAAAAAAATATTAAAAAATAATTACTACTCATATATGTTTAAAAATATAAAAAATTAATAGGTCACGATAAATAATAATATCATATACTTTGGTTTAAAATAATAATTTAATCTTACCTTTTAGTGTATAATGTCTTATATAAACAAGAAAATACTAAAAATATCCGCGTAATACGCGAGTAAATAAACTAGTAATTAACAAATGAGTAATAATATTCGGAGGATAAAAATATATAAAATGGTAAAAGTGTAAAACAACTATTTTAATATAAATTTAACACAGAGACGTTTAACTTTAACAGCTTTAAGACCATTGACGTGAATACGTGATAAAACTAGGGAACTGTTTATATAATAAAATTATTTTAAGGTGGGGGTATATATATCCCACCTTTGTTCGATTAAAATCCCCAAATCGGCTTTAGGGAATCGGTAACCCTAATTTGTTGGGTGTTGGAAACCAACAATCTCCTCCAATGGCGACGATCAGTTTGAGAAAGGGAAACACAAGGCTCCCACCAGAAGTAAACAGGGTTCTCTACGTACGCAACCTGCCGTTCAACATCACTTCCGAAGAGATGTACGATATTTTTGGAAAATACGGTGCAATTCGCCAGATACGTATCGGAACCAACAAGGATACGCGAGGCACTGCCTTTGTTGTCTACGAGGATATATACGATGCCAAGACAGCAGTCGATCACCTTTCTGGTTTCAACGTTGCAAATCGCTACCTGATTGTGTTGTATTATCAACAGGCGAAGATGAGCAAGAAGTTTGACCAGAAGAAGAAAGAAGAGGAGATTACTAAGCTTCAGGAGAAGTATGGAGTTACTGCCAAAGATCTCAAGTGAGTTTGTGTACGTCTGACGAATTTTTAAATATAATAGTAGGGTGGATTTGTAAGATAACGAATTTCGGTACCGTGATATTTTTCTGAATTCAAACCAGTTCATGAAATCCATTTGGAATTCAAGTCTGATTAGTGTATGGGAGGCTTGCCTTCACTTTGAACTTTGATTGTATGCAGTTTGATTGTGAATTTGCAATAGAAGCTTCTTCATCTCTTTTTATTTTCCATGTTCAAAACCTACCAGCGAATTCCAGTTGAGTTTTTCAAATGATTCTTTGTAATTTCATGATAGTTTTCCTGTTGATATAGCATGTTTGGATTCAAAGTTTTTTTTTTTAGGAAACTGGATCGAATTTGAGAGAGTTAATATATTTCGAGGCAATCTTGAGGTGACTAGGTAACTAATTAATGTTATCTTCTGATCAGTCAAGTAAAAGTCTGCGTTTTGAATCTTTGGCTTAAGGGTTTAAGGATTAGGAATCAAGGACACATATATGCATATGAATTACAGTATCCAAATATTGGGAAAACGCAATATCACATTGTGTTTTTGGTTATTGAACTCCTTTTCAACATATTTTAGTGGTTTCTAGATTTATCATCTAACAGATAGGTTTGCATTTTGATCGGGTTAATTTACACAGTTTGGCCTTTTGCCCCAATGACTGCCCCTTTCATTCAAGCACTACAATTATGAAGAGTATGATATATTGGTGTAGGATTTATGAAGAGTCAACAGGGTTTGTTCACATAGCAACCCATGTGGTGGTTTCTACAAGTAACATTAGTATAAGGTGCTGCTCCATGATAGGAGAATTACACACACACACACACACACACACACACACACACACACACACATATATATATATATATATATATATATATATATATATATATATATATATATATATGTGTGTGTGTGTGTGTGTGTGTGTGTGTCTCTTTTCTGTTATGGTTTTTTCAGATCTAAGTTGAATAGAAAAGTTACTCCCCTCCTTAAATCTTCTTCTCTATCAATTTTGTTGGCTATTCATTGGCTAACCTAATTGCTTAGAAAGTGATTCAACTTTGATATTATCAACCTCAGTCTACAGGTGTTTATCAGAAAATTTGCAGATTTTCTTCCTTTTCATTTCTGCAGCCAAGAGATTATTTAGTTGTTTTTTTTTTTTTTTTTTTTTTTTTTTTTTTTTTTTTTTTTTTGTGTTAAAACCAAATCTAGCAAATCAATACTGTGATGCTCTGGCAGAATAATTGCAACTCTTTTTTATGGTTTATTTTTTAGAGGGTGTGAACACACACCCAAGCTTTGCTTGCACCCAAATTGCACCTGGTATGACCACGCATCCTCAATTGCCAATGCTAGATGGATAATGATCCACCGGCACAAACTAGATCCATGGATAGTTTGCAATGTTGTAAAAGTCGCTAGGCAGTAGTCGGCGGCGGACTTGGATTGGAATTTTTTTATGTAAATTTAGAATTATATGTACAACATATTTGTCAACCATAATTGTTAAAATCTTCAAAAAGACATACTTCAAATTTCAAATATAGAATTCTAGTTCATTAATATGATAATTAGAATGTTACATTGGTGCTCCTTGATCATATTGTTCAATGATTTGTACTCCATTTGACCCTAATCTAATGTTTTTTTTTCCTTTTCTTATCATTTTCTCATTTAGAACAATCATTAATATTATAATTAAAATATTACAATGATGCTTCTTAATCGTCTTGATCATATTGTTCAATGATTTGTACTTCATTTAACCCTAATCTAATCTAATGCTTTTTTTTTTCCCTTTCTTATCTTTTTCTCATTTAAACAAAGTTGACCATTTGACTGACTGCCTAGACTGACTCCGCCTAAACAAGGCTGATTGCTAATCGCATCGCCAAGGATCCGATCAGCGCCTAGGCGCCGATTAGTTGGCCACCTAGGCTGATTTTTGCAATATTGGTGTTTTGTTTTAAACAAGTACCAAGAGGGATCTAGCTCATATCATACACCATATTGTTCCGCATATATTGTCATTCCATGTCTTATAATTAGTGGAAACAGATACCACAGCGTAAACATAACAGAATTTGGATTTGTTCATGTTCAAGAGTTCTTCAATGCTGATAAAGCATCCTTTGTTGCAGCAGAGATAACAGAGTCTGAAGCGTTGGGCAGGTAATAATATTTTCCTGAAAAAGTAATGGAATTAGCAATAAAAAGAAAGAAACTGGATCACACAAGAGTTTGGTGGCTCCAGGATAGGCACCTTGGGCAACTCGAGCAATCTCTTTGGCAAAACCAGTCGAAACAAACTTATTTTCTGTGTCGATGACCAGGAGAGACATTCCCGCTTTGTAAATTTTACCAGCCACTTCAAGTATCTCGTCCTTCAAAATGGCACAACCGAATGAACGAAAATCTAACATATGTTTTTACATTTTATACTACAGTAAAGCATAAAGGTATTGCAAATTTTCCAGTCTCCTTCGAGTAAAACCCAAAATGAGACCCAGGTTCTAGTTTCTCTTTAAATTTTATATAGGAAGGGGAAGAGGATTTGGTGTTTTATCCACTTCAGCATGTCACAAATGTGTACGCCTGGAATACTGAATGACGATTCTGAGTAAACGCCACCTCCTTGGGTTTTATTGGTTGTAGTAATTTAGCATTTTCATTTTGTGGGTGCTTACAAAGAGAAACAATTATGTGAGTATGGTTGAGAAATGAAGACAGAGACCAGAGGAAATTGTAGAAAGGTATGTAGGCCAAGTATATTCAGGATTAAGCCAACTGATGATAGGTCCAAGTTTTGAGAAACAATTTACCTTCAACTCTTGAGAAGAAGGCCTGGGTGCATCTGCAGCCATTTCTGGATCATTGGATCTTTTCAGTGAAATATTTGCTCTACCATCAGTTATTGCTACAATCATTATACGTCCAACATCTCCACTCTTCTCTGCATTCATCCCAACCCTAACAGCCTGAGTAGATCCCAATAAACCAGACCGTTAGCCAAACCAACATATATGAAGAAGAAATATCAGTTAAAGAAATACAAATCTAAAAGCATTTTTTTACTAGCATACCATTTAAAGATCCCTAAGTTAGCAACTGTTTTAGTTTGTTAACACCACTTGTGCAGCCTTATCCATGTTTGCTCGGTTCTTAATTCATTATCTTTTCTTATGCAATGGCACCCAATATACCAAATTTAGTTTAATTCATACCATGGCAAGTCCATGAGCAAGGGGAGAACCTCCACCGCATGGAAGCCTCTCTAGTCGTTTCCTAGCCATTGAAATGGATCTTGAAGGGGGCAAAAGAACCTCTGCAGCATCTCCACGGAAAGGAATAATGGCGACCTATTAAGTTTTATTGAAATGGAAAAATGAAATTCAGATGGTCGTGACACATAAAAGAAGGGTGGAAAAGACAACCTCATATAGACGATCTGAAAGCTGAGCAATCGACAATAACCTACATTTATGGCTGAAATTTCCAACGAAGTTCATATCTATATAGAAGTGATTGTGAACTATGGATGTGAACTCTTAAACATCCCATACTCATCAAAAGTGTTCTTGTACACATTAAAGCACGATAAGATGTAATAATATGTTCAAGAACAATATTAGTAGTTGTTTATCTGATACACTCATGTTCGGTTTTGACCCTCTAGCAACTAGCTTGGGATAATAGGGCTTTTTGTTTTTTCATGTAATAAATTACATTACCTGATCTCTGCTTGTATAGCTCTCTGCTAATAGTTTAAGTGCAGCACCTTTTGCGTTCTGCATTCGATTTAATGCCATGCTTCCACTAGCATCAACTACAAATATAACCTGTCATGTGTGAAAGAGAACATACCATAAACAATGTGATAGCCTGGCCATACAGAAATTTCCTGTTTGTGCAGGTCAAAGGTTCAACATTTTTATCCTTTCATCATTGATATACACGTGTCTGAGCATGTCCTTCCACACAAAAGTCTTGGTAGTGAGTGAATACCTTACAATTCGAGGATCACAAAAAAAACACATTTATTCAACTCCCTGAATATCAATATAAGTTTCGAATGCAGTCTGTTTCCAGAATTCAAGACCAGAAATATAACGTTTGCTTTAATTGTAACAAGCGATGCAATCTCATGACTGCTCCAAAGATCAGTCCAACAGATCGTCTTTGCAAGTTTAATACAAACATACTGTAGTTTAATTGTTTAAGGCATGGAATACATTGATCAGAAACAAGTTTGGCAGGTGTCAAAGGAGTTGAGGCAGACAGTAGCATACAAGACTGAATCATGGGTACTTACCAAGGCTCCTGCTTTCCGGGCCATTCTTTTAGCTCTCATGTCTGTTTTCTCTACAAACACTTTTCTAACCTTTTGTATGTCCTTCTCCCTACGCAATTTCTGATACGGTGCAGCTGCTCGCAAAGTTGCATCAACAGCCAATCGTTTTACTGGACCCTATTTAAAGCCAAAAGAATAACAACAGGGGTTAGAATGATCACCAGGATGGATATATGAAAAACAAGGGGAAAAAAAGTAGAGATAGATAAAATTCAAAGTGCAAACGAAAGTAATATGCTTCAATTTGTATTTCTCATGGTTCTATAAAGAAAGTTCACAATTTGGACTTTGGAGTATCTGCCAGTTAATTACTTTGTCCATGTTCTTTTATAGAAGAGAGCCGTATTTTCAACCTTGGGAAGCATCGGTTTAATATATCGACCTCTATCCTCTGAGAAAATGACATTCTTTGCTCTCCCGGCTTTCCCTTTGCGTCTTTGTGCTTGTTGTGCAAAGAACAGAAGTTTCTCATCCACCAGACCCCCTTCTGCATCAAAGATAAATTCTTCAGGTAGTTGGTCCTGTTGCTGTTCATTCTCCTCGTTGTCATTCTCATCATCTTCATCCTGTTTATACAATAAAGCTCCTCTCATTTATGCACAAATTGGGAACAAATTTCTACATTAGTAAGAAAAAATAACTTGATCTGTTCTAGTTTGATTTGAAGTATATAAACCATGCTGACAAACCTCTTCCTCTTCTTCTTCATTCTGGTTCTCAGAATCTTGATTTTGGGGAGGGGGCGGAGGGGGTGGAGGCTGCTGCTGTTGCTGATCTGGAGGGTTCTCATTAAGAATTGAACGAGGAAGAATGACGAGTTCTACCTGTCATTTTATAACCATAAATTGGCATGGTAAGGTCTCTATGGCTTGGAAATTACAGTCCATGAGTTGGCACAGTTGAAATTTTCTTAACATAGCTAACCAAACTAAGAGAATTTCTGCAGTTATTAAATAGTTTATTTGCAAAGATGAAACTATAACAATTGGATAAGCTGTGTGAAACATGGACGGTGTTATCTTCTTTTGTTTTAATCATCAAGTTTACATGATAAACCTTGTTGCATGATCAAACAACTTGCAGAAGCGATGCTAAATTGGACTGAAAGAAAGTAAACTCTTCTGGTTAACAGCACCTGTAAGTTGTAACTTCACAATAATGAAAATCAATACAGACTTATAGAAATATTAGGCATTGATTGTGAGTTTGTAATACCCAGACTCGTGCACAAATTTTTTAACTGACCACCTTCAATTACCCCCAAGTTGTTTTTTAACCAAATTATTCTGAGCTAAATCACTATATTCATGTTGGAAGAATGTTACATGTATCTTTTAGAATTTACGATATTCTACTGCAACAAACAACTTCTTCTAACAATCTAACATTACATTCTGGAGCACATAACCTCAATTCCAAAAGGCTACAATAAAACACAATGCAATTCCACTATACATGCCAAAGGTGATAATTTTCAGGTTTGAATTGATATACATTATTACCATTTTCAAGAAAATTATGGTAACTAAAATAGACTGATAGAATGATTACAATCAACTTAAAGAGAACTATTGCTTATGAACTACCGTAGGTCTCTGTCCACTGTGAGAGAGAGAGAGAGAGAGAGATCTATGAGAGAAAGGATCACATATAAATCCAAACCCTAACTCAAATAATGCATTAGGAATTAAAGAACACTAACAAAAGAATATTCAGATATGGAATGAATAGAATATCATGCATTTATGGAGGCCTATGAAGGAAAGCCAAAGTCATTGTAGAAAGTCATGCTATATCTTTTTTGTATTATAATTTATAAAAAAGAGCTGCGAATATTCAAAGATGATCGAAAAAAACTAAGGGGGCGTTTGGCTCACAGGATAGATTTTGAAGGATTTGGAATTTGTTTGAAATTTGGATTACAATAAAAATGAACAACTATGTGTTTACATTTCATCAGAATCTGTGGTTGAAGAAAACTATCATTCCTAGCTATTTGTAAATGAATTTAGATTCCTAACATTTCACATAACTCATACCTTTAACTAGCTTTAAACACCATTCCACACTTCAACCAATCAACCAATATATGCTATAAATTAAATTCTAATTCATTCAAATTCCATTCCTCGAGACAAACGCGCCCCATAAATTCCAGTTGACATGAATCTGTATCAAGTGTTAAAAGTGACCCCAAGGTTGAGGGTTCGAGTCCCATTGTGGACAAAGGTGTAGATTTAGGAGTAGGATTAGAGTGTGTGTATGTGTTCTGCTGTTAAAAAAAGTAGATAAAAAGAGCAAAATGAAAATGTTTATAATTGATAACTGGAATTCAGAATATGATTGATTTTAGAAGGATAATGATGTAATAACCCGATTGAAATTAGTGTAAAACACTGAACCAGTAATTTACTGTAAAAAGTAGTTATTACACCTTTATTTGATTGCTTAACTCCAACCGGTTGTTAAAGGCTATTTTTATGTAAATGAAACACGTGCTGCAAAAGATCACTCAAGGATTATTTTCCTTAATATGCAGAAAGCATCAATAAGTGGGCAAAGACTTTCAAGAAACAGTTCCCTGGAAAAGAAATAAACAAGTTCAAAATTAGATACTTACAGATTTCTTCAGGTCATCCACATTGACCTTTTCACGACCTTCTAGAGCAGCCAAACATTTGGCAACACGTGCGGCATATAGTTCAGCCCGGTGTCCCTGTAAAGCCCTCAGAATGTAAAAAGCTATGTACAGTGTCTGGTATCTTATAACATCGTATTACATTCTAGATTCTTTTATCCATGTCAATATAAAGCCACCAAGCCGAGTATATTCTTCCAGTTCTAACCCAAAAAGGTGGGATGCAGTGTATTTTATAGCTACGGAATGGGTTTACGTTCCAGCATACAAAATACATCCAAACAAATGAAAGATTTATTTAGTCTGGATTTTACAAAAAGCCATTCATATGGGTGATGGGAATCGTAATCACCCAGTATAGGAGTCTAACATATCCTTGGATTTGAGGAGCAATCCTCGAATCTCTAGTTCTTTTCAATTCTATTATTTTTCAGTGGTTTAGGCGTTCCTAGTTTGAAATCCTACGGATAGGATTTCTAATGCAAAGAGTTTACACAAATCTAACCTGGCAACCACCACGGAGAGCTTCCATGACCAGGTATTTCAGTTGCTCTCGGCTAATGCTTACATCCTTCAAATATTCCCTTGCCAAAATAATCTGTATGGAAACACCAGGCTCCTTTCAGTAGCATATTTACCAACATTTGATGCATCATTTAGCCAAGAATTTGGAACATTTACAAAATTAGAAGTGATATCTAACCTGCTTTGATGAGTATGTATATTGTGTCTTTTTAACTAACAACTAATTCAATATGTTGCACATATTATGCCATTTAAGCCCTTAAGAAACTACTCATGTCCTGGATGATGATGATAGTCGCATTTTAGTCGGATAAGATGTGATGGTGATGCGTTGGATACTGCATGACTGTGCCTCAATTCTCCATGAATCAGCTAAATAAATATGACAAAACCTCCAACAAATAAGGTAAAGTGCTTTTGAACAAGAAGAGTGCAATTCTCCTGTATACTCTATTGGCTATCTCTCACAGAATAATGAAAGCTATATGTTTCTGCGGATTTAACAGAAATCATGAAACCATTAAGCATAAAAGTTGCATGATTGCCTGAGTCTTTGCCGAGTCTGTTTCTTCCTCCATCATTTTAAAAACTTCATTACTCTGTTCTTGAAACTGTGTTGCAATCCCTACAGCAGCAACACGGTCCTCAAAACTCATTGGAAGGTCTGCACTGCAGAATAAAGATTTCATTAATAGAAACCTAGGAAGGTCAATGGCACCGCTATGCAATATAAAATGCAACAAGTCACCACAGCAACAACCAGATTTCAAAGCCCTTGTACGTGCCAATTTAAACAGCTAATAAGCCCATTTGTCTAGTTTTACCTCACTAAAATAAGTGCAACCAGTCTACCTTAAATTGATTGCAATACGATCCAATAAGTGTTCACGTACAGCACCTTCTTCTGGATTATAAGTAGCGATTAATAGTGGCTTGCATGGGTGACGAAAGCTGATTCCTTCCCTTTCAACAATATTAACACCATCCGTCAACACATTAAGGAGCAAATTACTTATACCCTCATCCAATAAGTTGATTTCGTCAACATAAAGAACTCCTCTATGTGCTTCAGCCAAAAGACCTGGCTGGAATACAGTGGTTCCGGTCTTGACGGACTCCTCGACGTCAACAGATCCAATTAGACGATCTTCTGTAACACCAAGTGGAATCTGCAGAAAAAAAAGCAAATAGGATAACATTTAAAGCAGATGATAGTGATCAAGTGACGAGTATCACAACATTTCCCCCCTTACACTACCTGCACAAACGGTGATCTGATTACTTGGGTCTTGACATTACTAGCAGAGTCATATTCCACTCTATCAGCGAGTCCATCTTCCCACCTTTTAGAGATATATGTGTAGCAAAGTTCTATTGTTATCCAACTAATAGCAATTAAAATATAATAACAGTCTCCTGTGATCAATATTTGTTATTACTTTTTTATGTCGGCAAGGCAATTACAAAATGTTACACTATTAATGCCTACTTAATACTTATGGGGTAGTTCTGCATCTATCGTTCAACCACACAATAGGTAAGTTAAATGTAGAAACAAATGCAAGTGTCAAGGTACTTCAATATATTATCATGCCACTGTTGCCACATGTAAAATGTACACATTATTTCTGATAGAAGGGAGAATGCTGCAATTAACAAGTCTACGGTAATCAAGCTAGGTATTTCTGGCTTGTGCGTGTCCACTTTCAAATAGATCCGGATACTTTCCTTCATTCAAATCAAGCAAATTTTGGCCATTGATAAAAGAAGTGTATCATGAAGGTAATGTTGCAATTCTGGTTGGATGCCTGGAAAATGAAAACATTATATGCTTGTGGAACGGAGCAGTAAAACTTTGAGAACATGAAGACGGTGATAATTTGATAAAAGAACATAACCTTGGTTGGGATCTGTAAGTTGTAACATCATGATTTCCAAGGATTCTTTAAACATAGACTCATAGAGCATCAAGTAAATGTGAAATGCAATCCAAAAGTTAACATACATAATTATATCGTTGAGATTTGGTAACCTTACTCTTCTGGGCAGTCCGGATCAGCATTTGAAATTGAACCAACAACTACATCAATAGGAGGCAGAATTGCATGTAACCCGCGTGCCATGACTGTTTTGGCAGTGCCTCTTTTGCCAGAGATTGCAATACCTCCAATCTCACGGTCAATAGCCCCAAGTAAAAGAGCAGTTTTAATAGCATCCTGTGAGATGAGATATGCTCAGTAACCTATGTTGAAATGAGGAACACCAAAAGGTCTCATGCTTAAGGTTTCAAACCCATTATTCTCACAGGGGGAAAATGAGCCATCAATCTTCTCAAAACCATGATATTTCATCGAGTTAAAAATTCATTGGTCAACAGTCTCATGCTTTAAGGTGTCATTTGCTTATTTTATGCTGCAATACACAATTGATAACAAATTTCTGGTACAATGTATCATGTTTATAGCATTATACTCGATGAGTGATTCAGCATTTGAAACCATTATTTGGCATTTTGTTTTGCATAAATCCAGTTAGAAACACTCCAGTTAGCATAAATCCAGGCGACAATGTGTTGCCAGCCAGTCTTTTCAAATTTTTCATAGATATTTAGATAATAGTCAGCTGAACTGCTCTTTATAAATTTATAATATTGCAGTTGTGAGTTTATAATTGATTCATGCATCAATGCCAATTCCTTTACATAACTGAGTTGCGTGATGTATGGATGAGTACTTTAACCAATTACTGAATCTAACTTCTAAATAAATGGGAACAATCAGCAAACGACAATCTCAAATGCACAACAATGCATATAATTATATAAACATTGAGATCTACCTGTCCAACAACTGCGGCGAGAGGAAAGTATTGTCTGCCGTAAGGAGTAGCAGTAGAAGGGGGATTCTCGAGGCCGACGGAGATGGTGGCGGCGCCATTGCTGGATTCAAGAGTTGCAGATGCACGAATGCGAAAACGATAGTTGTCGTGTTTGAACTTTAGTGCAGAATAGTAGTAATTACAAGAAGTTGGGCGTAAATTGAAGGATGTGGAGGGAAATATGAAGGGATTGTGAAGGAGTGGAGGATATGTCAATGGCGATTGGGTAGAACTACCACTAACAGAAGGTGCGGGTTGCAGAAGCGCCATGGAAAACTGACGACGGAAGAGAAAAGAGTGGTCTTATCTGGTGGGATTACCGTTATCCATCCCCGCAAGATATCTTTCTAAAATCCATTTATTTTATTTTATTTTCTTATACTAATTATGAAGTACTATCTAAGAACTTTTTACATCGGGTTTATTGTAAATTTTGTGTTATTTTTTTCAAAAAAAATTTCAAATTAATTTTTTCCTGATTTTATGAAATTTGACTATTAAAACGCGGTCGGTAAAACAAGTTTTTAAAATCTGAAAAACCAAGTTTTAATAGTTTAATTTTAATAAACCAAAAAAATGACATGGAGGCTTTTCTTAATAAGATAACAAATACAAAAACACTAAAAAAAACATAAATACATGTTGGTTTTTATACATAACTAACCATTTTACATGCATTAAAATCTCTGTGATTATTCGGACGTGACCGTCTAAACCTTTACAAATACTATTTTTTTTTTGGTTTTCTATATCTTTTTTATTAAATTAAGAAGATTATAAAAGTATAATATTTTTTGTTTTTAGTAATATATAAATAACAAAAATCAATCTCAAACACATGAAAAGAAATGAGAAAATATAGGGGGAGAGATTGTAAATTTTGGAAACTTGCAATAAAAACTCGTATCCTCGTACGCCGTATTCCAGAGCCTTCTCGTTCCTGCAAAATTAGGGTTTATGAAGTAAACCCTTCTTACTCCTCTCTCTGGGTCGGTATTTTCAATCCATACAATTTTACAAATGGCATTTTCGTCGGCTTTTCGTCGCATTCTTAACGGATCATCTTCGATTATGAGCTCTCCGTTTGCATCAGCTCGATTTAGCTCCACCCTAACTGCCCCAAAGCTCTTTATCAGTGGTAAGTTTACAATTTTCTGGATATTCCTTTTTAGGTTGTCTCTATTTGAACTTTACTGTTTCTACTTGAAAGAATTACGTTGTTATGCCTGTTAAGTCTCAAGGTCATTGTCATAGTGACTTTTATCTATTTGACCAAATGAATCAACGGCAAGTATATGTATATGTGTTTGAGTGTATTTGAATATATGTTGTAACAGAGATGTAGGGAAGTTTCTATTTAAGTGTCGGGTTTATTAAATAACAAATCAAAAGTTTGAAATGGTTCTGAAATTGTATGTTCTTTACAAGTTAGACAGGAATTTTGTATTTTCAATTTGGTGATGATCAGAGAGTTTTTCAGGGAAGGAGTCTAGACAAGGTAGCCGTTCTGTTGCGATGGCTTGTGATAGTACCATAGTATAGACCTAGAAGCTATGTCGATACAATGCAAGACTAGAGGAGCAGGGATACTGACTTGTGGTGTGTTCATAGTTCAATGATTCTGAAAGTAAAATTTTAACCAAGTGTACTTAAGGCCTATATATCTTTTTGCTTGTATTTAATTTGTGTGTCCTCAATAATAGTTCAGATTGGCATGCTAACCATGCAAATATGCAATAGACACTGATCATGCTATACACACCATTCCCACCAGCCAAATGTAAGTTTGGTTGGTGGCTTATAAGTCTAGGTGTCCCCTCCTCTTACAAGCTAGCTTTTGGAGTGAGTTGGCGTGATACCAGCCTAGTGTGGGATGGGTTCGTATCAATTACCCTTTACGCCTAGGCGTCATTTGGAAAGCTTTCAGTTACATAAGTATGAGAATTTGATTCTAAAAGCAATTTTTTAAAAGAGAGGCTTTATGATATTCTAAAGTGTGTCGAGTTTGGTTTTGTAATGTTCTTTGTTGTTTGGGTCAACTTTCATTACTAGTTACCCACATATTTTTCAAGATGAATGTGGTTGGATAATTGTACTGGCATTTACACTTGGATCCTTTGAAATATTCATTTCGTTCCAAATATTGGCGTTTCTTTTCCTTTCTCAAAATGACAAGGATTGTTCTCAACTTGAAATTGTGCTGGAATTAACCCGTTTGTTAAATCTACAATTCAAAGAGTATTAGTGGTGATTAGTCTTGGAAAGTTGGAAGTTGGAAGGCCCCAAGTTTGTGTTTGGAAAGTACAAGGTTTGTCTTTCTCATCAAGAAGTTTAGGTTCTTTTTTTTTTTGGAATGGAGTCATGGAGATGGTAAATGGATTCATGTTATATCAATGAGGTAGATGACTTTGTGTTCCTTCTGTAAAAGAATGAACACATACTGACTGATTATGTGTCTGGTTTGTGATTGCCATTGGATTCTTAGCTAAGACAGTATTGATGTTATTTTCAACATCATGTGCAGGCCTAAACAGAAATACAACTGATGAAAAACTTAGAGAGGCATTTGCCCCGTTTGGCCAGCTTGTTGAGGGTAACGAAATTGTGTTTTGTTTCTATATTTTCATTTTCCACCTCCCTTTTCACCATGATCCTTAATTTTAACTTTGCAGCCAAAGTAATCATGGATAGAGCCACCCAAAGATCAAAGGGGTTCGCCTTCGTCACATATGCATCAATAGACGAAGCTGAGAAAGCTCGTGAAGGAATGAATGCGAAGTTCTTAGATGGATGGGTAATTTTTGTTGACCCCGCAAAGCCCAGGGAATATAGACCTCCTCCTCCACCTGAATCACAGCAGTCGTCTGACTTTGGCTTCAAAACAAACAAGACTATCGGTTGGTGTGGCAATTAAGAGGACCAACCTTTTTTCTCATAAAATATGATTGATGCGACTGTTATAAATCTTACTAAATATTTTGGAATCAGAGAGACTTTATTTATTCCTTAAAAAGTATACTATGAGCCCATTCTTCCCTATTTGTCATGGTTTTAGAATGATGTTACCTTTTATGAAATTAAAATTTGATGGCTTTATAATAACTTGTTGATTCAATATTAGCAGTTGCTTGAAGGTTTGGACAATAACATGGTGGGGATATTGTCAAGTGTCAACAGTTGATGTTTTCCTCATCTGGAGTTGGCATACATTTGGATTTGTGAAGCTATGATGGTTTAACAAAATGAAATTTGATGTATAATGGCATTGTTTTCTTTTCTACACTTTAAAAAGTTCATTTTCATACCTTAATTCTGAAATCTTTTAGTTAGCTATATGATTATTTCTCTCAAGTATGTTTGGAATCTTTTAACCTTGTTGAAGTAAGTTTTTTTTTTTTTTTATAAAACTTATACAAAGTTAGAGGAGACAAGTACCCTTACAAAAAGAAAATAGCCTACATATGTATAATTTCAGTTCCTATGGATTTGTCTAGGAGATGGGATGTAAAAGAAGGTTTTACCATGTAAAGGTAGGCGGGAGCTTTATATCTCGCTTTACAAAATATAGACATCTCGTTCAGTCGATTCATTAGAACTTAGAATTTATTGATTTAATCTAATCGGTGCCACATAATTATATCTTAAGTGTCTTGATACACTTGTTAAAAATCTTACAAGTTCTAAATGGAAGCCCAACTTGATATAAAGAAAGTTAAGTGTTAACATATATATTCTAGCCATTACTTCTCTACTATCCTTCATTGTTGGACTCCACATTTCCACCGGTCTTAATAAAAGACCATTTGTTTTTATAGTTTCTTACTCCATATTAGTTTTCTTTTAAATTGTCTTATAAGAACTACATTTATTAAATATTAGGATTTGTCTTGTCTAAATTAAAATGAACAATAAGGTTTTTTTGTTAGGAGTTAATTAATTGTTAGTTTAGAGTGTATTTAATAAACCGTAAATTGTTAATATTTGGGACTTAAGAGTTTTCTTGTTAGTTTTTAATTTGGATTACTTATTGATAGTCAAGAAAATGCAAAGATTCTTTAAACGGAAAAAAAATCACTTCACAATTTGTGCAACGGTAATGTTACAAGTCCTTTTCACAAAATAATAATAATAATAATAATAATAATTAATAAATAAATAACCGTTAAGAACAAGCATAATATTAATGTTATAGATCATAAGAAAATTCTAGTTCTTTTTTTCATTAACTAGATTATGACCCACGGATACGTTGGTAAATTAAATTAAGTTACTTAATTAATATTACAATAATTTTTTTCGGATAGATACTACTTGTAAAATTATATTTTACAATGCTTGTTTTTATCATTTTGATATTTTTGTAGCACTAATTGTCACTAATTTTACGTCATGTGTCAATTTGATATTTTTGTGGCACTAATTGTCACTATACAGATAGGACTTGAAAATCATAGAATATCCATGTCTATTATTGGCAAATTATATTATATGCACTTGAACACACTTTATGTGACTTTCAACCAGTTTCAATTGTAATTTAATTTTTTATAATATACTCATTTGACCCGTTAGAGACAAAAAATATAACCCTAATAATCCATATAGGTAATTAGTTGAATTTGGTAACTTCATAAATAATAATGTGTTGAATTTGGTAACTTCTAAAAATTAATATATGGCATAGGTGTAATTATTTATTTTAGTTAAGGGTATAAGAGACATTTCATAAATAATTATGAGTTGTCATTAATCTGGACCATTGATTTATTTTCATCCAATGGTCCAGAAACTCCAAGTTTGGTTGGTGGCTTATAAGTCTAGGTGTCCCCTCCTCTTACAAGCTAGCTTTTGGAGTGAGTTGGCGTGATACCAGCCTAGTGTGGGATGGGTTCGTATCAATTACCCTTTACGCCTAGGCGTCATTTGGAAAGCTTTCAGTTACATAAGTATGAGAATTTGATTCTAAAAGCAATTTTTTAAAAGAGAGGCTTTATGATATTCTAAAGTGTGTCGAGTTTGGTTTTGTAATGTTCTTTGTTGTTTGGGTCAACTTTCATTACTAGTTACCCACATATTTTTCAAGATGAATGTGGTTGGATAATTGTACTGGCATTTACACTTGGATCCTTTGAAATATTCATTTCGTTCCAAATATTGGCGTTTCTTTTCCTTTCTCAAAATGACAAGGATTGTTCTCAACTTGAAATTGTGCTGGAATTAACCCGTTTGTTAAATCTACAATTCAAAGAGTATTAGTGGTGATTAGTCTTGGAAAGTTGGAAGTTGGAAGGCCCCAAGTTTGTGTTTGGAAAGTACAAGGTTTGTCTTTCTCATCAAGAAGTTTAGGTTCTTTTTTTTTTTGGAATGGAGTCATGGAGATGGTAAATGGATTCATGTTATATCAATGAGGTAGATGACTTTGTGTTCCTTCTGTAAAAGAATGAACACATACTGACTGATTATGTGTCTGGTTTGTGATTGCCATTGGATTCTTAGCTAAGACAGTATTGATGTTATTTTCAACATCATGTGCAGGCCTAAACAGAAATACAACTGATGAAAAACTTAGAGAGGCATTTGCCCCGTTTGGCCAGCTTGTTGAGGGTAACGAAATTGTGTTTTGTTTCTATATTTTCATTTTCCACCTCCCTTTTCACCATGATCCTTAATTTTAACTTTGCAGCCAAAGTAATCATGGATAGAGCCACCCAAAGATCAAAGGGGTTCGCCTTCGTCACATATGCATCAATAGACGAAGCTGAGAAAGCTCGTGAAGGAATGAATGCGAAGTTCTTAGATGGATGGGTAATTTTTGTTGACCCCGCAAAGCCCAGGGAATATAGACCTCCTCCTCCACCTGAATCACAGCAGTCGTCTGACTTTGGCTTCAAAACAAACAAGACTATCGGTTGGTGTGGCAATTAAGAGGACCAACCTTTTTTCTCATAAAATATGATTGATGCGACTGTTATAAATCTTACTAAATATTTTGGAATCAGAGAGACTTTATTTATTCCTTAAAAAGTATACTATGAGCCCATTCTTCCCTATTTGTCATGGTTTTAGAATGATGTTACCTTTTATGAAATTAAAATTTGATGGCTTTATAATAACTTGTTGATTCAATATTAGCAGTTGCTTGAAGGTTTGGACAATAACATGGTGGGGATATTGTCAAGTGTCAACAGTTGATGTTTTCCTCATCTGGAGTTGGCATACATTTGGATTTGTGAAGCTATGATGGTTTAACAAAATGAAATTTGATGTATAATGGCATTGTTTTCTTTTCTACACTTTAAAAAGTTCATTTTCATACCTTAATTCTGAAATCTTTTAGTTAGCTATATGATTATTTCTCTCAAGTATGTTTGGAATCTTTTAACCTTGTTGAAGTAAGTTTTTTTTTTTTTTTATAAAACTTATACAAAGTTAGAGGAGACAAGTACCCTTACAAAAAGAAAATAGCCTACATATGTATAATTTCAGTTCCTATGGATTTGTCTAGGAGATGGGATGTAAAAGAAGGTTTTACCATGTAAAGGTAGGCGGGAGCTTTATATCTCGCTTTACAAAATATAGACATCTCGTTCAGTCGATTCATTAGAACTTAGAATTTATTGATTTAATCTAATCGGTGCCACATAATTATATCTTAAGTGTCTTGATACACTTGTTAAAAATCTTACAAGTTCTAAATGGAAGCCCAACTTGATATAAAGAAAGTTAAGTGTTAACATATATATTCTAGCCATTACTTCTCTACTATCCTTCATTGTTGGACTCCACATTTCCACCGGTCTTAATAAAAGACCATTTGTTTTTATAGTTTCTTACTCCATATTAGTTTTCTTTTAAATTGTCTTATAAGAACTACATTTATTAAATATTAGGATTTGTCTTGTCTAAATTAAAATGAACAATAAGGTTTTTTTGTTAGGAGTTAATTAATTGTTAGTTTAGAGTGTATTTAATAAACCGTAAATTGTTAATATTTGGGACTTAAGAGTTTTCTTGTTAGTTTTTAATTTGGATTACTTATTGATAGTCAAGAAAATGCAAAGATTCTTTAAACGGAAAAAAAATCACTTCACAATTTGTGCAACGGTAATGTTACAAGTCCTTTTCACAAAATAATAATAATAATAATAATAATAATTAATAAATAAATAACCGTTAAGAACAAGCATAATATTAATGTTATAGATCATAAGAAAATTCTAGTTCTTTTTTTCATTAACTAGATTATGACCCACGGATACGTTGGTAAATTAAATTAAGTTACTTAATTAATATTACAATAATTTTTTTCGGATAGATACTACTTGTAAAATTATATTTTACAATGCTTGTTTTTATCATTTTGATATTTTTGTAGCACTAATTGTCACTAATTTTACGTCATGTGTCAATTTGATATTTTTGTGGCACTAATTGTCACTATACAGATAGGACTTGAAAATCATAGAATATCCATGTCTATTATTGGCAAATTATATTATATGCACTTGAACACACTTTATGTGACTTTCAACCAGTTTCAATTGTAATTTAATTTTTTATAATATACTCATTTGACCCGTTAGAGACAAAAAATATAACCCTAATAATCCATATAGGTAATTAGTTGAATTTGGTAACTTCATAAATAATAATGTGTTGAATTTGGTAACTTCTAAAAATTAATATATGGCATAGGTGTAATTATTTATTTTAGTTAAGGGTATAAGAGACATTTCATAAATAATTATGAGTTGTCATTAATCTGGACCATTGATTTATTTTCATCCAATGGTCCAGAAACTCCAAGTGGTTTTCTTATTATATACAGTATAGATATAGATTTTAACCCATAATTAAATCCATTATTATCATGGTGAATTGGTGACCCACTGACCTGGTACAACTAATCAAACTTCCAGGGCCGGCCCACATCGAACATAAGGGCCCAAAAACCCACTTGTGACCTAGGCCGATAGTCATTGAACGGAAATGGTAGTGTTGCACCGTCAGTTCCCTTTTGTCTCGTTTTTTTTTCCTAAAAGGGTGAGAAAGCACCATTTCTTCTCTAGCTTTATACGGCTCCTTTTGCTTTTCTTCATCTGCTGGGATTCATGACTAAACGCCCCTTTTTCACCTGGAAGGTTGCAAAATGATAGGTACCATTGTCGGACTTGGAGGTCGAGCGGTGGATTTCGGATGTCTTCGTCGACCGGACAACGTTGAGGTACTTTCTCTGTGCATTTGGACTTGGTCGTTTTCATATAAACTTCTCCACATCCCTATTAAACTGTTTTTCATGGAATTCTATTATCAATTTCGAACAAACTAAACTCAAAGTTAATGTTCATAGTGCATATGTATTATGTAGTAGTGCCGCACAACTTGGCTTGCTATAGAGTATCTGATCATGACCTTACAGTTAATATATGCCACAGTTTTAGTCATTCGCTATTTGCTTTTGACCGTACTGGTATAATAAGTCAATAACGTGGCTTCTAAAAGTTTGATATGGGCACTAGGAAGCACAAAATGCTCTACTACCATTAACAAAGCAAGGGGTGTTTGTTTGTTCTTTTAATTGGTTGTTTTTATTAATAAAAGGGATAATGACATCAAATAGCTGTATACTTTTGAATGTACTATAAGAGTATTTTTTTAAAAGTGTTTCATTTAGGTAATTGAGTGACGTGATGACTGGTACAACAAGTTACCATGCTTGGTTAGACTTTATGTTTGTGCATATGTAGTGTATTTTTTCTTCCTTCGCACATTCAGTGGTCAAACTTTTAAAAGTGGTTCAATCAGGCAGTTGGGTGACCCGTTGTTACCAGTCATCTAGTCACTCAATTACTTGATTGGAACACTTTTCAAAGTACGTTACATAATGTGCACAAAAAATAACTACATAAATGTGTATAAACTCAAAGTATATAGCTATTTGTGCCATTTTTCCTTAATAAAAATATAATATGTTGCTATATTTCGTAACAAAAAGTTGTTGATTACCTATTCAATCAATTTCCAGATCGTCCGTTTATATTTATACACACACACACATGTATACATAGAGCTCTTTTTAGGTTTCTGACCCGAGCCCCTAAAATGATTGGAATGCCCTGCAAACTTAGTACAAATAACAAAGTTGATGTCCGGCTCTCTTATTTGAAAGATGTTAGGTCAACATATAACTCCTTAGGTGTTCTTGAAATACTAATAAAACTTTATTCATGACTTGTCTTTTGAGTCCGATATATAATTGTAAGATTACAGATAGTAAACCGGATGAGCTTTTCTTATAATAAAAACACGTAACCTAATGAATCCAACGATTATAAAGGCTATTTATAGACTTGAATATATGTTTTAGGACAAATAGAATTATTATACAATCAAATTCCAAGCATCTCGTAAGTTAATAGTCAATGTTTTGTAATAGTATTCTAATATTTGCCGGTTTTTACATTGATTATTGACTATTTATGTGAATTATGCCTACGATTCAATTATTGATTTCATACTTTTAAAATTTGGGTCTTAACTTGATATAGTTCTCTAGTCCTATCTAGGGTATACATGTTCAGGAAGTTCAAATATATGTTGTAGTTCTTGGCAAGAAACAATGCACTAATCATGCTCCCCAATTTGTTTCAGTTAAGTCGTCGGAATTCAAGTCCTAAAAGGTTAGTCAGTCGGTCGAATTTGATAAATATTTATATATTCGATTAGCGTTTTAAGCATGTTAGAAACAATTAGGACAGAGGTAAAACCTTAATCCCTAAATTTTATTGTTTTTCATTCATCATAGATGTGCCTTAAGAAGGCATGGTTTCGATCACTTGGAAACCGACTTGCAATATCATAGTTGTCAAACTCGTACGAGTCAACTCATACGAGTTGAGTCATTTCAAACCCAAAAGGTGCCGCCTTGGTATTGTGACTCAAAAGTTGAAACGAAGTGTGACTTGGTTAAAGACTCGCAAGTCAATGGTTGACTCGGACCGAGTCGAGCCAACTCGTGACTCGGTCGAATCAAGTTTCCAACGGGTATTGGCAGTGTCCAGTGGGTAAATTGGTAGCCTCTCCGTTTTTTTTTCCTTTCTTTTTTTTTTTTTAAAAGAATGGCTAGAGAAATGATCGTACGGAGGAAGAACTTCATTTGCACACTCTGAAAAAATTAAACCCAAAAATTTGGGTTTTCTTTGCTGATTTCTTCTATTCCTGCTGCTTCTTTGGTGATTGAAACCAATCAAATATACTGGCGGTGGCAGTTTATAGTGGAGGTGGGAGTTCTTAATTGATTTCTTCTGTGCCAACTGCTCATTTAGTTTTGCATTTGCGTCTCGCTATTTTTACTTATTGAGGGAGAAGGCACATTAGTGTTATAAATATACTAGCCTAGTAGGCTTCGCCTACCAGCCAATTTCAAAAGAGAACATAAAGGGGGTGGTTATTGACTTTTGTATATTCTTGATTATAAATAGTCACGAGTTATGTACTTGTGTATTACATATTTATGTGTATTGTTTAATATTCAACAAATATTATGTTATTATATATGTATTTTATATTTATATACAATTTTTTAACATCATGACCCTTACGAGACGAGTCGAAAATTTAGGATTTTCAGTCACGAGTTGACAACTATGTGCAACATCATTTGACTGAGAAAGACTAGCACAACTACTATATAATAGGACAGAAAACAAGTCAAATTGTAATCAACAAACCACATTGTATATAACATGAGGATTTTATTGGTTTCTAATTTGATATATACCTTGGCTTGGCTACCCTCAGCCCTAAACAAGATTTGTAAATGGAATTATATAGAGCTATCTGGTTGTGTAATAAGAAATTTCAATGTCTGATTCTTATCTTATAAGCATAATGATGGTAAGGGTAAGAATTGGATATGATTATGCATGTATGGTATTAGGAAGAAAATGACGTGGCATTGCAATGATACGGTGACTTCCTGATGGCCTATTCCGCTTCCCATTTCTTTCTGTTGGTTCTAGACCAGAAGAATGGAGTGGGCTCTTGATCATGATTGGTTTTTTTCTGTTCAAATATTGAATATGTGTTTTACTCATCATGACCAGCCACTATATGTTTTTAAGGTGTTGAGTTACATTGCATCATTTTAATTTGTGTGAGAATCAATAAACCAAGTTTCGAATGCTAAAATTTCTGCTCTGCCCTTCGTATAATTAAATTCACCAGGGATGGAAATTTGGCTGTGAGCCTGTGAATGAACCAATTTATCTAGAACCGAAACTCTTGGATATGGTATTTAGATGATGTTTTATGTTTTTTTGCAGCCTTTGAGTCCATTTGCTTCTCGAAAAAGAAATTTTAGGGTGTTTGCTATGTCATCAGTTGTAAATGAGACATCAACTTTCATCCCAGCAGCTCCAATATTTTTGCCTGAAGGACCATGGAAGCAGGTAATGGAGCTTGGTACTCTGATACATGTATAAACTTGGCAGCACATAAGAATTGGGATTGTTTGACCTAAAAAAGCCATTGTGAACTTGTAGTATCGTTTTTCAGTGATGATTATTATCGTCGGCAATCCAGAACCTGTTGACCTGTTGAATTCTTTGTATTGATATGATTTTGAATAAAGGATTTTAATTCTAAAGATTCCCGGTGGAGTTACTGCTGCTGAGGGATTCAAAGCTGCAGGGATGTATGGAGGGTTGCGAGCCTTAGGACCAAAGCCTGATCTTGCTCTTGTGACTTGTGACGTAGATGCTGTAGCTGCAGGTTCGCTATAATGTACTTAGGTTGATCTTTTAGAATTTAAAATGGCTCGGTCAAACAGACTGAAAAGACTACATCAAACACTTTCCTTGTACTTAACCTGTGATATATTGTCTTTTGACTTCCTTATGTCAAACTTTCCTTAGGGGCATTTACTAAAAATGTGGTTGCAGCGGCACCCGTTCTTTATTGCAAAAGTACTTTGGAAAAAACTACGACGGTGGGTTTTCTCTATAACTCTGTCTTTGGGTACGAAATCTCTTGAATGAATTCTGCTGATTTTTTTATTATGCAACCTTAGGCTCGTGCAGTGTTGATAAATGCTGGTCAAGCAAATGCAGCAACGGTAAATTCTATCCAATACATGGGATTTGATTTATTGTTGTCGGGAAAATGCGCTCTGAATAAAATGTTCAAGCTCTCGTTTGATTTGGTTTGAATTGGTCCATGATCATGAAATTTGTATGGTGATTCTTTATTCGATTCAGAAATTGGCTACTTGAACATTGATAGAGAACTGACTAAGAAACCTTATATAATTCCCAGGGGGATGCAGGTTACCAAGATGTAATAGATTGTTCTAATGCCCTTGCTAAGGTATGTGAACCTTGAAAACTTTCTTATATTTCTATTTGCATGATATTGATATTCGACGATTCTACAGTTACTTCAAGTAAGGCCAGATGAAATATTGATAGAATCAACTGGTGTGATTGGTCAACGAATAAAGAAGGTAAATGAGCGGATGCAATTTATTATTAATTTTTTAAGCAATTTGATTTATTTATATGTTATGTGCAGGAGCCTCTTCTCAATTCACTTCCAAAATTAATTAGTTTGCTTTCATCAAGCGTCACAGCGTAATACTCCATATCACTCAACCTATGCAGTCGTTTTGGTTTGCCTTCATCTATTTTCATGCATTTATTATTTTCCATTGAATATTTCATTAAACTTGATGGCTTGTTTTAGTTAGGTACACGTGTTATCTTGATTGAAAGCTAAAATTCTTTGTTTTCCATTTAGTAAAGATGTTCAACCATGGTTCAATGTTGAAATGCCCCTTAAGAAGTACAAAAGTTGTTGAAAAATAAAGTACAGCATCTTTAGGATGTAGGGATTATTAATTTTTGAACTGTGGGTTTGCAGAGCAGATTCTGCTTCTGTGGCAATAACAACGACCGATCTTGTGAGCAAAAGTGTGGCAGTGGAGACTGAGGTATGTATAGATGCATTATATCATATATGCACTCATAACCATAAAATAAATTTTAGGTTTCTTCTATGAGAGTTCTCATGTCACTGGTGCTAATTTGTTTGGTTTCATTGTAGTTCAGGAACATGTACACCTTCTAAATCATCATCGATTATCAATTTGTTGTTGATTAAACTTGTTCTTGAATTTGAAGCTGATGGATGTTTCTCTTCCTTGTTTTCCTTGCAAGCAATTGAGGATGAAAAACAGTCATAATGGCAACCATTTGTGATTAACTAATTGAAATTTTTATCAAATGGAGCATAGATGCATAAGATATTTATTGTTTCTTGTTATTATGTATACATGTTGATTATTTGATTAGTAAATAAACTAAAATGTATAATCATAATACATTAATAACATGATGTGATAGTGAAATATGTTGAACAATGAGAAGGCATAAGGATGACTCTTTGATCACCTCTCTAGTGCACCAGCCTCTCTACTTTTGCTGTTTTATTGAATCTTTATGCCTGATTAAAAGAAAAAACGCATCATACAGAAGGCATTACAGAAGTTCATATAAAACTTTAGGTCCGAATCTTGGATGTGCTTATTCTAGTGCATATGTATGCATGCATGTATACAAATCTCAATTTGATTGTCTTAATTCACAAATGAATTTCATTTTGTTCTAATACCATTTTGCAGGTTGGCGGGACACGTATAAGAATAGGGGGAATGGCGAAAGGCTCTGGAATGATCCATCCGAATATGGGAACACTTCTTGGTGTATGTAGTTATGTATCTCATGCAGTAATGTTGCTATACCACAAAATTTGTACTTTCTGCAAAATATTAGTAATATTGAACAGAAGAATTGACACCACTACCAAGACAATACAGAACACCCAGTTAGCATTGAGAACAAAATGTGTTATTACTTCTTACTTATATCTGCTTGTTGATTTTCCAGGTTATAACCACTGATGCTCTGATAGATGCTGATGTCTGGCGAAAGATGGTACAGGTTGCTGTAAATCGAAGTTTTAACCAAATTACTGTGAGTAGCACCATCGTCGGTGCCCTTTCTAACTTTGTTGTCCTTGAAGTTTGGTGACCCTCTTGTATTATTCCATTTTTATTGAAATAAAAGGAACAGATTTGCATCTTTCGAAGTGCATAAAGATTTGTACATCGATCAAACTTGCAACATCTTGTTGATCTTAACTATATGTTTCCCTTGTGACAAGTTAATTAAAGTAACCACTTTAGCACCCTCAACATGATTTTGTACTTTTGAGTGCTCTCGTACTGTTGGTTACTTTGGCTTATTGAATTTGTCCATAACTTAATTGGACTGCTAAAAGGTTTTGAAAGAAAAGAATGTAAATTATTCATAACTAAATGTTTCCACCTTGTATACATATGCCACATTCTTGAGGACCACAAAAGCGGAAAATAAACCACCCGGTTTTTTCTCTTTGAACTCAACCCATATCAAGCTATTGAGGTGGTTAGTTTCCTACATAAGGTTCCTTTGTTTTTCGACCATCGAAGGGTATTGGTAAATATATAACCAATAGTCACAATAAACTTTGAATTATGCCCTATTAAATGTTTTAGGTAGACGGGGATACCAGCACCAATGATACGATCATTGCTTTGGCTAGTGGCCTATCTGCATCGAACAGTATATCGTCACTGCACAGTTCTGAGGCTAAGCAACTACAAATGTGCCTTGATGCAGTATGTTTGAATACCAATTTTACCAAAAGTTCCAGCATTCTCTTTGCACATAATTCGTTATGTTACATGTGATTTTTGATCTTCCTCAGGTAATGCAAGGGCTTGCTAAATCAATAGCCTGGGACGGAGAAGGAGCAACGTGTCTCATAGAGGTCTGCATAATATCAATAATAATCTGTTTCTTTATCAGTCAAATCCCTTACTGAAAAAATATGTGCACATGACAACTTGTTGCAACTTATGCACTTAATGTGCAGGTCACGGTAACCGGTGCAGGCAGTGAGGCTGAAGCAGCAAAGATTGCACGCTCAGTGGCATCTTCATCACTTACTAAGGCATGATAGTATGAACATGTCTATGCTATAATCTTTTGATATCCGTAAGTTAATGTGGTTAATGATATCTATGTTTTATTAGGCTGCAATCTACGGTAGGGATCCAAATTGGGGACGGATAGCTTGTGCTGCAGGGTATGCAGGAATTCCTTTCGACTCGAATGCACTCAGAATAGAACTCGGAGATATTCTGCTTATGAATGGAGGGCAACCACTTCCATTTGATAGGTAAGTTCAAACGTCGATCCGCATTTTGTGGGTAGTTAATTACTAAGAACCTGGGGATGTTTCAGGTCTGCAGCTAGTAATTACCTAAAGGAAGCCGGTGATGCTCATGGCACCGTCAAAATTCAAATTTCCATAGGTAAAATTTCTTGGTTTAGCAATAGCTTCATGTACATTAATGATCACCCTCTTACAGTTTGACCTTATGTGCCCTTTCACTACTGAAAAATCTGTGATTTCGTATCTTGATTATGATTGTGAAACATAAAACAGTGTTCAAAAGCACAGATTTTGTGCGAGTTTTGTTTGGCCTCCTCAGCGTTCGAATAGTTTAAGGAGGCATTATGACATCAGTGCATTTGTCTTAAAATTTATTTATTCAACTTTGTTGCATTTTTGTGAAACAGGGGATGGACCAGGAGTGGGATTAGCTTGGGGCTGTGATTTAAGTTATGATTATGTGAAGATCAATGCCGAGTACACCACCTAGATTGATTGTCTACTCTTCCTTTGTGTGCTAAGATCAGCCTAATGTCTACTTGCAGATCTTTATTGTATTATTATGGTGATTCAGGGAACTTGAGTTGAGTTAAATTCAAGAAGCAACCTTTGTGTAAACACGATCCAATTTGTGATCAGTTGAATTCAAACCAATTTGTGATCCGTCAAATCCGCAAAGTAAAGATAGACTGGCGTCGACATGAGTCGTTAGGCGAGCAAAAAAAAAATATTGTTCATTAGAAATAAAAGTTAAACTTGCGATATACCTGAAAGGATTTTTTTTTTTAAAAAAAAACTCTCTGAAAAAAGATAACAATTGACCGACCAGCAATGCAGCAATTGGTAGACTCTTAAAAGGTTTATTAGGATATTTCGTATATAGCTTATCAGAAGTCAACTCTTTTTATTTAATTATGTGTCAAGTCAAACATTATAACTTTTAACTTTTAAGCGTTGCTTTTTCGTTTTCACCACCTGCTAAAATTTTATACTTGAATTATTTAATATTAGTATCATCGGTTTTGTTGATTTGCATATAGATTATGGTAACGTTATGATCGGTTTAACATGATGGTGTGTTAAAAGCTAAAGCTTAAAAGTTTCGTTTGGTTGATAAGAGCTTGAGTCAACTAAGTTATATTTTATCTTTAGATTAAATGGATAAAATTTATAAATTTACAAACGGACTTTATCGGATCAAATGGTTGGAATATATAAATATATTGTATTCAAAAAGTTTAGATTATTTTGTGTCATTGCTAACTTTTACATCAGTTTTGATATTAAACTTAAGATATTTTATTATTAATTAAATATCTTTTTTATTAATTAAGGTAAAAATCGGGATAGAGAAGGATCCAATGATGAGAGGGTGAAGATGGTCTTTTACTGATGGAGATTTCTGTCGAGCAGGGGAGGTGCCAACGATGGTGAAGGAGCAAACGATGATCGATTAGGGCTTATATCAAATCGTAGATTTCAGATAGAAGACCGGTCTACAATCTATTTAGAAAAGAGCATTTTGGGAGAACAAATATCTAATTGAGATGAAACCCAAACAGCTTTTATCTTTTTTTGTTTGATGGAATCAGACAAAAAACCCTAATTAAACAAAAGTTAAAAAAACAAATGGGCTTTATATTTTTTTCCTTTCTATTTGCTTTTCATGTTTTTCATTTTTAATGTAATATTCCAAAAGACAGAAAATAATGAAAATGTATATTTAAAAAAAAAGGAGAATATTAAATTGGTTTTGAAAGGGAGAGGAGAATAGAATACACCATTATTTTGGTTTGTTTCTCTCCTACAAAAACCTATTGAATTACATAATTGTCCTTACATTTTCCTTTCAATTCCATCGTTTCCCTCTATTAGAATGAGTTGTGAAACATAACCTAAAAGAATATTTACAAGAAAAAAAATCTATCAATAACAAAATGAAGATTCCAGCACCTAATAACACAAGAACAATTGATTTGTTTGTATTCATTCATGAATAATGTCTCCATCAAAGGAGGAATAATTGCAACATAAGCAACATATCACAAAGATAGGCTATACAAAAAGTAATATTCAAGCATAAGTGTAAAGGTAAACTCATACTTTTAAGGTTTCATCAACCAATCCACAAGTAATATGAAAATATTAAATCATTGTTAATAAACATGCATTTGAATTTAACCCTCAATGGCCCAACCTTTATTTTAGCTTTCATACCCTTAACCCCTAAACAACCCAATTGGAACACATAAGCACAAATGAGAGGTTTCTTGAAAACGATATGGATCGTTGGAATTTGATATAACAAGATTAAAAAATGACATGATTTGATTTGATAAGATTTGAAAATGATAGAACTAAGAAATAAAAAGATTATAAAAAGCTTAATTTTAGTATTTGTATAATAATCGAGACAATGAGAGAATGACCATATGATTTTTCAATCAACCGACATCCAGATTACAACATCAATCCAAATTCCAAAATCTAAATTTTTTTCTGTATTTGGCATCATGACATACCAAACAAGATCCAGTGATCCACATTCAAAATTATAACTTCTAGACAGTTATTGAGAAACAAAGAAACCCCATGATGTATACATATATATATCTCAAGCAAAAGGGCCCCATGAATTCAGTAATAGCAATTTCCATTTCAAACAAACGAGATGTTGTTCTTAGCACACCTAGGTCCAAGCAAAAGATTTCTCATTACAATAGTCCTAAATTCTTCCCTAACAACACAATCAAATCTTTGATCCTACATACACAAGGGTAAGAAAGAACCTAGGCTAGCAACTGTTGGTCAACAACTATGCTTTCTTTGGTGATTTTGTTGCTTTTGATGGAGATTTTGTAGGTTCCTTTGTTGCTTTGTCATGCGACTTCTTTGGCAACAAAACTGGATTGATATTTGGAAGAACACCACCATGAGCAATCGTAACACCCGCAAGAAGCTTTCCAAGCTCTTCATCATTTCTCACAGCCAATAGAACATGTCTAGGAATAATCCTGTTCTTCTTGTTGTCTCTTGCTGCATTTCCAGCCAACTCCAAAACCTAATTTCAAATCCAATATTAAAAAAATTGAAAACAATTTTCAACATACAATTTTCAACATACATGTTCATCGCACCATTGGATAGATCTGCAAATCGACATTGTTATAAATTTATACTGTTTCGATTTCAAAGAAACTACTACAAATTCCGTCATTGTGTTACGAATTGAGTTTAACTAAACAGCATTCAAAGGTTAATTGCTAGCAGTCGTGGTTAATTAAATACATTTTCAAATTAAGCATTAGGTAAACCTGAGCGTGATATAACAAAAACACTTATGTGTCTTCGATTTGCGAATAAATAACAGAGATGATTTTGCGGTGATTAAATTTGAATTAGCGATACCTCAGCAGCAAGATACTCGAGAACGGCAGCGAGGTAAACCGGAGCACCGGTGCCGACACGCTGTGCATACCGGCCTTTCTTCAGGTAACGGCCTATCCTTCCGACGGGGAACTGAAGACCGGCCTTGACGGAGCGGGAAACCGGCTTCTTCTTAGGACCACCACCCTTCCTGCCGCCGGCACCCTTTTTCACCTTTCCAACGGCCTCCATTTCACCCTCCGATGACTACGCTAATAATATAATCAGACCGAAAGGGGGAAACCGCTTGAATTTTCGTCAAATTTTGTTGTCTGAATATGTTTGAGGAAAAGAGATTGGTGCGTGATTTATATGGTAATTTGTTCGCTATGCTTGGACAGTTGGACTATTGGTTTTTGTGGTGCGGGATTTGTGGCCGTTAGATATTTTCTGATCGACGGGTGATGATTAAGGTATGACGATCCGCGTGGTTTTGGATTCGCCAATCAGAATGAGCAGATAAAGTGGCAACAAATATAAGTAAAATTACAAATTTTAGTCCTCGAACTATTTATGAATTATACAAAAAAAACAAACGTATTTCAGTGTATTTCAATCAAGTCCCTGTATCAAAATGTTGTTTTAAAAATCCTTCAACTTTAAAAACCACACGAAATTCATCTTTTTACCTGATAAGTCAGTTAAATTGACGATGTGGCTTAAAATTATCCCTTTCAATTGTCTCAAAACTCTTTCAACTTAAAAATCTTATAAAATCCACCACTTTTTACCTTATTAAACATTTATGTTGCTTGTTTTTTTGCTTCAATTTCATTTGAAAAAATATGTAAAGAAAATGATTTTGTTTGGTTTTGTCTGTTAGCTAGAAAGTATAACTTCCTGTAAGGTTTTATTTGATTTTTGCTTCAGTTGTGTTACTTCGCTTCAATTCTTATTGAAGAAAATAGATATAAATAAATCTTCTTTTATTTTAATTGAATAATGACAGTATAAGAATCCTATCAGGTTATAATCAAAAGAACACACACCGAAAGTGCTTGTTATGAGCATTTATGTATCGATTCACAGTCTTCAAAATTTACTGAAAAATTGGCATGACTTAGGCATTGTTTGTTTTTTGTTAGAAGAAACTTCATCTATCTGCGAACTCGAAGACGCGGGAAGATGTTTTGTATGAGAGTGTGTTTGTTACTTTTCGTCTTCCCGCGTCTGTCGCATCGTCTGCGGACGTCTACAGACCTTTAGGCCATCTTTTCTAACCGCAGATTTCTACAGCTAAGTCCGCACCCCGCATACATCAACCTTTTAAAAAACAAACAACACCTTAATGTAGCTTTAAATTTTGAGATTATGACAGAAAAAAAATGTTAAAACAGAGTTAAATGAGCTTAAACAAAATAAACAAAACTTGATATACTTAGTACAAATACCGCAAAATAACCTATGAGTTTTTACAAAAATGTGATTAAAATCAACATTTTATCAAAAGGAAACATCATCAAACGTTTGGTAAGATTTTTACACCATTTTAGAGTTAATTTATGACCAAAAACATCATCTAAACATTATCAATCCATTCTTAACATTCTAGGTCATGAATTGACCTCAAAATCAATATATTCATAGTTAGGGCGGACACATTGTTATGGGGTGGGGGTAAAACGACCCCGCTAATCTTTTTATTTTACGTGTTATATATGAAATCGAAAAAAAAAAATTGACCCCTATGATTTTTAAAGTTCGGCTCTAATATCCTTGTTAGTTTTTATAAATGTTACATATATAAAAAAATTTGTTACAGAAGCTAAGAAAATATACCAAAACCTAATAGTTTGTTACTCAGTTAACAAATAATTTAATAAAGCGTATACGTTGGGCCTTCATCTGTAGGGTTAAATTATTGTTAGACACTTTATATTTGGGATTGGACTAGGGTATGATATAAGAGAAACCAATAGAAAAGAAACTGGACAAGGCACCTGTCCCATCTATGTGAAACGAAGCGCAGGCAGACAAAACACGAGCATTGAACTCGTAAAGCTGTGAAAGAGCATTTGAACGATTGAGTGGAAGCCTTCTCTCGCCGATTGAACAAAAGCCCTCTCCCGTGTCTCGATTGCATAGTAAAACGTGAAGGGGTGATTAAACACAAGTCTCTGCCTGTTCTCGTTGTCGCCCTTTCTTGGTATAAAATTATATCTCTTCGTTTAAAATCTTCACCCCCATGATAAGTTAACTGTCACATTGTTATATGCATTGCATGTCATATCGATCTAGTAACTCATTAAACAGATCATTTCTCACACGTTTTAGTTGCATATAATAATGGTATGGAACTTGCTGAACCGAGGTCGATGGCTCGAGGGTTTGAATCCTTGAAGTGACAAACCATTAATGGTTATCATGAATATAAGCTGGGTATGAGTAGTTGACTTCTCTTGATAAATATTTTAACAAATATGTTAAAATCAATTATATAAAATACTTGAAATAATTTTTTAAAATGTATAATGTTATTAAAATTTTATAATGTTGTTCATATAGACTATTTTTAAAATCGAACCTTTTAAATTAGTCATAACATTGAGAATATAGTTAATGATTTTTGAACACCATTTACATAACTTCTAATCATGTAATAAATATTATTTACGTAGTAATGGTGTTTCAAATGACCCGCATCTTCATCCTAGTGTCGGTCTACGTCAGGTGCAAGTCTACGTTTTTAAGTTACGGGTTTGAGCATTCCATGAGCCAAATCTCAAACTCAATCCAATCCAATACTTGGAAACACAAATATAACACATTTTGACATTTTTAAATATTTGGAGCTCTTAAAACATACCAAATACCTCATGTCAAACCTAAGTCTTAGTTTGAACCCTAAATGAGTTTTAATTCCAAACCACAAAACTCAATAAAACTATTTACATATTTTATGCTCCAAACGACTTCATCAACATATTAGAATCTCATTAGAGATTTAAGCCAATAGGCTACAACCACAACATAACACATTTGGGTTTATTTCCGAAGACAAATAAAAAGAAGTAGAAAAAGAACGGAGGGGAGTTTCTCTTTTGCAACACCTCACTCCCTCATCTTTCATATCTCTTCATATTTGTATCTCATACTTGTTTTATCTTTTATTTTAAAACTACATTACTTATATTTAAATATTTAACATAATTACACAATTAATAATCATGTTATCAAACATTATTAGAGATATTTCATTACCTTTGTATTATTTGGAGTGTTACTGACGTTAAAATAGGAAAAAAGATGGCACATTAAAGGGTTTGATATGTTCACAACTTGCTAAAATAGTATTTGAATAATAAATGAGAACCATATTTGTCACATGTCATGATTTCAACGCACCATATTTTATGTGTTTATTTATAAAAAAATTATGCGTTTATCCGTCATATTTAATGTGTTTATTAATATGAATCATAAATTAAATTCAAATTTTAAGTATATGCTTTTATAAATTTATCAATTATATTAATGATGTACAAAAATATATATTGCTTGACAAGTACATGGTATTAGTAAAAATATATTTCATAATATTTTATTTATTATAATAAAATATATAAATATTATGTTATATATAAATTAAATAAATAATTTTATAAACAACAAGTTTAAGAAAATAATAAAAATTAGCTACGATTCACATTTATTAAAGTAGAAAAATAATAGTTATTATCCTAATAATATTATTCTTATATTTTTTTTAAATATTTAATATTTATGTGTTATCATTTTCGTTTTATATGTATGTTATATAAATAAGTTTATTATGAATAGTTATGTAGACATGTAGTACATGTATCAATAAACTAATGACTCATCAGATAAAAAAACTAAAAGATTATTGTGTTTTTTTAGATAAGGCAAGTTATCAAGAAAGGGATGATAAATAATAATTTTTTCAACAATGTATTGTAATTTTTTTATTTGTCTAAAAAGGATTACAAGATCAATTCATTACAAAAAGGGAACCGGTAACCAGTTACCTTCTAAAATGAAAAACTTGTTAATGACATGTCAATTATGTTGACATGACATCATAATCTCATGCTCAACATCAGTTTTATTTTTGCCAAAAAACGGTAATATAGAATATAATACTGAATAAAGACAATGTGATATTTATATGATTTTATGATTATGTTTAAATCAAACTATAACGTTTTTCATCTTCCAAGTCATGTTCTTCGCCTTGACCTTCATTACCCATGTCAGGTTTATCATGTTCTTCCGACCACCACCCTTGGCCACCATGGTACCGCCTCCGGTCACCACCCAAGACCTACCACAACCTACGACCTGGTAACCCTAAATGATGAGATCGAAACCTAAATGATGAAATTTGAAAACAACTAGATGTACACCAACCAAAAAGCAACAATTAGAAATAAAAAAAAAAGAGTTAAACCGTCTACAACATGAAAACTTAAAGCAACCTAATAAAGACCAACCAGAAATCAATAAAAAATAACCAAATCTGAAACCCTAATATGAAATGAACCAGAAACAAAACAAGACCAGGAAGCATAAATATTGTACAGAATCAAAACCATATATAAACCAAACACAAAAAATCAATAACTCCACATATGAAACAACACCCAATTCCAACGGTTTATAATAAAATCCTAGATAATTGAAACCCCAACTTGAATCAAAACCTTACTTGAGATATAATATGAAAATTATAATAATATCCTATATTAAAATCGATTTGAGAGAGAGAGAGAGAGAGAGAGAGAGAGAGAGAGAGAGAGAGAGAGAGAGAGAGAGAGAGAGAGAGAGAGAGAGAGAGAGAGAGAGCTTCGACTTACATGAGAAATTCAAATTATCAAATATGAAGAAAATCTACACAAAAATCTAAACCTGAAAGATTGAACCCACAAAAGATCTAAATCAAAGCATGCATGTGGATGAAGGTGGTGAATGTAGGCGGTGAATGTGTTGGAGAAGAACAAATAAAAACAAGAAACGTCCACTAAGGATATAAATGTTGAAAAAACGATTCACTAAGAATCAGAAGAATAAATGTTGTTTTCACTAAGAATCACACAACATTGATTATCATTAATTATTATAAATCATCAGTTTCATACAAACATAATAAACACACATATGTACAATCGACGATGCAAAGGGAATAGTCACAACTATTCAGAACCATCGCATCCCTTCACAAATAAACTCCTAACTGTAACTGACATATTAATTAACTGTCATAACTTCCAGAATAATTAATATAATAAATCTAGCTTATTATTTCAACAGCCTCCCTTAAGCTAGATTTGTATGACTCCCAAACGCTTCTTCATTTTAGTGAAGTCTCCAACCTTTAGAGCTTTTGTGAAGATGTCTGCCACTTGATCAACAGTCTTGCAGAAAACAACTTCAACATCACCTTCTCTTACCAATTCACGAATAAAGTGATACTTTATTCGGATATGCTTGATTTTTCCATGATACACAGGATTTTTTGTAAGTGCTATAGCAGATTTATTATCACAAAATATGACTGTTGAATCAAGTTGAGGCTGAACTAATTCTTCAAGAATTCCTCTCATCCAAATTGCTTGACAACCTGCAGAAGAAAGGCTCATGTATTCTGCTTCTGTAGTAGATAGAGCTACAACTGTTTGTTTCTTGGATTGCCATGAAACTGCTCCCGAACCAAAATTGAAAATGAAACCAGAAGTGCTTTTGCTGTCATCAACACTTCCTCCATAATCACTATCACAATAACCCAATAACTTTGGGTTTTTCACTTTTTCATATAAAATACCATGATCAAAGGTTTCTTTTACATACCACAATACCTTCTTTCCAGCATCCCAATGACTTTGATTTGGATTCTCCATGAATCTGCTTATAGTACGCACAGAATACATCAGATCTGGTCTCGTGGCTGTTAAATACATCAGGCAACCAACCAAGCTCCTGAATATTGTTGAATCAACATCATCTTCCCTCTCTTCTTTTGATAATTTAAGACCAAAATCCATTGGAGTTGAGCAGGGCTTTGCCTCCTCCATATGGAAACGATTTAATATGTCCAACGCATATTTCTTCTGTGAGATTGCAATTCCCTCACTTTTATATTTTACTTCAATTCCCAGGAAGTAGTGAAGGTAGCCCATATCAGTCATTTCAAATTCAAGCTTCATTGACCGCTTGAAATCCTCTATCAATGCTGGACTATTCCCGGTAAAAATAAAATCATCCACATACAAACAGACAAACAAATACTCACCTTTGTCCTTACATTTTTTGATGAAGAGAGTATGTTCATATGGGCATTTCTTGAAACCATGCATAACAAAATATTGATCAATTCGACTATACCAAGCACGCGGTGCTTGCTTCAATCCATACAAGGCTTTCTTTAAACGACATACTTTATGTCTTTCATCCTCTTTGATATATCCTGGAGGTTGATCAATATACACCTCTTCACGCAGAGAACCATTCAAGAAAGCAGATTTTACATCCATTTGATGTATTTTCCAATCATTTTGGGCTGCCAAAGCAATAACCAATTGTATGGTTTCCATCCTTATAACAGGAGCAAAGACTTCATTATAATATATTCCATGCTTTTGCTTATAACCCTTTACAACTAACCTTGCCTTATGCTTCTCAACTTCACCATATTCATTTAATTTTGTCTTGTAAACCCATTTAACACCTATGGATTTCTTTCCTTGAGGCAGATTGACTAAATCCCAAGTATCATTTCTTATTATGGATTCTATCTCTGAATCCATTGCCCCTCTCCATTTTTCATCATCCCAAGCTACTTCAAACTCCACTGGATCTGCATCAGAAAATAATGCAAAATCCACCAGTTCCCTATTTTCAACTTGCTGAGTATTTGCATAAATCTCATATATGCTTCTCATTATCAGTGGTGGAGTTTCAGGAGAGCTAAAAGGTGAGTTTGAAATAGATGATGAAGAGGGAGTCGAAAGTGGTGAAGTGTCAGAGTGTACCTGATTAGGATCAATATTTACAGCATGCTCTTGATTCTCCTCTAACAGTACCGAAGTTGATGTGGTTTTATTTTCATCTTCTGCCCATTCTCATACCTTATCCTCCATGAATAACACATCCCTGTTTATTATAACTTTGGATGTTATGGGGTTGAAAAGTTTATATGCCTTAGATGCTTCACTATACCCAATGAAGATACACTTTTCTGCTTTGTCATCTAATTTCCCACGATTCACTTGAGGTATATGAGAGAATGCTAAACACCCAAATACTCTTAAATGAGCAACAGAAGGCTTGAACCCACTCCATGCTTCTTCAGGTGTAATTCCTTGCATACTTCGAGTACTTGATCGATTTAATATGTAACATGCACATGCTACAGCTTCTGCCCAGAACCTATCTGGAAGTTTATTCTGTTTCAGCATGCTTCTTGCAAGTTCCATCAATGTCCTATTTTTTTCTTTCTGCGACCCCATTCTGTTGTGGGCTATAAGGAGTAGACTTTTGATGTCTTATACCATTCTCCTTTAGAAAAACTTCAAATTGATTTGAAGTAAACTCCCCACCATTATCAGATCGTAGAGCTTTAATTTTAAATCCTCTTTGATTTTCAGTAAGTGCTTTGAAATTTTTAAAATTTTCAAAGACTTTACGTTTTTCACGTAAGAAAAAAACCCATGTTTTCCTGCTATAATCATCGGTAAAGGTAAGTATATACCTTTTTCCACCAATGGACTGTGTTCGCATTGGTCCGCAAACATCTATGGACTAACTCCAGCGGATTTGTTGCTCTCCATTCACTTTTATTTGGAAATGAATTTCTTGCAAGCTTTCCAAGTGCACATGCTTCACAAGCTTGTCTTGTATCCTTGAGTGTAGGCATCCCACGAACTATTCTGTTTTTGCTCATGTAACTTAACGATCCAGAATTCACATGTCCGAAACGCAGATGCCAAATTCTCTCCTTATCATCAACATGCATACTGAATGCAGACAAGCTCTCCTTGTTAAACATCAGTGGAAACATCTTATTTAAGGTCATCTTTATTGTACCCAACTGAACACCACTAGGATCTTTGATAATACAAGAATTATCAACAAAGTGTACATCATACCCTTTTCTAATTAATTGCCCAACACTTAACAGATTATGCTTAAGAGCTGGTACGAAATACACAGCACTAATTCTCTTCTTTCCTGCCTTTGTGTTCACAACTATGTCCCCTTTTCCTTGAACCATGTGCTTTCTCTCATCTCCTGTCCGCACCTCACTACATGTTTTGTCATCAATTCTAATGAACAGATTTTTATTTCCAGTCATGTGATTACTACACGCACTATCCACATACCAAAGTTCTTCAATTTCCATTTCAGAATCTCCATATGTCATGAACATGGTGTCACCATCTTTTAATCCATTTTCATGCATAAATGTAGACTCTTTTTCTTCTGCTTGTTTCTTTCTGCAATACTTAATGGTATGGCCATAAAGATGACAATGATAACATTGAGTTTGAGAGAGTGGTTTCTTACGTCCTTTTCCTTTAGAAGTTCCTTGGTCATGACTGCTAATCTCTCGAGTCTGATCTTGATCAGCACTTTTCCCTTTGCCTTTACTTTGCCATTTACTTTTTCCATGTTGCTTCCATTTCCCCTTATCATTATTGTTTCCTTTTGATGGCACCTGAGTCTGGAACGCTTGATCAATCAAAGGAGTGTCAAACTGTTTCAATCTCAATTCATGAGATTGCAAAGTTCCTAATAAACTTTCAAGAGAGAGTGTAGCCAGATCTTTGGATTCTTCAATTGCCACCACAATATACTCAAATTTTCGAGTGAGGCTTCTCAATATCTTTTCTACTATGCGTTTGTCTTCAATGGGTTCACCATTCACACTCATCTGATTTGTTATTACAATTACCCGATTGTAAAACTCTTCGATTGTTTCTGCATCCTTCATTCTAAGATTGTCCAATTCACATCTTAGAGTTTGTAAACGGATTGTCTTCACACGTTCTTCCCCTTGATATGTTCTATGTAACATTTCCCAGGCCTCTTTTGATGATTTACATGATGAAATCCTCTCAAATATTGCATCTTCCACTGCCTGGTAAATCAAGAAAAGTGCCTTTTTGTCTTTCTTCTTTGTCTCCTTCATGTCGTTAATTTGCTGGGGTGTCAAGACTGTTCCTGTTGTTGTTGTTGGTTCGATCACTCCTGTCTCAATAACAGTCCATAAATCTTGTGATTCATAAAGTACTCTCATCTGTATGCTCCATTGATGAAAATTACGACTGTTGAGTTTTGGTAGTAACGGTTGAAACGTATTCCCATTCTGCGATGTCATTTATTGTGCCTGACTAAAAAACTCTTGTACCCACAGATCTCAAATCGTAATTGCTCTGATACCAGATTGTTGGAGAAGAACAAATAAAAACAAGAAACGTCCACTAAGGATATATATGTTGAAAAAACGATTCACTAAGAATCAGAAGAATAAATGTTGTTTTCACTAAGAATCACACAACATTGATTATCATTAATTATTATAAATCATCAGTTTCATACAAACATAATAAACACACATATGTACAATCGACGATGCAAAGGGAATAGTCACAACTATTCAGAACCATCGCATCCCTTCACAAATAAACTCCTAACTGTAACTGACATATTAATTAACTGTCATAACTTCCAGAATAATTAATATAATAAATCTAGCTTATTATTTCAACAGAATGAATGTCAAAATGTGGTGGTAGGCGGTGAAGGAGAGGTGGGAAGTCGTAACTGTTTAGAGAATTTTACGTTGTGTTCCTTAAGTCGAGGTGGGAAGCGACGACAGGCAGAGTAAAGCGACTGGAAGGAGACTAAAGCTATTTGTGACTTTGTGTCCTTTCCATTTTAGTTTTGGGAATAAGATGATAAATGATTAGCCAAAAAGCCTGCAGATTTCCATCGGTTCTCGTTCATTAATTGGGCTATGGAACACAAATCTTTTTTTTTCCTACTTCCATCGGTTCCTCTAAGTTACTAGGGTTATGGTAAACAACGTTAGGTGAGAGAGAGAGAGAGAGAGAGAGACCGGAGGTATCAGATGAATATGGATAAAGAAGAGTGAAGTTTAATGTTTATTGTCTTTCTAATATTAATTCATTATTATTATTTTAATAATGACGTATCATCTTTACTTGTATGTCACATCAACAAAAATACAACCAAGTAAATTTTAACGTGTTACAAGAGTTTAAAAAGTTAAGTTTCAGGTAAACGTATCATCTCATATCAAAATTTGATTTGTGATTCTTTTTCTGCAAAAAAAAATATGTTACAAGATCTAAAAAAAATTAAGTTTCAGATTAGCATATCATTTCATATCAAAATCTGATTGGTAATTCTTTAACTTGCTAAAAAAAATATTTTACAATACATTTGATATCTTAAACACAGATTATACCATGTGTCTCATACAGGGCCAGGGCCAATCCAATATAGATAGTTCAACAGGCCCAGTCCAAATCAATTGTCGGAAGGGCGTTGACCAAGCCTTTCCTTGCCCAATAACCTGTCTCTACTTTATCCATTCATTGCAGAAATTTCTCCGCCTAAAACCTGATTTATCTCCATCTTCTAGCCATGTCCTTCGACTCCGATCATCGAATCTCGATCCTCAAATTCATGTAATCGGCACATCCGTTATCAAAATCATGTCTGATATCTCCCTTTGTATTGCTGTATCCTTGTAGATCTGATCGAATCGTTCTGGTTACGGTTTGGTGGGTGATTTTCTTTTCCTTGTGGAATTAGGGTTTGAAGAGCATCGAACAATGCCTTCGGTGCTTTCGCTCGAATTTATTACTCCTCCTTTGGCTACCTCTTTTTATGGCGGTCGTTCGTGTTCTCATCGTCTCAAACCTCGTCTTGAAAAAAGTGATCGTCGTGGTAATCTTAGTTAACAATCAGTCTGTTTTGTGTTTTTCTCCGTCTAATTAGCATCTCAAATATTTTCTTCGGGTTGTCTCTTTCTACGTCTGTCGTGTTTTTCTTTTTCATCATCTTACTTTTTTGACACGGTCAAATCAGCTATATTGTTAAAATCCGAAATAGATTGATAATTGAAAGCCTCCTTAAGACATACGGGATTGTTTGGATACATTTCTGCACCGGATAACTTTGGTTTAGTCAGATCTACCCTGCGGGAAAAGGTACACTCTTTTTTTGTGCAGACAAACCTATTTGTGTTGTCTTTGTTTTTTAATCTCATTACATATACGTTGGATTTGCACGATAAATTTCAAGAACTCGTGCTAGTGTAAATATTGCATTTCTTGATGCTTGTATGGGAAGTCTTGTGGGAAACGGTTCATTTACTCTTTCATTGTGACTGTATATGATTTACCTGGGGGCAGAACAAAGCTCTTTGATGATATAAACTTCATCCATATGACCATATGTTCTAGGGTTGTATTTAATGCAAATGATATCAGCTTTAAGTATGATTCAAGATGTTGAGCTTTTGCGCAATGGATAGGGTAATAAGCAGTCACCCAGTTCCTCTGCTTGACATGCTTCAATCTCAGTGGCTAGACATTCTTATCGAAACCTAGAAGTCATGAGTTTTTGAATACCGGCATTGGGAACTTTATAGTAAATCACCAGGGATGTGGGTTCGAGTTCTTTCTTTCAATACGACGAATAATTCATGGCTATTTCTTCATGCACCACTTCTAATTTCTCATACACCACCTCTATACATTTGACCTATAAATACTTATCTTTTGATTGGACAAAAAAGTATAAACAAATAAAATATAACGATGAGTTATGGAAAAAAGGCATGTTTTAGGTCAATTGTAGATATAGATATGGTGCATGAAGTAACACCCATAATTCATGGTTAGGGCCGTCAGGCCTTTGTTGCTATGATCTCTGCATATCAAAATGATAGTTTAATGAGTATGACTGAAGCAAAGGAGATATATGTCATATGATCAACTTTTAGGGCCAGATAGAGTTCAGTTAGGTCTCAGGGGTGTCACTGCATGTAATGATAGAATATTAAAGATTGCAACGAGGCAAGCATGCTAGAACAGAATGGGGAATTTCTTTCAAGGGTACTTTAATTTATTTTGGTGGTTAATCCACCATTGCTATTGTTATCTGATATTTTATGTGGATACTTTTCTTGTGGGCTTTGGCTATTTGGATCCCTCTCTATGTGTAATTTAAACCCCATGCTATAATATCATACTCACGTGACTTCATTTTGTATTATTTTTAATGTATTAAAATAATGGCTATACATATTAGAACTTGAAAATTGTCAAATCTATTCCATAGAAGGGGGTTCATAAAGCATAAACCCAGCAACTCAGCAAGGTCATTGGTCCACCTGCAGTTGGTTTATGTTAAATATCAAGATCATGTCTGAAATTTTCGTAATGTCATCTGTCAGCCTCAGTGGGGTGTTAGGCAGTCTATTCTGTTCACAATCCACATGTGTGGTATTTATTTTACATGCTTGACCAAGCTATTGGAAGAAGCAGTTTCTAGCTTGGTTTTAAAAGGCGTGAGGCGTGCTGATGTGAAAAAGGTCCTAGATCCTTAGCCGTCTGAAAATGATTGTGTTTCACTAAATTGACAAATTATTTTTTGTGTTGATATAGGTTTCTTGAAACGTTGTCTTTCGGACCATACACATTGCACACAGTTTTTTTGTGGAATCCAGGATCATTGCAAACACATTGCAGCTCTTGATTGATGTCAATGGACGTTTGCTCTCGTATTGGTTTGTCAGTTACTGATAATGTAAACGATCTTCGTGGGTTGTGTATGAATACACTCGAATCTACTCATGGAGTCCTGAAGGTTCTTTCTGTTGATGAACTTGGCGTTGGTGTGAGTGAGTTTCTGAACATTCAAGATAGCAGAAAAGAGGATCCAAGCTCCTCACCACCCCGTGAAAGTTGCAATATTCAGGAAAAAGGTGTGTCTGACAAGTCTCCCCCGATCAAAATAGCAACTGGAGCTCCTGAAAAGAGTCTTAGCAAGTGTGCCACATTTCCTTGTTCAAGTATGACCTTGTCATCTCCTCCAGATGCCATTACGAGTGAAGTATCGACACATGATGAGAATGTTAAATCTCTTGATCCCTCTGGCTTCCGCTCTATATCTTTGCCTGTAAGTATGGATTAGTGTTGCATTTTCAAGTGAAATTTTGCAATCTCTTTGCTTTATATGTACTAGAAACTCTTTTGCTGTGTATTTTCTGTTACCAGACTGGTTTGAAGCCTGTATCTGCAATGAAAGGCAGCCGTGAGAAACGGGGAGCTGCTCCAGCAGAAAAGTTGAGGGTGAAATGGGCTCCAGACGTGTATGATCCAGTTCCTAGTTCAGTATCGCACGTTGTAACGAACAACAGGAGGCATAGCAGTAGCAAGAAGAGTTCGAGGAACAAGCAAAAGAAACCATCACGTGGAAGCAAAGGTAAAGAGAAGAAACAAGTTAGAAAACGAGGGGGCAGCGGTTCTTCCACGAAGGTGGAGGTGGAAGAGGAGGAGGTGGTTGATTATCCAGAACTATTTTGTGGAAGTAGCTTTCTCAAGAGATATGGAACGGGACTGCACATCTCGTCGGTTGCAGAAGCTACCTAGCACTCTATCTGGGGATCTGATTGGTGTGTAAATAAATAGTAATAAGATTGTAGTTTTATCAAGACGAGTGAGTATGTAGATATTCTGTTATTGTTGTCTTTTTTCTGGAACGGAAGCATGCATGAAAGGAACCCAAGTATTACTTTACAAGAGTTATATTACCCAAATCTTCTGAGTCTCTTCTTCTATCGATCAATGTTTTGACCATTGGATTGGATTTGAGTCTATGAGAAGAGATCCGATATAGCGATTCTTATAAATAGTTTTAATCGAACGAGTTTTCAAGTTGAATTTAAGGTTTATCATGAAAAAAACTAGCATCTTTTCATGTATTTTGTGTCTTTATCCCTTCATGTTATTTTTTTTTTATAAAAGTTTTCAAGTTAATTTATCCTTTTTGGATTACTAGAAATTTGGAAATTGAATAACTGTTTTTTTAGTTTTTAAAAACCCGACTTACTAATTATAACCGGGTAAAACATTTTGGTTTTTTTTTTTTTTTAAATAATAGACCCATGAATTTAAGTCAAGTTGGCACCTGTATCATAATTGAACTTTAATTGTGCATCAAGATGGTGGGATGCACCAATCATTCATTTTTATTTTTTATTTTTTATGAAAGATTAGATTTGAAAACCAGTTACTATACTCTAATGAATGATATGCAGATGGAGTGATGAGAAAGCTACTTCCAACAAATTTAAATTGGAAAACCCAATCACACATCCTCTTGGACTTCCAAGTTGTTGGAAGATCAAGCCAGTAGCAGCAGCACATGATGATTTCTTTTGCTTGTTCCTTGAACTCTTCCTGCTACTGCTATGCCTCGTGTTGTTCGTTACAACGTGTGACACTGAACTAGGAACTGGATGATACACGTGTAGAGTCCATTGCACCTTCGACTTTTGTGATGGAGCATCTAGCTACCCATTTCTCAGGGCAGCCTTTTAATTTAGTCCCAGAAACAGGCTTCAAACCAGTCTGGTAACTATAAATACATAACAAACAGCTTCTAGTAGCCACAGGCAAAGATATATATGGATCGAGCGGCAGTCACACGGATCAAGGGATTTAACATTGTCATCGTGTGCTGATAATTCAGTCGTAATGACATCTGGAGGAGGCGACAAGTTTATATATATATATATATATATATATATATATATATATATATATATATATATATATATATATCTGAACAATAAAATGTGGCACACTTCTTTTCAAGAGCTAGAGATGCTATTTTGCCGTGAGGAGACTTGTTAGATACATATTTCTCTTCTTTGTTATACTGGATGTTTAGAAAGAAATTAACTAATAAGTTTCAAGATCAAACAAGTCTTCTTAAAGACATTTCAAATTGTCGTAAAACTTGGATAACAACTAATGAATCATAACGATATATTTAGGTTTTTATCAAACTAAATGTATTAAAGGTTATAATTGATTAAACTAAGTCTCGAGATACAAACAGGGTCAATTTCTTGAATATAGTTTTAAATTGTATTATATCAAAATGTGAATAAAAATAAACGGATCATAAGCATATATTTGGATTTACCAAACAAAATGTATTAAAAGTTAGAGTCGACTAAATTAAGTTTTTAGGTAAAAAATAATGTCTTATCGAATACAATTTTAGTTTTAACAAAATTTGTATAAGAATCAAGAATGTAGTTATATAACAATAAAGGAATCATAACCGTATATTTGAATTTTTTTCTCATAATAATATGTATTAAAAGTTACAATTAATTAATATTTTAAACTAATTTTCAAGATAAATACACGGCTTCTTGAATATATAGTTTAGATAAAAACAAAATTTGTACTAGAATCTATATAAAAGTGATCGAACAAACCATAACGATATATTTGACTTTAGTATGCATAGTTTAAATTGAACATGGATTAAAATCAACCGGCTAAAACGATATGTGTATGATTTTATCGAATAAAATTAATATAAATTATGATAAAATAATAAGAAAGGTGTATGTTAAATAAAAATAAATAAAAAGGAATTGAAGCCAGAGGATTCATAATAGATAATTTGATGATAATGCTATATTTTTCTTGGATAGGGGGTTTAATAACCGACTTTTCCTATGTGGTGATGATCTCGATCTCTTCAAACTTAGCGTACAAGTTTTATTAGATTTGTGATAAAAGTATGTTTGAGATATTAATTATACGATAAATCTATCTTATATAGTTATATATATAAAATAATTAATTTAAACAAATTTAAAAAAATTAACATTAATTAAAGATTAATTATTTTGATTTTAATTTAAACTAAACCTAACATTATCTTTATACATCACTAATTTTAGGAATTTTAAATTTTGATTTAACTATCAATTGAAACTATTTTTTCTTTATCTATTATTGAATACTATTTTTATTTAGGATAGATTATAAATTATACATTGACATTTATTGTGATTGAAGTTTTGTTATTTTATTCTATTTTGTTTAATAAATATTATTAAAGTTTTTTTTTATTTATAATTAATAAAAATATCTAAAATTATAAATACTAGTAAACTTAATTTAGTACAAAGACATAAAATTAAATATTAATAAGACAAATGAATTATTATTATTAATTAAAAAACTAAAAATAACATTTTGAGTTTAAATTTTTTAAAATCCTGATATAAACATAATCATTATCAAAAAGTATTAAAAATATTTAGACGGTATTTTTTATAATTTAAACATTTTGTAAAAGTGTTTAAAAACTTGAAATATTTTGAAATCTTTAATTATTTGAAAATTTTATAATTTTAAATGTTTTGAAAAGTTTAAAATGTTCTAGGGATATATCAAAAAAATTTAGAAAATTTAAATTTATTTTATTGTTCACTAAAATATTTAACTTTTTCTAAAGATTTCAAAAAGAAAAGTTAAAGTTAAAAAACTATTTTATTATGGATTTTTAATTACCAAAATGATGAGAATAACAATTTATATGTTTAATCCATATGAAAAATAATTACTTTAAAATTAGAACTTAATAAATTTAATTTATTTTATGATTTTACAAAGGTTTACATTTTATTTTAAAATTTTTAAAAATCTAAACTAAAATGTTATTTTTTTTTAGTTTTTAATTATTAATAATAATAATGTATATGTTTTTTATAAATATTTTATTATTCATTCTTATATGTTTTACGTTAAATTAACTTTACTATTTTTTTGAAAAATTCAATTAGTTTATTATTTTATAATAATAAAAATAATAATAACAATAACATATTAATAATAATTATGAGATAAGTAAGGTAAAATGTTCATTTTAAATGGTCAAATAACGAAAATTGTAACAAAGTTTCAACTACAATAATTGACAGTGTAATTTTTAAATTTAAAAGACTTAATCATAATTTCTAGTAAACTACATGGACGAAATTTGTAATTCACTTTTTATTTTATTATCATATCATCAATAATATATCACTAAATGTAAAAGCTTAAGCTGTTTTTATTATCGTTAACATTTTATTATAAAAAGATATTTTATTATTTATACCATAAATTTTTTAGTTTTACTATCTATTTTTGCATTATTTGTACCATTTATTCCAATTGTAACATCCCAAATTTAAACAGGGTACATGAAATTATTTAATTGGTTGAATTAAATATTCAAATGAGTTGGATCAATTAAATTGAAAAACGTGAAATCGTCACGTGAGGAGACCAAGTGTTAACCATGTTAAGAGAATAAATTTTATAAAAGATTACAATTCTATTATCAGTTAATTAGTTTAGAGTTCAGTGACATAAATTTGTAGTTATTGATAACGGAATCTAATAATGGGTACCGAACCAAGTGTTGGATAAGAACGTATAATTAGGAGACCTATGTACTTGCTTGCTTCGATAATTCATTCCAAATTTTGAAAACAAAAGGTACAGTGTTTGTGAGCTGACTCCAGCCATGGCTTTTGTATATTAATTGCCGGCAAATGTTAGAAATGTGTTCATATATATTTTAGTAATGTTTTGTCATTTTGTGCAAATTAGTGAAGTTATATCAACTACAAAACGAGTTGGGGATCATTCCTTTGGTTTGAACTGATACATAGCAACAAGTTGCTACTGTTTGCTAATGAGCGCGATCGCGATATTCTTGGCAGTTAGGATTTGAGCTCGGGCAATGATGGGATGATCACGGGGCGAGATAGAGCGCATCCGAGGTCGATGAGTTCGGCCGTAATGGTCAACGGGATCGCGACTCCCAGGAGCACGGCCTCGGTCCGGGTTCCGGGGTTAGGGTTCAGTTTGGGCTATTCGGGTCACGTGTTTGGGTATTAAGATTAGTATGGGGTGTTGGGAAATGTGTGTTGGGCTTAAGGGACTATGTTAGTGATATTGGGAATTCACCTGTGTTTCCAAGGTCTCGTGTTAATAGAGTCAGTGTACAAGAAGAAAACCGAGACTTACAGATTAGTGTTTAGGGTCTAGTGAGTTTGTCAGTCTTTTTTGAGATACACGTACAATTATTTTTATTGTATAATTGCATGATCTTTTACTGAGATCATTATGAGTTTTATTATCATACATGAATTACTGAGTTTTATTATATAAGATTTGGGACGCATGAGTTAAAAATATATCGTGTTAAACCGTACGACTAGACATGGGTTAAGTCGCTCTCGATTCCCTTTTGTACACATGACAACTGCTTTGTGTGGTTTAGAGACTTGGGTACATGGATTATTTCACATGGATGGGTACTTTCTTTTGAGTTATTTATGTGAGATTTCATATTTTGTTCAGCAAAGAGTGTTGAACTTTTTATTATTGAGTTTTTATAATCGTAATACTAACCATTGCATTCTCACCAGTGTTAACTGATTTTTTGTGTTAAACGTGTGTATCTCATGTGACCAAAGAGATAGTAGGTCTGCTAGACCTAGGTTGATTACATTCAGAGTTCGAGAATTATTAGTAATCTGACTAGAGATAGTTATGATTTTGTTTATTATATGTACTTTGGATATTATGTATGTTAAACAGGAATCACCGTGACTAATAATTAATATGTAAATTGAAGTTATAAATTGTTAGAATTTTCCATGTTATCATTGGAATAGTTTAATTATTGTTATATTAAACGTCATTTAACGTGTTATTTACGTGACATTTTGGTGTACTTCGAGTGAGTTACAAAAAATGTTAAAAATTATACATTTATCATCATAATGATTGAAATGTGTATAAAATAAAATATTTTGAACTTTAAGATTTATAACCAACCTTTTGAATACTTATTTTATTTATATAGGGGTTGGTTCCGGTAAGAATTTTCAATTCTGTGAGAACGTGATAACCACTCCAAAATGAACAAATTTAAAAATTAAATTCGTAACTTAAAACCATTATTATTCTTAAATATTAATAAATATCATAGTCTAACATTAAAATAAATTTTAAAAATTATATTCAATAAATTTAAAATTAAATGCACAAACTTTTGCAAATGCATAATTCATATATAAAATGGACAAATTTTAGTATGAGATGCGTAAATGTTTACATGAAATGCATAAATTGATGGAAAGTATAAATTTTAGCATCAAATGCATAATTTTATATATTAAATGCACAAAGTTTAGAGTGATTCTTATGTTAATACACGAAATAGAAAGGTTCTAATGTGATCCTGATTATATACACACAGATACTAAAAGAGGAAACTCGGCTATGTTTGACAGAGAGCTTTTAAGAGCTTTCGTTTTTCAAAAACTCTACTAAAAATCTAAAGACATTGTTTGGAAGGAAAACAAGAGGTTTCATTTTCTCAAAAAAAAAAAAAAGGTTTTTTATAAAACGATAGCAGAAGCAGTGTTTAGAAAGCTCTGGAGATCTTGGACAAACATAATTATATTTTTTACTCTCGTATCAATCATAAACTATAACCTTTACTTAATATCAACGTGTTTTTAAGTAATTTAATACTAAAAACTAAAGATACAACCACCTTTACGAAACACATTTATAAAACTAAAAGTTTCAGTTTTTTTGAAAAACTTTAGCTCTCAAAATCTTTAGCTAGTAAAAGCTCTAACTCTTTTAAAAACACAAAGTCACGGCTAGTTTTGACAATCATAGCCTTGATATTTGCACATGCCCTCCCAAGTTTGAACGTGGCTCCGTTGTGTGCTTACGTAGTCTGCTGTCACGCACGTTCCTTTAATTTGTTTCATCCCTAACTTCTATCATTATTATTACATAAACCATTACAAATACTACTTAATTCCATGAAAATACATTAATTATATGTTGTCTAATTATAATATTTTTATGTTAAACGTAGAGGGTGTTTGGTTTTGCGTTATAAACGTGATTATTAGCTTATTACGTTACAATAACGCAAATAATTGGTTTAAAGTGTTTGGATTGCATACGTTAATAAGTGATTATTTGCGTTTAGCGTTTGTCCTACCACACTTTTTCATAAGTTAAAAATTGTAGCTTATTTGCTTAATAAGTGATTATTTGGTCATTTTACAAGTAAAAACGCAAATCCAAACACTTTATAAACTGATTATTTGAAAATTATGATATCAAACAGCAGAAGCTAAACCAAACACTACATTTCCTGCAGCACTTTTTGTTACAGCAATTATCTGATTATTAGTTTCCAAAACGCTACAGCACTTTTTCAAACGCAAATCCAAACACCCTCGTAGTATTATATATAGATTCAGGTTCAAAAAGGTACCTCTCGAAATCAAGTGCACCCGAAGGTACCAACCTTAAAAAACTTTTTTTAAAATTTTTTTCTCATAACCATGTTTAATTTAATGTTATACACATGATATATGAATTTCACATGCATTCACACTTTCTGTGTCCTTAAAAATTATGTGAATGCTCAATGCATATTTATGTGAATGGTCATCCATGTGAATGGTCATTTCACACCATGTGAATGGTGTGAATGACCATTCACATGATATTTTTTTTATCATTCACAAGATTTATGATGTTACTTCTTTTGAAAAAAAGTCTTATAATGTTGTCTTATATATGTCTATTCAAAAAAAATATATGTGAATGATCATTAACATTAGGGTACGCTGGGTACGCTGGAATCTTATAGGTACGCTGATGAACCTGATTCTATATATATATATTTATGATAAAGTGGTCAGTATGGAATTAGATAAAAAAATTTAAAAAAAAAACCTTTAAGAAAAAAAAAATCCATTTTTACAAAATTTTCTACTAATGATCAGTATTTTATATATATATATATATATATATATATATATATATATATATATATATATATATATATATATATATATATATATATATATATATATATATATATATATATATATATAGAGGGAGGTTCAATGGAAAACCATCATGCACCTGAAAACTTGTGAAAACCACACTGCACCACCACAAATGCATCAAATTATCCGCGCGATGCATCAAATTTTCCGCGTAATGCATCAAAATCCCGCGTGATGCATCACCTTATTTACGATCATGCCACCGCGTTTTTCATGAAATGCACCAAATCGGACGGTTTGCGTAGGTTTCCATAGTTTTCAGGTGCATAGTGGGGTGAGTTCAATGGAAAACCACTATGCACCTGAAAACTATGGAAACCTACGCAAACCGTCCGATTTGGTGCATTTCATGAAAAACGCGGTGGCATGATCGTAAATAAGATGATGCATTACGTGGGATTTTGATGCATCGTGCGGGAAATTTGATGCATCATGCGAGATTTTGATGCATTGCGCGGAGAATTTGATGCATTTGTGGTGGTGCAGTGCGGTTTTCACAAGTTTTCAGGTGCATGGTGGTTTTCCATTGAACCTCCCTATATATATATATAGATGGGTTTATTATGAAAAAAACTAACATGTTTTCATGTTTTTTGAGTTTTCGTTCCTCCATGTTATTTTTTCTATAAAAACCTTAAGTTATTATTATTATTTTTTTTGGTTTAGTGAAATTTGGACTTTCAAACCCGGTTTTTTAGTTTTTTAAAACCCAGTTCACAAATTATAACCGGGTTCTAATGTCCAAATTTCACTAAACCAAAAAGAAAAGAATAACTTAAGGTTTTTTATGGAAAAATATAACTTGGAGGGACGAAAACGCAAAAAACATGAAAACATGTTGATTTATTTCATAATAAACCCTAGATATATAAATTATTATTTTGTGTTTGTGTTGGATGCGTAAATTATCAATTATAAATATATGTGGAAAAAGGGCGTATGATAGATTAACCTGGATCAAATTATAACCAATTAACATGCCTATTTTCCTATCAATCTTCCCTTCATGGCTTCTTTCACCATCTTTTCTAATCTTCACTTCTTTAATTTCCATCTTAATACTTGCTCTGATCATCACATTAATGATCAAGAACAAGTCATCCATGGCTTCCTTTAAGCTTAACCTCCCTCCTACCCCTCCACACCTTCCCATTATCGGCAACGCGCACCAGGTCGTCCTCAGCAAACACGTCCATCGGACCCTATGGCACCTCGCCCAAAAATACGGCCCGGTTATGCTTATCCATACCGGAACCAAGCCTTTCCTCGTCGTTTCTTCCTCCGAGATGGCTAAGGAAGTCTTTAAAACCCATCAGGACGTGCTGTCTACGCGTCCGTCCAACGAGGGTACCAAACGCACGCCTCTCGTATAACTATTCGGACATCACCTTTGCGCCTCTTGGCGATCACTGGAGACAGATGCGTAAGGTTTTCGTGAGCGAGTTTTTGGGTCCCAAGAGAGCTGGATGGTTTAACCAAGTCTTGAGGATGGAAATCGAGGGTGTGATTGATACTTTATCTTTAAATGCATCAATCGGTAATTCGGTTAAGTTAGATGATACGCTTTTAAGTCTTGTATATGGGGTTGTTTGTAAGTTTGCTTTCGGAAAGAGCCATTTATTAAGGGTAGTAGTGTAACACTGAAAGAGATGCATGCTTGATGAGTCCATGGTTGTACTCGTTGGTTCGTTTGCCGATATGTTTCCAAAATTCGGGTGGGTTTTCGACAGATTAAGCGGGTGGAACAAGAGGTTAAATAAGTGTTTTGATAATCTTGACTGTTACTTCGAGATGATTATAGCCGAACACCTTCAATCTTTAGCTGAAACAAGCGAGGAAGAAAAGGATTTTGCTCATTCATTGATCGAGTTATCAATAATGAAAGATTCGTGGCTTACAAAAGACGACATCAAAGCACTTCTTATGGTAATTAATTAATCAAAGTTGATATATATTATATTGTTTGACTAATATTAATATTGTAGGTTGGTAATATATATATATTGTAGGTAGGTTTTATATATATATATATAGAGGGAGGTTCAATTGAGAACTTTTATGCATCGAGGTACAAAAGAACCTATACTATCCATTAGATCAATATATTGTATGAATTAGATTAATGGCAAAAGGGTAAATAGTTGGACAATTTTATGCATATTGTACATTATAGAAACAAAGAAAGAAGGGCATTTTGGGGAATGTGCATACCTAATTAAATTTAATATTTCAACAAATAATCAAATAATAAATGCTAAATAAATTCAATTGATACATTTTCAAATTTAAAAAAAGTACACAAATTCAAAAAAGATGATGGAGATCAATGCATTTCATCGTTAATCGTGTTTATCTATGCATTGTGTTAAAAAAAACGCATTTAACAAAAAAATACACAAATTCATTAATGCATCGTGTTCAACTTGTTCATCATTTTTTTATGCATCGTGTTTGTCGTTCATATTCTTCATTCAACTATGCATCATGTTCAACTTGTTCATCATTCATCTATGCATCGTCATTGTTCATCATCCATTTATGCATCATCATTTTTCGTTGTTCATCGTTCATCATTCAGCTATGCTTTGCCATTGTTCATCATCCATCTATGCATCATGTTCTTCATAATTATCATCGGTTACCTCTCTTGTTCATGTTCATCATCGTCGTTGTTCATCGTTAATCTTTGTATTCAAATCATAATCACTAAGAAAATCATGGAGAACACGATTAGAGAGAGAGAGAGAGAAAGAAATGAGGAGGAAAATGAGGAATGTAGTTAATATTAGATTTTAATTCAAAATGTAACTCCTAATTATCATTTAATGATTTTTAGAAATAAATTAATTATCATGTCTTTAGTTTTCCCTAAATGCCCTTTATGCACCCTTGGTGGATTATCCCATGCACAAAAGTGCCTCGAGGTGCCCCGATGCATAAAAGTTTTCAATTGAACCTCAATCTATATATATATATATATATATATATATATATATATATATATATATATATATATATATATATATATATATATAATCGGGTTCATCAGCGTACATATGATATTGCAGCGTACTCTAATGTGAATGATCATTCACATATATTTTTTTTTCGAATAAACATGTATAAGACAATATTATAAAACTTTTTTTCAAAAGAAACAACACCATAAATCTTGTGAATTGTAAAAAAAAATCATGTGAACGGTGTGAATGATCATTTACTTGGATGATCATTCACATTAATATGCATTGAGCATTCACATAATTTTTAAGAATACAGATGTGTGAACGTATGTGAAATTCATATATCATGCGTATAACATTAATTTAAACATGATTATGAGAAAAAAAAATTTAAAAAGGTTTTTAAGGTTGGTACCTTCGGGTACACTTGATTTCGAAAGGTACTTTTTTGAACCTGTCTCTCTCTCTGTTATAATGACATGATGTACGTACTACGTATACAGGATGTACTTGTTGGGGCAATTGATACAACATTCTTGACAATGTTATGGACGATGTCGGAAATCGTTAAAAGCCCGAGAGTGATGCGAAAGTTGCAAACTGAGATCCGAAGCTGCACAAGGGAAACAAGCGGTAGATGCATCAGATATTACAAAGATGACATACTTGAAAATGGTGATAAAAGAGACGTTGAGATTACATCCGCTCCGCCTGCCCCGTTGTTGTTCCCACGCGATTGCTCGAGCCATTGTCGAATTGGTGGGTACGACGTACTCCCAGGGACTTGTGTGGTGATTAATGGGTGGGGGATCGGAAGAGATCCGGACATCTGGAAGGAGAGGCCGGATGAGTTCTATCCCGAGAGGTTCGAAAACGTTGAGGTGGATTTTCTAGGGAACCATTTCGAGATGGTACCGTTCGGAGGGGGACGAAGATCGTGTCCAGGAATGAAGTCGGCAACGTCGAGCGTAGAGGTTACGATAGCGAGCCTTTTTTACTGGTTCGATTGGGAAGTTGCGAATGGTGTGAAAAATGAAGATTTGGACATGGAAGAGGAAGGTTTGCTGGTTTCTCGTAAGAAATTGCCTCTTTGTCTTGTGCCTATCAAACACGTACCATTGAACTGAACTTATCGATTCATTTTGTGCACATGAATAAATAATTACCATTGATTTGAACTGAACTTATCGATTCATTTTGTGCACATGAATAATTAATGAGGAATTATTGGGCTTTTCCGAATTATATAATTATATTGCCGATGAAACATATATAAAGAAAAAAAAATGATATATCATCATTTCAACCGTCGAAATTAAATTAACTTTTAATATCAACGGTTTAAAATATTAAGGAAGACCTTAAGTTAGAGGTTCGACTCCCATTGTAAATAAAGTATAGATTTTAGAGTAGGATACATATACATACATACATATATATATAAACCACTATGCATCGAAAATTTTTGGAAAACCACAATATATCAACAAAGTAGGATTGTGCATCATGATTATTTGATGCATCATGTAGTGGGTTCGAGTCGAACCGCAATGCATCACAAAGGAAAACATACTACATCACGTGGGGATAATGACACATCAATCACTTGATGCATCAGGTGGCCGGTCAGGAATTGAGACGGTCAAGCGATGCAACCGATCGTTCAATTGAAATCGGTTCATGGTTTTATGCTTATTCATGAAAATAATATATTAAATTATTTAGTTGAGAATCGAACTCAGTTGCTCTAGTTCCTTAAAACAATGTTTATCCATTAAGCTACATGCATTTTTATTATAAAATTTATTGATATACTTTTTTCTAATTCTTTTTTAGTATATCAACTAACTAGCAGGTGCATCTTAAGAAAAATTAGTAAATAAAATTTTATATCTATATCTATTAATAAAAGAAAATGTTTAGCGACGCGTGTCGCTTCCTCATCTGATCAAAATTTCATTTTCTCGCTCAATTTTCCATATATAATATTCCTTAGTTAATTATGTAATTTATATTTAAAAATTTAGTAAAACTACAATCAATTATTACCTAATTTAACTCTTATAAATATAAAATAATATTTAAATGATTTTAACATCTTCCATATCTAACTTATAATTTAGCTAACTAGACACTTACGTTTAAAAGTTAAATAATGTAGTATTGCTAATGAATGTTTTATAAATTCTTTTAATAAAACTATTTAAGTTGTGTTTTATGTAAAACTATTTTTTTTTGAACTTTTATTAGTTAAATATAAATAAATCAACAAATAAAGAGTTTGATAACGATAACATTTATTAGTACTATTCATACTACAATAAAATTTTTTTTAATTATGTTCATAACGAAAAATATTAGTGTTTTTGTAACTTTGTTGGTAGAAAAATAAACATTTTAATATATAATTTACATTTGTATAGATTTTTAGCATACAATTAATTTATAAATTAACCAACCACGTAATATGTGGGCTAACAACTAGTAAATTAATATAATAAAGAGTTATTTGTTATAAAAAAAATAAGTCAATAAATTTAATAATAAAGTGATTTGTATCTCAATGGTTAAAGCTCTACTTTATGAAATTAGAGGTTTCAAGTTCGATCCTTAAATAAGTAATTCATTATTTTATTTTTGTGAATATGCATAAAATGATGGACTGACTTCAACTGAACGGCGTGTCAAAATTTAGATTTGATTTGGACCGTCGGACCGATACGAAATGGACCGACCACGTGATGCATCAAATGATTGTGATGCAATATGATTTTCTTTGCGATGCATTGTGGTTCAACGGAACCGACCGCAGAATGCATCCAAGGTTTTTCGATGCATAGATGTATTCCATTGAACTCACCTATATATATTTGAATAATTAAATGAGAAATAAATTTGCAATTATTAATTTGAATAATAGAAATAAAAAAAATAAAATGTTACATTTGAATAATTAAAAGAGAAAAAAAAATACAAAATATATACATGAAAATAAATAATGATATAAAGAAAAAAAAAAGAAAAAAAGAAAAAAGAATAAGAAAGTTTTAAAATTAAACAAATGGTTACTGAAAGACATATGAACGAAAATGCCTCTGAGACTAACGGTTAAAATTAACTGCCGTTAGTTTTAGGGACCAAAATGTTATAAAAATTTAATTTTAAAGACTTGTGTTGTAATAAAATTGACCATTTATGTAATTTAGTCTAATAAAATAATGATATAATAACGTTCATTTGGTTTAATAGACAATACGTGGTGAAATCCTAACGGGATGTATCGTTGGTAAATCTACGGATGAGGTAAAATCCATCGGGAAAAAACTAAAAAGCATAACAAATGAATAAAACCATATTTGAACGGCCGACCACCGCTGACGTTTCAGAGAGGCTTCTCATCTTCGTCTCACACACATGTGTTAGATCCCTCTGTTTTGCTTGTGATCTGGTAAATCTATACATACAAATATCTGAATATATGTGTTTCTTTTCTAATATTTATTGTTTTGATGTCATTCCCAATTTCTATATCATCATCAGAAGAAGATTAGAAAAACTTGCGACTTTTCTAGGGTTTTTGCTCAATTTGATTAATTTAAATCAAGAAAAATGGCTGCTCCACCAGCTAGAGCTCGAGCGGATTACGATTACCTCATCAAGCTTCTTCTAATTGGCGACAGCGGTATGCATTTCTCTCTTTCTTCTTTTGTTTATGAGCCTCGATTTAAGTTTGCATGTGTGTGTGTGTGATATTTTGACCGATTGTTTCGACTAATCTGGAAATTTTCTGTGGTGAGCGTGAGATCTCTTATTTTGCATTTGATGAATTGCAACGGCACGGGAAAGATGAACAATGCACGTTTAGATGTTTCACTTTAGGGTCATGTTACCAAACTATTATTTAGAAAAGCAAATTTGACACTCATGTACCCTTTTGTGTGTGTGTGTGGGGGGGAGAGGGGGGGATTTGTAATCAATAGACACATTCTAATCGAAATTTTGTGTGAATGGTGATATCTTACTTATGTTTCGTACAACGAACAATTGAGTTTGGCATGTTATAGGTCAGCCTCCTCATGTACTGCTAAAGCTTGGTATGGAATCAAGTTCATTGACCCACTGGTTTAGTTTGCATGTCCTACAAAGTTGTTAAGACTCGTGTGGAAAGGCTTGTTTTTTTCACAATATGTGTATATAAAAGAGGGAAAAGAAGCTTTCAATTGAGTGGCCATGTCAGCTTGTTAGGAGACTTCAATAATTCATAGTTGGATTTGACACTCCTTTACTTCATCAATGCATTTCTGGGCAAAGCATTGACAGAATAGTGCAAGATCAGCGTGCTTTTGTTTTTATTTGAGCTGAGTGCAAATCCTACCTTCCCATTGATGCCTTTTGGTTTTCATTGCACAAATTCACATATTTGAAGCAGTATGAGGGATCTGAATATGGATGGTTGATGATGTTTCTTTTATGCATCTTTGTCGGCCTGTCAATCATACAGGATACAAGCAAGTACAGAGAGTAGAGCTAATCTTCTTCAGAATCTTATAGTTGTTTTCATCAACGAGGAGGTTTTATACATTTTGGGTTTGGACCAAAGCATAAGATAAATTTCTTATAGAAAAGTTATAGTGGGTCTTATAGGTTCATGACAACCTAGCTCTGTTGTCTTGTAAACGCTGGATAAACAGGTGAACATGGATTTTACACTTTAGAATATCGGACAACTTATTCAAAAGATACGCGGGCTTGGATAAATAGGTAAATATTGGATAAACAGGTGAACATTGATTTTGTTCTAAATACTTCAGCAGTTCAGCACTTCTTAAATATTATAGAATAAACAAGGCACACTCAACACTTGGACAAGCTGACTGGGAACATGGTTGATTTAGTATGCTGGTTCAGTGGTACCTGCAAGCTCCATCTAGCTGCTAAAACCCATTTTGCTTTATTTAAATTTTATAATGATTTTTGAACTTCCTGAACACTTTCTGCGGAGGGCGTCACAATTAAGCTCTGTGTTCTTTTTGTCTGGACTCTGGAACTGGAAGATACTTCATGAAACACACCCACAATGGATTTTAGGAACACATCATCCTAGAGAGGGACGATTATAAAAACCTAATTATCAGTAAAATGGGTACATCTCTCATCATTTTTTTTTGGCCGATTTCAATTTATTTCTTTGATATAAATGTTTCCCTCTTTCTGTTGACGTGTTTATAAAAGTAGCATTTCATTTTCATTCCCAACCTGGGGTGCATAGCTGCTAGACTTGTTATCCATTGTGTACGGTTCAGTTGTCGTATGGGATATCTCACAGGCTCTCACTTTTCCACAACTATCTCTGTCCCTGTAACTAGAGTTCACTTTTAATTCTGAAAATTCAAAACCTTTCGTTTCAAGTTTAAATCTGACATTCTTGCTTTTAGTTTTTAGCTTAAAATATTTCTATTATAAGTTCATGGTTAATGTATTTATCAGCCCAACATTATGATCATCTCATAATTAATTGCTGCAGGTGTTGGTAAGAGTTGTCTCCTTTTACGATTCTCAGATGGTTCCTTCACCACTAGTTTCATTACAACCATTGGGTTCGTATATTCAATTTCTAAATTGCTTGTTAGGTTTTAGAAAAATTGATTTCAAGCAAAATCTCAGCATCCCCATGATGTAAAATCTTTTGTCCTACAGTATTGATTTTAAGATAAGGACCATAGAGCTTGATGGAAAGCGAATCAAACTGCAAATCTGGGACACTGCTGGTCAGGAGCGATTCAGGACAATCACAACTGGTAAGCATGTAATAGAAGAATCTTTATTATTTTATTGATGTTTAACTAGATGAGACATCATAACTTTAAAGCTAATGTTTTAAACATGAGTGATTATTTATTCTTTAAATCGGAGGCCTTTGGAATGCCATTTATTTGAGTGTTAGACCAGGAACAATTAAATGATTTGCGGACATTATTTGTTCATCTAACTAAAGTTCAGCCTTAATTTCCAGTTGCCAGAAACTTGTGGCTATGTTTATTCTACTAATGTATTTAGGATGGTGATGCCATGTAAAGAATTAGCCATGGAATGATGGAAGGTAAAAGAAGGAATATATTATATATCTAAAATTGAGTAGATGAATCATAGTTTCTATGTGAAAAAAAGGTTCATATCATCACTTGGACTAATTAGTGCCATAGGTAACTAAATCTTGTTCTCATATCAAAATTTGTACTTTAAACTGATGAAATGGGTAAATGACAATATGACCCATGATCGCCTCTCTAGGATGATGTAAATAATGCAGCGTGTGTCTTACATGATGACACTTGTATAATACCTAGATTCATGTTAACCTAATTTATAAAAGAATGAAGAAAAGCAAGAGCAACTGATTGATGACGGGGTGGTGGCATATAACAGGATAATATAATCAAACGTATATTTCACTCTTTCTTTGCTCATCATTAATGAAACCTTAAGAGTCCATTAAAATCATGCCTCGCGTGATCCTTGTTATATTCTATATGTTGACCTAAATTGTAACCCTTTCTTTTCAATGTGGTATTTCTTGATTGATATTTGGTATTTTGCAGCTTATTACCGTGGAGCCATGGGTATTCTGCTGGTGTATGATGTAACTGATGAATCATCATTTAACAGTAATTGCCTATTTTCTCTCATCAACAAGTTTAGATTGTTAATGACCATGTTTAAAGTACTTCTTTCAAAACCTTTTTCCCCAACAGCTGAAATTTGTGGGTATCATACTACTTGTTGGGTCACCGCTGTTGTATATGTTTCATGTCTTGATCATCCTCTATAACATCTCAAATTCTTAGGAAATTAAATAATAATGTTTATTTTCTAGACATCAGGAATTGGATACGTAACATAGAACAGCATGCATCTGACAATGTAAACAAGATTCTGGTTGGGAACAAGGCTGACATGGACGAAAGCAAAAGGGTCTTTCTCTCTCTCCATCTCCATTCATACATTTATAAATATATGCATGCCATGTTTATATCGTCTTTCTTCCACATTCCACACTGAATGAAATTCGGTAATGTGTAGGCTGTTCCTACCTCGAAGGGCCAGGCACTTGCTGACGAGTATGGCATCAAGTTCTTTGAGACTGTAAGTTAAACATGGTGCTTCTGTCGTCTCTTCTAACATTTTAAATTTATAATTGCGATTGCTATCTAAACTGACATTTGAACAGAGTGCAAAAACAAACATGAATGTGGAGGAGGTCTTCTTCTCAATAGCTAGGGATATAAAGCAAAGACTTGCTGAAACTGACACAAAGGCTGAGGTAAATTGACAATGTACTCATATGAGAAATAGCGGAATTCTGTAAACCTATGCAATCAGTAATTTTGCAACAGTTGATGATCGACAAAATTAAGAAGGTATTTTGGGTTGGGACTTTGCCAAAAAGAAATTCTGTACTTATTTTGGGACATGAAAAACGAAAATTGTGTGCATGTAGACTTATGAGAAAGGTGAGAGTCCTATGTTAATGAACTTGTTTGCAGTCGACCCCTAAACTAACGATTTACTCTTTTTTTATGTATAATTTATTATTGCAGCCACAGACCATTAAGATAAATCAACAAGGCCAGGCGGCAGGGTCTTCTGAAGCTTCTCAGAAATCAGCATGCTGTGGATCTTAATCAGAAAAGAAGGTTAGTCACATTGACAAAAGGAGGCAGATTTCGGAAAGGTGATTATACTAATCTTGTTAAGACAAACATTAAGGTTGTATTTTTCTCTGCATTATTTTTACCAAGGTGTGTTTTGAAAGCTGGTTCGTGTTATGAGAAATCAATTTATACATGTTCTGTTGATCTTTTTGAGTTTTTAAATTATCATTTCTTGCTTTCTTCATTCACATGTTAATCATTGATTGTATAAGGAGCAAATGGGTTTTGGAGCGGGTTAGACCTGCCAACAGGACCCCTTGTATTCCAATCTGTATATCTATTGAATGAATTTTCTAGTATATAATCAACAAAAATAATTCTTGAATCCTTGTTGAAGTTGATGTTGTATCAGATCATTTAACTCCCAAAATTTTGGACTGTTAAATTTTCATTTGAAAAACTAACTGTTCGGTTAGCCAACTCCCAAAACTTTGGACTTGTTTGGCAAGAAGCTTTGGGAGCTTTAGCTTTTGATTTGTCGAAGCTAAAGCTTAAATTTAGCTTTGTTTGGTTGACGGGAACTTAAACTTTTGATTCGGAAATGAAAGTTTTTTCTCGAAAAGCTAATCGAATTAGTTTTCAAAAGAATGTTGAGTTTTTGGTCCAACAAAATTATTTATTTATCCATCATAATAAGTATAAATTACAAATTTAAATTAATATAAATGTTATTTTAATACTAAAAATTACAATTATAACTATGTTTATCAAATCTATTTATGAAAACTTTAAAACTCTTTTAAAAAAGCTCCAACTTCTAAAAGATTCTACTAGAAGCTACTCTAGTTTGACAAACATAGGAATGGATGTAGTAAATACATTAGTGAAAAATTTTCAGTGACTAAACATTAGACATGAAAAGCCCCCCACTAATCATTGTGGTGTGTCAAATAAGATTCCTGTGAGCCAGCCTAAACTTGCCTATTATAGTAAAACTAAGAAAATGGCTGGAAACTAGGATCAATTGTCCCAAAATCCACTACTTTACAATTAATTAATACGGTTATTTATCGAGATGTTATGTCAAGTCAAATGTTAAACTATGAACGTAACGAGATAGGAAAATGTATGCAAGTACTTTGCAATATAAAGATTTTTAGTTTACTTACATAATCAATGTTGTGTTTGATTAGATGAAAAAAAAAATAAAATAAATAAAGAAAGCATGAAATGTTGTCAATCTATTCATATATATAGTTCTTATGAAAAACTTGTCAAATGGATTTTTAAATCATGATTTTTCAAATCCATTTCAATATATCCATCTAGCCACTCCCCACCAATGCATAACTTTCAAAAATAAACTTACAAATACTAACATTTTAATCATATATGGATACAGATATTATAATCTCATACCAAAACTTAAACTGGAAATATAAATTCCCAACTTACGCACCAGATGCATATGTTTTAATATGAAATTCACAGAATCTAACAATAAGTAGATAACTCTATAAATAAAATGCATAAATTTAGCAATGATTTTTTTCATTTTCACAAAATATAAAGCTTTTATATAAAAGTAACACGTGAACAAGAGTTACAAAACAAGATCTATGATATATTACAATTCAACAAAACTGATAAGAGGGCCAAGAGTTCTTCAATAATAAAAAAAACATCGAAATTTAACCTCTCCAATCGATTCCTATTCTCCTATGAAAAATCAAGAATATTTTCCAAACCTTTACAAGATCATTGAAATTCACAAAACCTGAAAATTAAATTATAGTACCATAAAAAACCATTAAACCCTTGCTAAATATGTGTCTGAGTCTTCCATAACGTTCATCCATGCCACTTTACCATATCGATCATCAAGTTTCCAACACCAATGTGACCGGACAAATAATTTACTCACCCGGGCCATATCCAAGTAATTGAAAAACTCACGTCCCAAACTTTTTTTGTTAAAAAAATTAGCTGAAAAGAAGTTGCAGGTGTCTTCAAGAGATCAGGTCCACAAAGTCATGATACGATATACCAATTTGTTGATGGATCATGGCGATTTTCTATACGCTAGCTATTTTTTTGGCTGCTCCTGATAGCCTAGGGACGCTCTCTATGCAACTCCTTGTCTTACTAAGCAACAACTCTTCAGCTTCGGCTTTCGCAGCACAAATTGGTAACAATGAAGATTTTAGAGTGTGTGAATCCATAGTTTTGGTTATTTTATTCTCGTCTAGAGGCAAATTTACTTGTACCAAGAATTGAGAATAAACCGGCCTATGATCAGAGAATCTTGATTCACCTCTTACGTACGACATCTGTTTTAGCCCTTCGCCTTTCCATAAAATCCGATCGCACCTATCATCATATCCATACATACATACACATATCAATTAGTTTATTTATTCGTATAATTAATTATATATGCTCAAATTATTTTAAACTAACGAATTAACTCTTCTAGAATAGTGGGACCCACGTGGCAAGAAAGTCAAAGGAATAAAAAAGGTCAACTCTTAGTGTGTGGTGTGTTTTCAAAGTCAAAATCATATTTAGATCGAAATTAGAATTATTTTAGCAAGTGGGCCTTTAAGATATACGTTCCAATTTCAACTTCAATAATAAACCACGGCCCATGGTTTGTGATTTCACATGCTAGCTAATCAATTTGATTTAATTTAACATGAGTTGACCAAAACAAAGAGACCATTAAAGTCAAAATGTGCTTGCATTTTATATCAACCCACGTTAATTTTATATAAGTTTACCATATTTTAAAAGTAATAAATAAGATATTCAGATCTTACCAAGCCGGAGTACGTCGTTTTTCTTTCGGAGTCGATGTTTGTGCGACGTAGCGATCAGAGTTCGTGATATATTTATATGTGGGCGCAAAACGTATCTTGCCCTCTTCCCATCCCTCGAAAATGCGTCCTGCCTTTTGCTCGATTCTCAACTGTAAAAAGATCATAAATTTATGTTAAACTTCTAATTTTACTGAGATCACGAAAAATTTAAAAAGTTACGATCGGAAAGGTATATACATATGTTCACCTGATCTTTCTCTAGAAGCGCTTGCCAATCGTTACATTGTAGGAATTCATGAACTTCATCGGATGTAGATGACAAGCGATAATTTAAATCCCCGAGCCAAATTATTTTTCTTCATAAATAAACGGAACATTAGATGATAAACAAAGTGATCAAGTAAAAAACCAATGGAAACGAAAAGATCAAAAACTCACTCATGACTCAAAATATTATCAGGAGGAATTGGTTTTCCGAGCGTTCTAAACGAACGAGAAAATCTTGTCTTTTTCAAGATTTCTGTTACGTCTGAGTTTCTCTTGAACTCGTCCCCTTCTTTCTCTCCGGAGGCCAAATGGGTGCAAACAAAGCAAAATGTCGTACGATGTAATGTCATACTAATCGAGATAGACCCCTAAAATTCAATATTAGGTAAAATGTTATTAAGGTCCAAAAAAAAAAATAAAACAAACCAAATAAAAATAACCGTTAACTATATATTTGAATCTTTAACTACCTTATTTCCGAGGTACCCCATAATGCCACGTCCGACGCATGACATCTTCAAATTGCTAACGTAACGACACAAATCTTTGCGTATGAATACGCAAAGAAAGATCCCGACCATTTGCTTACTTGCAACCAAGGAGAATCCGGGATTTCGGTTGGCATGACGATCTTTAATACCGCTTGATGGATTACTGTCATCATCGTTATTGTTGTTGTTGTTGTTGTATTTATCATTTACGCGATCGAAATTTCTTGTGAAAAACCTTTGGAATTCTTCTTGACCAAATTCAGCTTCAAGAGACAAAAGATCGGAGAAGCTGGCTCTGGACTTCAGTGTTGACTGATGAAGATGGTCAACGGTAGGGGTAGGATTGTAATTAACTGGAAGTTCAGTGTTTGCGTTCAAAGCATCGTGAATGAGTGATAGCCACTTGGCAGCCGGGCTTTTGTTCTCGGTACCTAGTACGTTGCCTGCGTTTAGAGGTACGATCTCTTGAAACCTGTTTCATGCAGAGGGTAAATAGGTAAATGAACAGTTGAATATAATATTCTTTCCATTTATGCCCCTGTTACCCTTCTTTTAAAATTTAAAAACTAAGGATGCGATTGGTACAGAAAATTAAAGGCTAGGAAAATGGAAATAAAAGGAATTCCCATGTTTTTTCCTAGCCTTAGTTTTTCTCTACCAAACATAGTCTAAATGCATGAAAAAAAGCTTTTGATGGGATTTTATGTAGTAAAAAAGTTGAGTTATTATAGTTGTTAATAATGAATTTATAAATAAAAACAAATGGGTAGAAAAAAAAAAGTAAGGATTACCCAATAACATAAATATGAGCAGGGGTTGAAGTAGTAAGCCAATCCTTCACATCTAGGCCCTTGTGTGGGGAACTTCCTCCTACATTCCATGTCCCAACAAACATACTACCAAACACACCAAAAATAACAGAAATTCAGTTTGAAAAATATTTAAAATTAGACTTATATTAATAACTAATAAATTTTTCAATATGATTATAATTTAAATTTAGTTTTTTTTTTTCGTTTCCTAATAATCATCACAAAGTAAACTTTGTTAGATATTTCATATTTTATTAGCATTAGCAAAGAAAATATGCTAAAACAATACTGGTATTGTATTGCAATTGGATATCGAATTAGATTTTATGTTACCTAAGGTCAGATTTTTCTTGTTTTGATCGTCCACCATTGTCATTTGCCACATCTGTCAACCATTCTTCTGCGATAAAAAACCGATATTAATAAAAAAAAAGTAATCAAAATGTAAAAAGTTATGGTTTTAGGTTTTACATGTGTATTTTCTTTTTTAGTTTCTTAATGCTACACAATTATTTCAAGAGAACCTCGAAATCAAGGGTAATTATTCGCTTATTGAAACAAAAATTACAAGAATGCATGTATAAAAAATTCCTAAGAAAGTAATTACAAAAGATTTATACTCAAGGTAGTCGAAATACACATCACAATGGACTAAAGGCTAAGATTATTGAAAATAATATAATCTCTATTAATTTAAAATAAATAAACAATGTATTAGTTGAGTTTTTACTAACATAAAATAATAGATAGACTCTCTTTAAAAAACAGACTGAATATAAATACCCAAACAAATAAAAGTATTTAATTATCAGATAAAATAAATGAAAATAGAGATTAAATAACCCAAAAAGGGTATTTAAGAAAAAAGAAAACTTGCGAATTTCAATTTTTATTTGGTAATTTCTTTCCAAACTCCAATCTAAAAATAAAAGTCCGCTCGATTTGATTGATAGCTCTGGACACTAATAGGCCAAAATTATAGTCTGGGCTGATCCGACGGCTAGAAAAGGCCGGAGGACTACGGAAAATAATTACAGCGTCGTCTCATAAAAAAAATAAATCAATTATAGTGGTAGTGCGGTACCTGATAACTCCTCTGGTACGACGGCGTATCGACCTTCATCGGAACAACTCTTCCTTCTTTCGCTCCTAATCCTATCTGGTGCCAGTGCCATCATACCAGAAATAAATAATTTAATCACTCACAGCTCATTTTCGATAATTACAAAATAAAAAAATATTATTATTAATTAAATCAGAATAAGTAAATCAAATCATACCATTTACAGAAAATTCAGAATGAAAACCATCTGCCCCTTTCTTTAAATTCAGCCATTTTTTCATGTTCATTTTGGGCCATGATCCCTGCAAACAAAATATTCCAATTTTATTTATTTGTTTTATTAAATAACGAAAAATATTTCTTGAAAATAACACGTACAATGAAAAAAACAAAACAAAACAAAACAAAACATACCATTGGATGTCTAATGCTTTCGGTTCTCATACTTGGAGCGTTATCGAAATGTCAAATTTATGCGTTTGAACCTATCATGAATATTCTGAATGAAAAGGAGAAAATATAAATAATGCATAGAAATTAAAAATTAAAACTTAAATAGTACCAATATTAAAAAATAAATCGTAATCAGTTAGATAAGCCTGACTAGACAACAATATTACGGGGTGATATTTTTGTTACCTGATATTAATTTATAGATGTTATAATAATATTTGATTGAGCAAAAAAAAAAATATCAAAATCAAATGGAGAAACCTCATTTGATCAAAGGTATAGTGGCTGATATTTTGTTACAAAAACAATATTATATAGATATTAAAATATTAGAATAGGTGAAAAAATGACTTAAAAAGAGCCAGTTGCAGGAGAAACGGAGACAACGTATACGGTGGTAGCTTCTTCATCTTGCATACAAATAAATTACGTTTTGTATATAACAAAAATTAATTAAAAAAGTTATTAAAAATGAAAATTAAAGAATAAAAAGAGGAGATTATAATAAAGATAGATACAGATTACAGAGAGAAGCCAGATAATTGCTTTCCGTTGAAGATAAAATAATATATATATAATATAAAAGTATTTAGAAGCAGGAAATGAAACTTTACAGAGTAGAAAACAGAAAGTGTGATTAGCAGAATATATAGTTGAAGAAAATCAGAAAGAAAGTGATTTGATTTAAGAGATTAGTAAATTAAGATATTGAGCATCGTAGGCAGCTAGCTATGAGATGATAAAAACTTGCAGAAAACTAGCATTGAAAGTAAAGTTAAAAATAGGCATTGGAAGAAGAAGGATGAAAGAGAGAATGGTTTTGATGAACGAAAATTGAAAGTTGATGATAGGATTAATTAGGAGAGGAGGAAGACGACTTACATATGATATGAATTATGAAGAAGTTTTTGACTGGTATTTTGGGTAACGAAGAAGTGTTGAAAGGTTTGTTGAAGAAGGAGTGTGTGTGTGTGTGTGTGTGTGTTTGGGGATTGGGAAGAAGAGAAGTAAGTGAGTGGGCGTTTTCCTCGGAAAAGAAAAAAGGGGCAGTTGCTTCCTTATTTATACACTAAATAAAAATCCTTTGAACGTGTTTCGGAGAGAGAGAGAGAGAGAGACGAGGGGATGTGGGGTACGGAGCAGGTGTATAAATTTAAATCCTCTTTTTCCATTTATTTTTCTTATTATAAACTTTTGTAAACAAATTACCATTTTGTAATTATTATTACAATGTTTATTTTCTTTTTCACCATTCTAGCATTCAATATGTCTATGTTGGTAAACTTTATTTATGCAAATTTGACTATTCAAGTGTTATTAATAATTCATTTTATCTACTATTAACCGGTCAATGGTCAAAAAAGATAACCAACTTTATCTTTTTTATTATTTAATTTAATCAAGTTTATTCTTAACTGAAAAAAAATCAAATTTTTTTTTTCATTTAAGGTAATCAATTAAATACCTTAAAAAAATTATAAAGTTTGTTACACTAAATCATTAATAAGTTAAATTTTGATTTTTTTTGTTACAAATTAACTTGGTTACCTTAAATGGTAAAAAATGAAAGTTTAATCATTTCTCTATTGTAAACAAACTTGGTTAAACAATAAAAAAAGATACGTTGATTACCTTTTTTAATGACTATTAACCCTTACTTTGAAACCATTAAGTTATATAAAAATGTTTATTTTGACCATCAAACTATTAAAACTGTTCACTTTAACCACCAATTATCTACCGTGTCATCAATTTTTACTTCACCAACAATTTACGTTAAAAACATTACTCGTTCTATTCAACTAAGATCTGGTAATTTTTGTTCCACTAATGGCGCATCCTCTCCATTTGAAGCCTCGTTGCTGAAATAACTTTAATTGTGTTTGGTAGAAAAAATCAAAGAGAAAATATATGAGAATAAAATCAATCATTTTTACCAAAGGGCTTATAGCCTAGCAGTATCAAGGTGTTAAAGGAGATCTTAAGGTTGATGGTTCGAGTCTCATTATGGACAAAATGTGTATATTTAAGAGTAAGATTTAGATGAGTGTGTGAGTTTTATTGTACACAAAAAAAATCAATCATTTTTTACACCATGAAATTTAAAAAAACATATGGTTGGTGTAATATTTTTTTTTTTTTTTTTAATTTTAGATTCTACATAATTCTCCACTGTTGCTAGAAAAATAAAAAATTTAAATTTTATCCTATATATTGATACAATTTAAAAATTCATAGAAAATTTATAAATACAATTAAAGCTCCTAACTAATAATTTGTTTTTATTCCTTTCATTTTTATTTTCTTTACCAAATACAACCTTATTTCGAATGAAGTTCCTCGTTTCAATTCTCTTCGTATACATATGTGGCAATCAATTTGATGGATATTTTTGTACCCGATATAGACATCGAAAGACAGAAGGTCATGTTTTTTGATAGATCGAGATCCTTCCCCATCATAGGATTTGATTTCTTTTGCCCAACCTCCATGTTCGTCGACGATTAGCACATAGTTTTGGAGCTTCACAGTCATTTGCGGTGCACAAGTTGTTAAGCTCCTTCTACGTTTTGCTTCAGGATTCATGCTTTTCAGAAAGTCATGGGTGTCTTTTTTTGGTTACACGTCCGGTTTTGCATTTTCAATATGTTCATTTGGTTAATTTTTCATTTCCTTTTGATCCGTACATTGCAGATATCTTAGGTGGATTGTAATTGTTTCTTTGTTTTATTGAAGAAATATATATGTATCCATTTTAAAAAACATAACACAAAACCTAACTTTCTAAGTATAAACCAACGGGTATAACCATCATTTTGATTCACCTTTGGACCTAGCTTATAACAAGGGGCATCAAAAGACACTACAAGAAACTTAGCATTTTACGACAACAAAAGTCGTCGCTAAAAGCTAACTTGTCGTCGCAATAGACCTTCTGTGGCGACATGTCTAGACACCAGTAAGATTTTCTAACGACGTGAACTATTGGTAATTTTGTTGCATAATGTCGATATTATTAATAGAATCAATGTATAGTACGTGCATTACGACGTGTAGGCGTATTCGGCACTGTTTTGATTGCTTTGTTTAAAATTGAAACAACAATTTCTTGCTTCTTTGCATTGTAAAAAGGATAGTGTCTCATACAGATCGAAAAGGGTAAAATAGTCATTTTGACGGGTTAGATTGCGGGAAATTATATATGTTTTCTGGAACTTGTGAGTTGGTTGTGTGTAAGAAAAGAGAAGATTGTACATTTGAGCATATGGCTTACTATACTATACTGGTTAAATGCATATGCATGGAGAAGACTGAAGAGTGGTGTGGGGCACGTGGCAGGGGTATTACAGTCATTTCGATTGGCTAGTCTTTAACTGAAACTGAATCCTGCTTTCTGCCTTCTCTTTGGTTTTTCATGAATGGTTAGGTTGAGACAAAAACAATACAAGGATACTATCATTTTAACCATCCATTTTTGTTAAAGTTTCTATTTGGACCAACTTGTATGTTTAAATTATTGAGCTTTATTTTTAATAGATTTATTGGGCTATTAATTAATAAACTAATACTATTGGACCCTGGAGTTTGATGGTAACTCTAATTCCCATTTTATATAGTGAGGGTCCCCAATATAAACTATTTTTTTTCCCATTTTGACCACTAAACTTTAATTTATGTGTTATTTAGGGCTTCAAATTTAGATATTTGAAATTTTTTAAATCAATGGTAATCCATGTGTTGATTTGTAAGTTTAGATCATCTATAACAGCTAAAAATATTTTTGTTCTTTATATAATTATATTTATCATGTTTTATCAATCAGAACATTCAGTCTTTGTTTAATGAATTATAAAAGGGTGATTTAAAATACACATTCCCTCATTGCTAATTACATACCCTTCTCTTAATGTGAAAGTAAAGATTAAGTTTAATCAGTAAGTCTCACATCATTAATGATGTGAGAGAGGAGAATGTGTAATCAGTAAAAATTAATTATGGGGGTGTGCGTACCCTTATAAAATATAACTAAGCTTAGAAGTTTTTTGTTTGAATTTTTATGTTATTTGCAATACTATATTTGAAAATTATATAATTTTAAAATATCATTTGTATGTTTTTGTGGTTTTAACTTTGGACTTCTAGTCATTGGTGGTTGTTAAATTTAGTAAAATTAACATATAATAATAATTATTTAGAAAATATCATAAGAAATGATGAAACTTTTTAATGTAATAGTTAGCATGAAAGAAAATAAAATAAACTGACAATATATTTTATCAACATCTCAATAGAAATCAAGATAAATTATAGAAAATTAATGGTGTCATTTTAGTATTATAATTAATATAAAGAAGTATTTAGTAATTTTCAAATTTTGCTTATCACCCTCTCAATTCTTTATATGAATTTTTGTAATACTACTAATATTGTTAAATTTTCATATTGAATATGACTTTTGTATAAGTTTTTTGAAAGATTAAATATATTTAAAAAACAGTACAAGAAACAAAGAAAAAGATTAAAAAAAAGATTGGACATTTATAGTTGATGAGGAGTGGGTTTTGAAGAAAATTATTATTGAAGAGTGAAGAGCATATGAGTTGATAACTCAAGAATCCTTAGAACATATTGTGGCAGTACGTATATTATGATCGTGGTCCCAAATTGTAGAGTCATTTCCATCGTACTTGTGTCAATCAATATACATATGTTTTGGTACTGTCCATGTATTTTTATAAGGGTTTATTACGAAAAAAATCAACATATTTTCATGTTTTTGACGTTTCCGTCCCTTAATGTAATTGTTTTCCAAAGAATTCCTCAAATTAATTTTTTCTTTTCGGTTTAGTCAAATTTGGATATTAGAACCCATTTTTCAGTTTTTAAAAACTCGGTTTACTAATTTAACCGGGTTTTAATGTCCAAATTTCATTAAACTAAAAAGAAAATATTAACTTGAGGACCTTTATGGAAAAAAAAAATAACATGAAGGGACGAAAACGCAAAAAAGATGAAAACATGTTTTTTTCTTTTATTATAAACCATTTTTATAAACGTGACAGATGATTAGTGCAATCAATATACTTGGCTGTCGTTTGAATTGCATTAATTTAAAATAAAAGATTATAAATTGATTGGATTTAGGGTATGGTACGGAAAATGTAGATAATGGAATTGATTTTCAAAATTATTCCTTCATAGGATGTCACAATTAGTTCTTAAGTGAGTGATGAGAAATTGATTTTTAGTGTAAATATTATTTATGTAGTTTTTTTTTCGACATATAGAGAAATGAAATTTAAAACATTAAACCATATGTGATCTAGCTTAAAACTTTATTATTTGATATATTATAAAGTGTTTAATTAGTTACGTTATCACATTTATAGGAATCTTAAAATAGAACATTAAATCGCCAGTATCCCCCATCTGGCAATCCCACAAATTCGGTGGATTATTTACTGAAGTCATCATATAAAAATAAAATATATTAAAATAAGATTACTTTTTAATCTAATTATATTTTAATGAAGTTCAATGAATTAACTCCAAATTGTTTTCTGTAATGCAACAGGCCTTGTTTCATGTCATTAAGGCAATCTCTAATACAAGATATTATATCTATATACACTGGACACATGTCCAACAATAACACTTTTTTAAATTATATTTTTTACTTTTCACAGTCACCTCCATTAAATATTGTTTGTGCTTATCATTAATTTAGGATATTTTAATTAATTAACAAGTAATTTGACGTGGCAATATTAAATATTTTAGCATTTTAATAACATAAATTACTCAAAAGTAGGTGTACATCTGTTAAATTTGAGATCTTGTTTCCAATTTTTTAACCCTCTTTTTCCCTTTCGATGTATGAAAAGGTCACGTAAAATCGTACCCAAAGATTGTTAGCATTCATAGACAATAAAATAGTTTATTGAAAAAAACAATTAAAACTTTTATACAAGAATACGAGAATATAATCAAATCTCTTTTCTTAGAAATAAAAATTCTTTATGGAATTCTTATATACTAATTATTAAATAACGATAAGGGTTTTGTAAATGCTTACAGTACAAGAAAATAGGGTTTTAGCGGCGACAAAGGTCGCTGCTAATGCCTATGTTTGTCGCTGCTAATGCCTTTAGCGGCGACATGTCGCTGCTAAAAAGTCGCTGCTATTGCTTTAACACTAAAAGTCGAGTGTCGCTGCTATTTGTGTCGCTGCTAAAGCCTGTCGCCACTATTGCCTATTGTCGCTGCTAATAGCGTCGCTGGTAATACTTATATTTTTTTTTTAATATTTTTTAGTAATTAATAATAAACCTGCTATATTTAATATATTTATTTATATATATATATATATATATATATATATATATATATATATATATATATATATATATATTTGTAACCTGCTATTTTGTTTAAATATATACAATACGTGCTACAAAATTCATAATAATATATATACACAAACAACGTACGTTACAATAACGTTTGTTACATAATTAGCTAAAACACTAATAATCTAATCATCATCTTCGTTGTCGTCGTTGTCTTCGTCATGCTCGTCGTTATCGTTTTGAGTACTGAACTTTCGATAGAGTTCCATCATCGCATCTTTAAATTGAGGGTTGTTATAGACAGCATCGAAATTTTCCGGCTACAAAATATATACATATATACATTAGCTCTCATCGAAATTGGTGTATAAGAACTAGATATAACTAATATCAGCCCATCATCATCAATTACAAGTATATATGTCTCATACTAACTTATCAAGACTCGTTACAACTGTTTATAGCAAATACCGAGTTATACATACTCATCATGGCGTATAAGAACTAGATATAACTAAAACAACCTATCATCGTCAATTACAAGTATATATGTCTTATACTAACTTATCAAGACTCGTTACAATTATTTATAGCAAATACCGACTTATACATAACCATAATGGCAAGTAAGAAGTATATATAACTAATACCAACCTATCACCATCAAATATAAGTATATATGTCTTATACTAACTCATCAAGACCCGTTACAAGTACTTTTAGCAAATACCGAGTTATACATAATCATCATGGCGTGTAAGAACTAGATATAACTAATACCAACCCATCATCATCAATTACAACTATATATGTCTCATACTAACTCATCAAGACCCGTTACAAGTACATTTAATAAATACCGACTTATGCATAACCATAATGGCATGTAAGAAGTATATATAACTAATACCAACCTATCATCATCAATTATAAGTATATATGTCTTATACTAACTCATCAAGACCCGTTACAAGTACTTTTAGCAAATACCGAGTTATACATACTAATCATGGCGTGTAAGAAGTAGATATAACTAATATCAACCCATCATCATCAATTATAAGTATACATGTCTCATACTAACTCATCAAGACCCGTTACAACTATATATGACTCATTACCATTATAAGTTTGTCAGATAATTTACCTGTGATGGACGTGAGGTCTGCCCGGGTAAGTATGCGCTTGATGTCGCCGTTCCGGAAGGTTTATGACCGACTCCTTTTATGTGTCCCCGTCTGGAACCTAATATCTTCTCAAAAAGCGATACCTCATCTATTTGGGTTGGATTGTTCGACGAGGATGATCGTTCGTATTGTTCCGAGAACTCACGTATCAAAGCATGCTGTATTTTACAAAGATAATTAAATAGATTAGTATACTTTTAAGCATTAAGCATCAATATATTTTTAAGTTTAAGCATAATCACTTACATATTGCGCCTCGACCATTGGGTCATCAAATAGCCCATTCTTATTGATATGCGCATCATAAAATGCTTGGATACGACTTATACTCTGTTTAACATTAAAATTTGATTAGATATGTAAATTTGATTAGATATGTAAAGTATACCATTGGGTCATCAAATAGCCCATTCTTACCTCATATGTGAATGCACATTACTCGATTGCTTGTTTAAAAAAAATTCGGCAGCATTTCCCCTTAGCTCTCAAGTATATATAAAAGTATATATACCCGAGAAGCAAAGAGAAAATGGCAACTGAATCTTTCTTAAACAAACAATCATGTAATACACATTCACATCCTAAATGAGATAAGGTATTCAAAAAGCAGTCCCAAAACGGGGACAGCCCGAAATTAATTACTAAATCAATTTCGGACGGGCATGTATTCTAAGCTCAAACACACACCTAACACATTTCACTATTTTAAGAGTATATATTCTCATTTCTTATAGAAATAAACAATTCATATCACTAATAAAATAGTTACACATTAATACATACAAATACACACAAATATAAACATCAACTCATATTATATGTTATTATAAACTTTTATACAAATAATTACACAATAAATCTACAAACATATAATTGCATCTTAAAATAAATAACGATAATATAATTATACAAAAAAAAACAACAAATATACTAAATTAACAAAATTTTAAATTATTTAAATAAACATACACCTAGTTTAACAAATACATCGTATTTTTTTACCTAAAACAATCACACACACATTAATAAACTAATAGACACTAAAATTATACAAAATAGACACCAAATATACACAATACAAGTACATTGCTTTCTTTTTACCTAAAAAAATACATATATAAACTTTTATCATATAATTTTAGTAAATCTACATTATTTTACCATAAACATATACAAAATACACATAAATACACACACTAATATATAAAACACATATAAATACACACACTAATACACAAAATACATATAAATACACACACAATAATATACTAAATACATATAAAACGTTTATAAATACTTAAAAAAACACAATAATTCCAAAAATATTTTAACAAATTCTAAAAAAACCTAACTTTGATAAATCTAAAACTTTTATCCAAGAAAATAATTTAAACAAACCTACAAATAATTTTTACAATTCAATAAAAATAATAACCTAATTTTGATCAATCTAAAACTTTTATCCAAAAACAAATTCACACAAATACATACATTAATATAATAAATACACAAAAGACAAACAAATACACATTTTAGCACTCAAAATACATAAATATACAAACACTAACACTAATACACAAAATACATACAAATTAAAAACACACACTAACACTCAAAATACATACAAATACACACTAATTTAATACATTACAAACAAAATACATACCTTGAGAGAGATGCGGCGGCAAGTAGCAGCACCGGGGAGAGACACGGCGGCGAGTAGCAGCACCGGCGAGAGAGCGAGAGAGATGAGATCTGAGACACCAAACACATCAATACCCACACATTACACATATTTACCTAAAAAATACACAAAATACAAGGATTTACCTTAAAAAATCGCAACCGGTAGCAAGAGGAGAAGAAAATCGCCGGAGGAGGCGCTGTTTGTCTTTTGGGGGAGATGAAAAGTGAAAGGGTGAAAAGAGGGCGGCAGTATAGGCGCGTTTTTTTAGGCATTAGCGGCGACAATATGTCGCTGCTAAAGCCTTTAGCGGCGACATGTGTCCGCTTTTTTTAGGTGTCGCTGCTAATGCCAATGTCGCTGCTAAAGGGCGTCGCTGCTATTGACCCTTTTTCTTGTAGTGTTATTTTATCAACAAAATAATCAAATATATATAAAGATAGTTAAATAAATAAATAAATAAATATATATATATATATGTGTGTGTGTGTGTGTGTGTGTGTGTGTATATATATATATGTAGACCATCATAACATATTTCAAATCAGTAGTTAACATAATGTTTGTGAAAGAGTTTAAAAATACTAGTGTTATACGTAGTGATGCCAATTTTGACCCAAAGGGCCAAACGGGCCGGACTATTAAATTGACACGTAGTAAAAAACTAAAATAGAATATAATTTTTTCTTAAAAAATGAAAATTTATAAAATGTTGTATTAAACAAATTGTTCATTGAAAAAAATTTCAAATTTATGTTAAATTTATAACTTTTGGTCGTCAACTTGTTTGATTGAATGAGCCGAAATTGTCACTCCTAGTTATACGTATGCTTTTCGAATTATTAGTTATACACATCCTCGTTACTGTAAAATAGTTTAAGAAATTCAACCTCAACTGACATATAAATTGTATAAAATATAAGCATGCTTTATTAATTTTTATTTACACAAGCGTCGTTCGTATTGTTATAACAAATTATGTACGTAAAGATGTAATGATTTGATTCATGCTATGGTATAAAGTATAATGTTAAAAAGTCACTCATGATCTTTGTGAGCCTAGTCAAATATATATTATATATAAAGAATAAATTTTGAAGTTTTAATATTGGAAACACGATATTATTTACGATCCGAAAGAATTATTATTTATTTAAATCCGTCAAAAATAGTGCATGGGTATTAGGTTAAAAGTTGTTGGCACTTGGCTGATCTAAAATTCTAAATAAATAAGAGGCATGCTAGATTTTCTTTGGAGAATACGCGACAATTATGATAAAAGCGTTTACAACATATTTATGCAACAATATTTTTTTAAATTATCCAATTATACAACGAAATTCTTTTTAACATGATTTATGCAATGGTATTTGTATTTATTAACAAAATATGCAACCACATTTTTCTTTGTTAATCAATTTATGCAACAAAGTTAATTTTAAGATGATTTATATAATGACGTTTGTAATTTTTATCGTAACATGTAACAATTTTTTTGTACAAATTTATGAAATGAAATTTTTTAACACGATTTATCCGGTGACATATAAACTTTATTATCGAAACATATGATATCGTAGGGGTTCCATAATAATCGTTTAACATAAACGGTTAAATTTTGTCGTCGTGATTGAAACACTTTTTAATATAAACAATTAAATTTCACCGTAACAATTATCTATCATATTACCATTTAACGTAAACGGTGAAATTTTATTACGGGAATGGATTAAGTTTATACTAAATGGTCAATTCGAAACCCTAACATTATCATTGATTACTTCACAATGATCCCTTTTACGGTCTCTATGATCTTTTAACGAGTATGGTGACGGTGACATAGGAAATCTAAAATATAAATACAATTGTTTATTTCTAACTTAAAAAAATACACATTACTATTTTTCAAATAAAATAAAAGATAAATTCAATTCATTTTTTCTAATATCTATAAATATTAATAATAATTTACTCTATCCATTATTTAATATTATCTAATTAAACCATTTATCATCATTATTTATCAAAATAATTAAAATTATATGCATATAACTGAATAATGTTATTTGTCATGGTTATCTGTTTGACATTTGTTAATTTTTAGTTAATCTAAATCTAAAATTAAAAAAATTTCTATCATTATGATAAGTAATATTATTCTTAATTTTTTATGAAAATTAGTATTTATATGTTATAATTTTAAGTTTCCATTTACTTGTTAAAACTTATTACGTAATACTTGAGTTTGTAAACTAGTTAAATTTATAAATTAAGTACTAATAATAGTAAATGTAAATAAAATATTAAAAAATAAGTCTATCTAAATAAGTGTTATTTTAAATAAAGTAAGTATAACAACAAATAAAATAAATAAATAAAATAAGGAAATAAATTTTGGACTATAAATTGTAAATAATAAAATCATAAGGACTAAAATCATTATAGTTGAAAATAGTAAAAATGTCATTATCATAAAGTTAAGTTGGGTCGTTAAGTTTAACGGATCAGGAATAAATCCGGACAAAATTAATAAAATGGGAACTAAATTTGGAAATATTAAGGTTGAAGGATTTAATTCGGATAAACAATCAAAACACAATGATGATTTACGCATAAAAAATGTTTAATATTAACCGGTACATCGAGTAATCTTTAAAACACGTGGTTCCTTTTCGTATCTTATGCATACGCAATACGCACACATATGCGTGTCTAAATTATCGAATATATTAAAAATAACGAAAATACTAAATAAATTGATTTTTTGTGGTTTTTAAGTTGCCGTTAAAAAAGTTACTCATGAAACTATCCCTGTATAAATAAGTTGATTGTTAACTAACTATTACCAATAAATTGATATTATATATACATGGAGTGACCGAGTCATTTACAGCTCGCCAGATTGCTAGGATAAGAATGACAATAAATTAGCATGCCTAACCAAATTTATAATCTATACATATTAATAAATGAGAACATTTTACGTCACTTGGCGCTCTCTCCTTAAACTTCATCTTTAATTTCCTGCTTTTTTTTCCTTAAATAAATCTATCATTTTCTAAATGCTTGATGTTTAAATAAGTAAAGGCAAAACATACTTAACTTTTATAGTTTTGATTAAAATTTTACTAACTAATATAAAATTTAAAAAAGGTATCATATCAAATTTAAAAATTATCCTAAATTAAAATTAAACCGTGACATTTTCAATTTCAATTTCAATTCAAAATTTAATCATAATTATGTATTAGAATTATTATAAAATACAATTTAAATTATAATTCGTACATAGTTATTCTATTTATCTTATATAATGACTTTTAATTTCATAATTTGTATGATTTTAAATTTTTCTATATACCATTATAACATTAATGCTTTATTAATCTTTAATTATATTTATGATAATATTCAAAGTTTTTATATATTTTTAACAAGTATTTATTTCTTAAATATTCCCATGTATTACATGGATAATTAAACTAGTTATAACGATAAATAAATTTTATATATAGACACGCGCACACACAAAATCTTTTATAGAACGTGAGGTCCTTTTAAAAATTTATGCTTCTGTTGTACACTTTATGAATTTTGTGTAAAATGTCATCTACTTGTTGTATAACTTTGTGCATTTTGATTTAAAGATATGCATTTAGTGTATAAATTTAAAAAATTAATTGACGTGTAACTTTAATACGAGATTACACACACACACACACACATATTTATATGACCCGTTGCACAAACTTTCGTCGCACGAGGTTTAAAAATTCAAATGAGTATATTGGTCGGGCCGAACTAACAAATAAATATTTATAATTAAAAATAGAAAATATAATCTACAATTCTCTTTAGTTAGCTTGATGATTTATATTTCTGGCCTACCGGAATGATCTAAAGGAGATTGTGCATGTTAATTATAATTGGGTTGAAAGATTTGAAGGTAATAATTGTGTGTGTGGTTGTGTAATGTTATCAGATTCATTAGAATCATTTAATTGATCTTCATTACTATCACTTATCAATAACTTTTTTTTTTGAAAATATTATCCATTGATGGATATACAATTAACAGTTAAAGAGTAATTAAACTAAATAAATACAAATCTTCTAGGCTTAAATATTATTGGGATTTGGTTTTAATTTGAGCTAAAATATCATTGGTTTTAATTTTGGATAAAAATATTCGGCATGGTTGAAGAAGACCTTGCTCCGGTGACTCCAAATTTTTTCGATGATATGGCCACGTTCCATGATAGAAAACACCACACCGTCCACCCGGTGACTGGTGAGGCTTCCAACCACGATCGAATCGGTTATTTCTCGACGCTGCATGCCCTCACATTCAAATTTTCCTGTACATGCCCTCGATCATTTTACTCATAGGTTTTGACACCTAAATCTATACACAGTTTTCTATTTCTCTCAATCCAAACTCTATATATAATGATCAAAATGATTGAAACACAAGTTAATTAGCTGAAAAACATGAGTGACAGTTTGATGAAAAAAGAATATCTAAATACTATTTATTTTATTTGTTTTGTGTTTAAATATGTCTAATTTAATTATTTTTATAAATTTAGTTGTACGTGTTTAATTTAATTATTTGATTTAAAGAAAAAAAAAACCCGTACGTAAACTATAGTGATCATTTCTTTATATGAAATTATGAAATGTGGTGGGAAGATACGACATATAAGGGTGAATCCGGGCATGTATTATGTATACATTGATAAAGAAATCCGAATTTAGCATTCCATTAAAGCAGGATGCATGCGCGCTGTGTGTAATATATAACAAATTAAACAAAAATAATAATTTAATTTATATATAGGTGTTGAATTGAATGTTACGTACGTACGTGTGTCCTCTAAATGTTACGTACTTAATTACATGGATCGATCGAGTACGTTTCACATTATATTAATGAATTACATCACAAGTTATTGAAATAAAACTAGACAGGCCTAGGCCCGCCCTAGCACACCACACATGCATATTAATTACTAATCTTACATTAATTAATTTTATATTATATTATATATAGTCTAATTAAATGTCTCAAAATATATTAATATTTCTTTCTTTCAGCCATCATATCTTTTTCAATTCTCCATGCATCCTTATTTAAAGTCAAATGCTTTTCCATTTATATATCTGTTAATTTTAAGGTGTCTTAATTCCTTCTAATTAAATTTTTGTAACTTAATTGTTACTTATTAAACAATATATTTTAATTAATTGTTTGTACGCTCAAATCAAATCAAATAACATAGTTTCAGTAATTACTAAAATGATGAAATATGATGGTTCTTTTAATATAAACTTAAAACTAAATTGTCATGTTATTTTTTTGTATAACATGAATATATATTTGATTATCGGTATCAATTCTACAATTTTGATGACAAAAAAAAAAAACATGAATACTGTAATTATTAAAATTAGCTTCAAGTGATTGATCCTTAAAACACAATATTTTTCAAATATAAAAAAAAGCGGATGAATAAAAAACGATGGAGGCTAATATATTAGAGTCTCAGGATTCAAATGGTTCGTGTGGCCGTGGGACTTCAGTCAATTATGAGTTGTTTTGGGTACGTATAGTAGTTTGGTAGGGTCGTATTGTATCTTTAAGGATGGGTTAATTAGTTCTTGCTCTTTGTATATAGAATCATATGAAATCGATCTAGTTTGCTATAATGAAATTGTTTTTCTAAAATAATTAATGGAACTTGATAAAAATCATCAAAAAACACTTGAAAATTATATTTTGGCGTTAATCAGGTTGTAACAGATACGATATAATTACCTTGCATGTTAAATAAATAAAGTCGGTCGATGACAAAACTAAATCAACCATATTATATTAGGAAAATAAGTAATTAATTGTGTTACTCATGCCGGTTAAGATCGCGATGGAAATCGTAGCATCGGTCGATCCCACCAAGTGATTTCGAACAAGATCGGTTTAGGATCGTTTTTCAATACGATCGTCAATCATAGTAGGACGGTAACCGATCTGATCCTACCTTTTAATGTCAAAAGTATTCATCAAACAAATCGTAATAAGTTTTTGATATATAAAACGGTTATTATTGAAATAATCCCATAAATTTTTATCGTTTCGTGATTAAGTCTCCAAACTTTTCTTACGATTGTTTAGGTCACTAAACTAGTTTTGTCTTATTTAAAAGGTATATATTTTTATCGACTACCGTCACACATTGGTAAAACAAATTTTAGTGACCAAATTAAATGTTATATTAAAAAAACCCAACAAACTTTGATAAATTTACCGATTAAGTTATTAGACTTATTTTCTAGTGTTTAATCCCCCGGAAAAAACTGTGTTATTCAAAACTATATGTTTTTTTTTACTTGCAACATGTTTAATGGTAAAATAGTTAGTTGATTGGATGATTTAATAATAAAAAAATCAATTTTCTTTTCCCATTTTTATGATCAAGTCATTGGAATTTATTTATTATTGTTTATGTCAACGCATCATTCAACGGTTAATAATCCGCTAAACTAGCTGGTCAAATATGTAGTTTTAATTGTCTACAAACTTAAAAACAAATAAAGAGTTTTTGTGGTTTAATCAATATATCCATTAAAATATGTATAGTTTTCTTAATATTAACTCTAAATATTTTATCTTATTAAATAAACATGCAAGTTATATATTTAATTATTTTATGATCTTATTGACCTATTGTGATATTTTAAAGTATAAATAGTTCATGTTTTGTAAGAGTCCGATTTAAGAATTTGACAATGTTACTGAGATGACTTTTCAAATTCTTTTTCACATAGAACTTAATTAAATTGACAGTCAATTTTGCCAAAGTGGAATTTTCACTTATGATTTGGTTTTTACCAGTTTGGCTCGGTTTGGTCCAGTTTTGTATTTTTCTTTACAAAAGTCAGAAAATAACTGGAACCGAATAAAAGCGGACCGTTTGGATCGGTTCTCGGTTCTTAAATTTGGACATATCTGGTTATTTCAGGTTCAGTTTGGTTTGTATTGGTTTTAGAACCGTGCTCATCCCTATCGGCATGGAATGTGGGTGGGGGATGGTGTGCCCAACGGGGATGGGCTCCTACGTCCACCACCCCATCCACAAAGCTGTGTATACCTTTTTATCTAACTAAAAACACAAATTGTCAATATAAAATATATGGATACAATTTCAATAGACACCAAGACAAACCACAAATATTAAATCAAAGTAAGACCAAAACACTCAGAAAGGGAGCAAGTAGATTTGGATTGTTTTTGGCACATACTTCTATTCATGTTTTGACACATGTAATAACGGTATTTGATTAGATATTTTTAATTCTAAAAGGTTGGATATTAAAAAAAGTTTTTAACAAAGAAGAAAACGTGGTAAAAGTTAAGTAAAAAATATGGATTCAACTATTCCAAAAGTTTTTATAGCATTGTGTATCATTGACACCTTTGGTCTTTATAGTTTATGGACTCGTATCTATCATGATCACAATTCCTACATATGATACGTAAGTAGGGTGTGTTTGTTTGCAATTAAGAGAGTCTGAAAATGGTTTGAAGTCTGAATTTTAGATGTTTACCTAATTTGTACGGTTTGTTTAAATTCAGACTTAAGAGGTTCTATCTTCTGAATTTTCGTCTGAATATACACTACAAGAAAAATAGCATTTTGCGGCGACAAATGTCGTCGCCAAAGGTTCAATTGTCGTCGCGGATGACCTTTTGCGGCGACATGTCGTCGCAAAATGGTCGTCGCCAGCCTCGTCGCTAAATATCTTTTGCGACGACATTTTCGACCTTTTGCGACGACATTTTCCTGCCATATCCTGTTGACACGTCATCGTCTTTTGCGACGACATTGTCGTCGCCAAAAGTATTTCAAAAATTAATACAAAATTAAAATAAATATCTTTTGCGACGACACTGTCGCCGCTAAAGACAACTTTTTGCGACGACTTCTTCACCTTTTGCGACGACATGTTGTCGCAAAAAGTAAAAAAAAATTTCCCAGTGGGTTTTAGCGACGACATGTCGCCGCAAAAGGTCAACATGTCGTCGCAAAAAGTGGCAAAAAACGCACGGCTTTTTGCTGTTTTTTTGGCCCCCAATCGGGTTATATAAACCTGTTTGCAGAATTTACAATTTGATATGGTTTCAACAAACTCAAATCTAATAAATTTCATAACATCGAGAGTTACAAAATATTTACCAAATACACATTTACAATTAAAAAACATTACATAATATAAACTAATTATCTTCGTCTTCGTAGTTTTCCTCGTCTTCGTCGTCCTCGTCTTCGTCATAACCAGGAACGTCAATATTTGCGGCTCTTAACGCGTTGTATAAGAGTTCTTGTCGAGCCATCAATTTTTGTTGCTTTTTAGTTTGTCGAGCAACTAATTTATCAACTTCAGCTTTTGAATACGTTTCTGATTGTGATTGAAACTTTGAACTCGATAAACTGCCTGGTAATTTTCTACCAATTCCGCGACTATGCCCACGTCGTTCTCCCAATACTTGAGACAATATTTCTTCTTCGGTCGTCGGGTTGGAACTTCCGACTTGATTATTCCGAAGCTGCTCCATCTCGTGCTGTGTAATTGCAAAAAAAATTCGATATTATATATATTTCATAATAAACACTAAAAATAACTATTTATATACAATTTAATGCATTTAAGTAAAAATGATTACTTACATATTGTCTTGCGGCAATGTCATTGGCGAAAACGTTATTTCGTCGGTGCATATCACCAAATTGGTCAATAAGACTAGGAAACTGACCCGTCGTAGGGTCGTACTGTAACACATTGAATGTATATGTAAATATAAACATATATATCAAATATATATTATAAAATGCGTGAATTATATAGTATTGTGTCTATATTAACATTATATATTACCAATAACATATTCTTGACACACACACACAAGTGTATACAACCATCATGTAAGTGTATATATTATCAAGAATACATATTACAATCTCTATACAAATTATCATAACTATATATATATAACTTTATGTAACTTTACTAATTAACTTTATATCACTTTAAAGTAATATACGTTTCTATTTGATGATACTTTAATATATGTTTTAAGTTAACTTTACTATAAATGAATATATGTTTTTAACACTAATTAATATACATATTAATATGTGTTCTAATTTGATAATACCTCAATATATGTTTAAATTTCCTTTTAATTCAAATTAATATATGTTTTAATTTGCTTTTAATTCAAATTAATATATGTTTTAATAACACTGATCAATCTATATACTAATATATATCTTCATTTTATGACATTTTAAAGAAAAACATATGTTATAATTAATCTAATGTTACTTTAAAAGTAATATTTTTTTAATAGCACTAACTAACATATATTGAATAACACAAGTTAACACTAATTACTAATAATAATACTAAACACACTTTTAAAAATACGTATTAACATACATAATATAATTATAATTTTTCATACTTTCTTAACAATAAAAAATATATTGCAATTAAATACACTTTTTTCATATCATAAAAACTCTATATGCATATAAAATTTATTTTTTCTACTAAAAATCATATTAAAAGATAATATTTTCATATCATAAAAAATCTATATTTTTAACACAAATTTAAAACATAATACTTTGAAAAATGATTTAATAACTTAAATAATATGTAAAAATGAGAAATTAAAAAAAATACTAACCTCAAATGTCGACCCACCGGAGTTTTCACCGGACCGAGGAACTAAGTACAAATGTCAACCACCGGAAAAAAAAAACAAACCTTAAGTATTTCAAGAAATTTATGTAAAAATAATGACATTTATGTTAAATGAAACTAACCTTAAAATTTGTTCAAAAATAACCAAGTAGTCGTTGGAGCTTCAACCAACTTGTCGTCGGAGCTTCGACCGGAAAAAATGGAGACCGGGAAGTGGCCGGAAAAATGGAGACCGGGAAGTGGCCGGAAGAAATGGAAGAAGATGGTCGGCGGAGCTTCAACCGAGGGGGCCGCCGGAGATGCAGCAGGTGGCCGGATATGGATCCGAGAGAGAAATGGGAGGAGAGAGAGGTAGGTGGAAAGTGTAAAAATAAAAACGGCTGGGGCTGTAAGTAGGTTAAATCGGCTAACCCTTCTGCGGCGACAAGGGTGTCGTCGCTGTAGCCCTATCGCGGCGACATGTCGCCGCAAATACCCAAAAATGTCGTCGCAAATACCTCGAAAAAAAACGCGGTCTTTCTACCGCGCAAAATGTAATTTTCGTGCCAAAAAAAAATAAAAAATTTATATCTAATACCTTTTTGCGACGACAATGTCGCCGCAAAAGGTCATCTCTGAATATTGACCAATTTAAGTCAAAAAGCAGACTTTTTTTGTCTTTTAGTGGGGTTTTTGCGATGACATTAGTCGCCGCAAAAAGCCTTCGTCAAATTTTCTTAATTTTCTTGTAGTGTATTAAGAGGAAGAGAGTTGTTTGAATAAAAATTAAGAGTCTCTTAATTTCAGATATTAATGTCTTCTCGTAATTTTAGACGTGATTTTTAGAATTCAGACATTTAACCTCTTAAAAAACAAACTTGACCTAATCTATTTTTAAAAACACATATAAGGTGTAAAATTCCATTTCATTCAAGTGTAGAGGTCAATAAAGGTGCTACCCTTTTCATTTATATTTTTTTTATTACTACTGGAAAATTTAAAGATATATACATATACCAACATTGTATGGTTTTTTTAAATGATTTTGTCAAATGCAAAGTGATTGGTTGTGAGGATCTCTCAAATCATGCCTGAATTGCATTTGGCTTTTATATATTTTACCATAATTTTGATTTTTTTTTAATTTAATATAAATATATATGCAGTGTTTAGAGAGTTCATGACTTTTGCATATACATCAAATATAAATTCTTCTAAGATGCAACAATAAATGTTTGAACATTCCAAACTCCTTCTGTGAAAGTAAATCCGTTGTAAGAAAAATTTGCATGCTTGTGATATATGTTTCAAATCTTTTACTGATATATAAGTCTTCTATTTCATAATCATGAATCATTCTACTAGTTATTTTATTATATGTTTATTAATGGACGTTCGGTTTACTGATATCCAAGATAATTGAATGAAAAATAAATTCATTTTTAATTGTTGTCATATGCTAATTTTTGACCAAATTCATTCATTCGCAAACGATTTAACAAACCAAACACAAATTGTATCAACACCATACACTACATGAAAAAACAGTATTTGGTGTCATCGCTAAAGGCCATAAAGTCGTCGCTAAAGATAATATTTCGTCGCAAATGCCTTTGTCGCAAAAAGGTACATTTCTTGTCTCATAAAAATAACTATTGCCGTTTTTTGTTATGATAATAAGATACTATGTTTTGTTGAATTTCCATTACAATTTTATACACTGTCCATTAATAATTTGTAATCACATCAATTTATTAATTTGGATTTAACCAATGATTTTGTTTATCATTATATTTAATGACATTTCAAACGTTTAATTAACTTATAAAATAAATATTTTATTAAATGAAACAGTGTATTTATAATAAAGAAAAGGGTTAAGAGGCATTTTTATTTGATATATGTTTATTATTATATTTAAAAGACGTTTTAGTGTTTTAGAGAAGAAGAGAAATAATCACTAATTACAACTCCATTTGTTTATCTTTTTGACCAAGTCATTAGTAGTTCGTCATTAAACTACGGGAACACACGTGTTTTGCCCATTGTTGGTCCATTCAAACCACCTCTTTCAACAATTTAACCTACCGTTAATTTTTTTCCTACTAAAATAAAATTAGTAGCAAATGACTAATGTACATGTGCTTCCAAATAGAAATTAAAATTTTTCAATGAAGTTATATTAGTAAGTCATTTTAATATAAAGTGTTATATTAATATAATTTGAATAAAAGTAAACAAACAGTACCCTTTTTGGTATGACTACTTATTTTTTTTATAAGGAAGCAGTATGGGATGTAATTTTTTTTATTGATGTCAATTTATCATAATATAAAAGTAAGATGTAGCAGATTATATATGATTATACATTATGTAAAATTTTAATATTTATCTAGTATATTACATATCCGTAAAGAATTTGATTGGTATCACATTATAATACACATAGATCTGTCCTTGTATTGAAATTCTCAGACTAAAATTGCATATAGTTTTAGTAATAATATTATTACCGATATTTGAAAAAGGTACACTGATGGTACTCTATTTTATCAGTTTAAATTTTATTTTAAAAAAAATGTTGGCCAGTTAAATTAAGAATTACATTTGGTCGAAAAGGATAAAACTAGAATTTAGAGTGCAGAGTGCACCACTACAAGAAAATTAGGATTTTAATGTCGTCGCAATTGACATTTTGCGGTGACAAGTCGTCGCATTTGCCTCGTAGCTAAACCTCTTTTGCGATGACAGTTTTCACCTTTTGCGACGACCTTTTCAAGCTATATCCTGTTGACACGTCATCACTTGTTGCGACGACACCATTGAAATTTAATCCAAAATTAAAATAAATTACTATCACAAATCATTTAATCTACAAATGAGACATTTTTTTTCATATGTTTATATTCAAGTCGAATACATTTCTTGTATTAATATGTGGTCATATGGAACAAAGTTTTAAAGAATTTTAAATGAACGGGTTAAAGAAGGTATGCATAGATGCACATCACGTAGTAGTAAGATGTGTGTAATATCAATTAGCTCAATCTTTTAATGATGGAAACTATGAATTTTAAGACTTTTTCATGTGTTTTATAATATAACGATCAAACAAAAACGACAACTTTTCCATGAAAATAATGAACTACTACTCTTTGTTTTAACTGATTTTTATATCACAGATATCTCTCTCTATGTACTCATCAACAATTATTACAAACTTATGTTGGATTAATTGTGATCTAAATTATTCTAAACTTTGTTTGTTAAAAGGAATGTTAGGTTTGTGAACATTAATCAAATACTCGATCTTATATATTATATAAAATAATGTACAAAATCAAAAAATATGTTTTTATTAGAATATGTGTGATCCAATTTAATGGGATATATTGGTGTCCTTTTGTAAGCAAACAAGATTAGATCTGAGGGTTTCGAGTTCTAATCATGTGATTCATGAGATTAAAAGTGGAAAGAATGAAATTAATTATATTTAAGCATTTTGTGGGGTCTTCAATTATTTTGATCACTCACCTTTAGTTATTACAATATATACTTGCACTTTTAATTCCTAAATAATTTATTCATTTTTAAATATAGATATAAATTAGGGATTACAAAAGTAGACAAAAAAAAAAAAAAAAAACAACCCTTTTCTCAAGTTTTACCCTAAAAAAAATCATATTAACAAAATACCTAACATTTTTGTTACCACATTTACGTTACGACCAATATCTACGTTACTTGTACTTTTTATTATTATTTTAATGTATTTCGTTACAAAAGATGAATTATCATGTAAAGTAACATAATTTTACGTTACCAAATCTAATTATGCTCATTCCCAAGTTATATGCAATGATTACTTTTTTTAACGTAGCGTGAGGTTACCTTACGTGATAATTCACCTTTTGTAACGAAATGCATTAAAATAATAAAAAAAAGCACAAGTAACGTAATATTGGTCTTCACGTAAATATGGTAGCAAAAATGTTGGGTACTTTGGTAACATGACTTTTTATCGGGTAAAACTTGAGAAAGGGATTACTTTTTTGGTGTTTTTCGCTCAACGAACCAAATGGATCGAACGGGCCAAACAGCCCATAAAAAAAGCACCGAGTCTCGGGTTCGGTAGGTATGGTTTTGATACAATTTTTAATCTAGACCTAAGTTTCATACAACACTAGAAAAATAATAAAAATCATGATTGTTATATATACACTAGACGTTCAATGTTAACTTAAAACTGCTAAAAATAACTAAAAAAATAATTTTTAAGGTACATCTAATATCAAAATGATGGGAAAAAACACACAAATTTTATGCAGAAGTAGGAACACATAGTTTTGCTATATGCATCCATGATTACTTATTAAGGAAATTTTGAACGTAAAAACTTCTCCATAAGATTAAGTTTTATCAATTCTAGCATTTTCAGTAAGACGTTCAACTCCCGTTAAATACACTTGTAAAAAATATGCTTTACATAATAGTAAAGTATCAAAATTATTTTTTAGATATAGTTATCCAAAAATAGCATAAACTATGTTTAAAATTCCATTTTTTAATTTATATATATACCTATGTATGTATGATTCAAGAGAGTTATCATTTTACCATATTTAAAAAAATTAATTTTTTAATAAACATGTTTTAATTAACATTATAAATATGATATGCAAATTTCACTTACATTCACATATTCTAACTCTTTAAAAATGATGTAAACGTACACTTACATAAATTTGCATGTATGTGAATGTACATTTATTTAATGCATGATTTCATGCCCTTATAATGTGTGAATTTGTGTGAAATTTATATATCATATTTGTAATGTTAATTAAACGTGTTTATGAAAAAAAAAAATTAAATAATTTACTTTTAAAAGTGATACTTTTAAGACGCTGCATAATAAATGATACTCACCTGAAAACACACATGTATACTCACACTATATTATTGGTAAGTTGGTTGCTTATGGCACGCTCCATTATAATTTTGTATTTATATGTTGTGGAAACAATTACGGATAGGAAATAATGTAGATTTCAATATTTATTTGACATAGGTTGGGGACCTATTGATTATATATTTATATATATACCGTTGCCGATTGATTTCATTAGCTAATTAATTCCCACTAATATCAACATTATTATCCGTAAATCTATTTGTATTGGGCCGGAATTAGAAGTCTCTAGATTCTATCATATTTTCCATTCACAAAATGAGAATTAATAATATTTTTACACCGTCAAAAATATAAAATTATTAAAAACAGAATAAGTTCAAATGTTATTATTTATTTCTCATTCGATTGATGAATGGTCATTGGTTCCTCATTTAGGGAGTTTTTCATTAAACCCACACACATTCTTTATCTCTCTCTCTCTCTCATACACACACATACATACATACATACATACATACATACATACATACATACATACATACATACATACATACATACATATATATATATATATATATATATATATATATATATATATATATATATATATATATATATATATATATATATACACATGTATATATGTATATGTGTGTGTAAGTGTAACATGAGTGGTTAATTGTATACATTGAACAATTAGCAACAAATCAAACTGCGATATTAATAAAACAAATCAAAAGAAACAAGATTTGTTGCTGTTTACAAATTAATTAAAATAATATATAAATTTAATTGTTTTTGTGGATTCATTGTCCATTGTTGCAACACGTATTGCCTTTCCACTAGCATTATTAAGGTTTACAATACAAAAAAACTAAATAAGTATATTAATTAAACAACTTAAGAGTCTTAAATTTGGAGTTTTCTCTCCTAATGCCTTCACTTTTTGGTCTAATTTAGTGTTCTTAGAAGCTTTTCTATTTTAGTATTCCTAAATAGTTTTATATTTTATTGTTTTATGAATATTAAATTAAAATTTATTTAGACAATTATGAATATGTAAATTAAGCAATAGAGTGGAATAAAGATGGAATTTTTTTTAATTTCAATTAAAATCCAAGAAGAAAACAATTTCATGGTTTTTGTGGATCGTAAACTACTATTTGTTTTATTAGTACACTTCCAGGGAATCTTGAATCTCTTCATATATGAATGGTTAAGAAATTGACAAACAAGTTTCAAAATATGTCTTTGTTTGTGTTTTTATGTTCATGACATTCTTCCAATTAACTAGCACTCAACATTTAAAATACAATCAATTTGATCAAGTGTCACATATTTCAATATGATTTGGTTGAGATTAAAAGCTCTAGTTTCCGATACGTTGATTTCTTATTGAATATTAATGTTTGTTTGGATTTCAAATACATTGTTGTTTTGAAAGATAAATATGATTTTCTTTTTCTGATACATCATCATCTTGAAAGATGAAGATGACGACTTTTGTTGAGATAAAAATCTCTAAAGATAAAGATTTTGATTTTTGAGATGCATCATTATTTTGAAAGACGAAGATGATGATTTTTCAGAAGATGATTTCTGATGCATCGTTATTTTGGAATACGATAATGATGAGTTTTTTGGAACATGATTTCTATTGCATTGTTGTTTTGAAACATGAAGATGATGATTTTTTTGAAAGATGATGATTTCTTTTTTAAATTATGAAGTTTGGATGTAGATTTTTTTTAAAATTTAGAATTATATATAACTTATGGATCTTTTAAATTTAAATATAAAAATAATAAAATTTTAACTTTTGGAAAGATATATTATATACCCAAAATACCCTTATGCATTTACTTTTAATTGTATCGTGATGCATTAATCTAAAGACACATATGTCTCTAATCTAAGGGTTGCAATTAGTTTTCCGATGCATAAAAGTTTTTCCTGAGGTTTTCTGATGCATGTTGGTTTTCTATTGAACTCACCCCTCATAATGTTAAATGACATCTTATACCATTAACATGTGTTAACTAGTATATCCAGATTTATTTTTAATTTTAAATCAATTTTGTTAAAAGATAAGATTATGTTATATCCATTAAAATATCAAGAAACAACATTTAAATTTTTTAAAAATGATAATATTAAAAAACTTAATAGTTACTAATGATCATTTTTACCGTCTTAATAATTTATACTTACAATTAATGATAATAAAATATATTAAATATCATTAGTATTAAAAAATTTGAATACTTCTAAGATTAATATTTGGTTTAGTTAATTTTAAGTTCATATAATTTTTAAAGAAAAATATTTATTAAAATTATCCGTAAAATACATGGGTTAATAAACTAGTATATATATAAAAAGTTATAATCCTTAAGTACATGGTTTAACAAGGCACTAACTGGGATTCATTAAAAAAACTCTAACATTTGTTTAATTTTCATGAATTGTTAAGGAATAAAATTGATACAATTGTATAAAGATCATTGGAATAATTATTGAAGTGGAAATATCAATTTTAATTGTGCAAGTTGTTATTTTAAAGTAGACGTCAGTTGATAAAATAGCAACATAAAATGAGCGGGGGGTCACCGATATTCATTCATTTCATATGTTTAATAATCAAATCTCCCATCTTGATGGGAAAGTTATGCTCTACTTAATTGCAAGTTGCACTGCTATCCTTTATATATTTACTAGTTCACGAAACCACATATTGCGTGGACAAATTTTAGAAAATAATTGATTCTATAATATGTATGTAAATTTAAAATTAAACCATATAAATATTGATTATTATAAAAAAAATATAAGAAAAGTACATTAATCATTTGTGAAAAATATTATGTATCTAGCTTTACATATATACGTGAATAGTAATTTTTTTAAAATAATTTTAAACTTTTTTGTTCATAAGTGTGTGTATAATCGATATTAATTTTGATTTAACTTTGTATATATATATTTAATTCGGCTTAAAAGAATAACAAAATCATAAAAATAAAAATATGATATATTGAAAGAGCGTCACATGACAATCTTTATTCTACTTTATTTATAATGAATATTCATCTTATATTTATATTTTTAATTGACATATTTGATACATACTACTTTTATATTTATTACAATATACAAACATGTTATGACATTTGTTTTTTTTTTTATTTATTAATATTGTTTTTTTTTATCTTTTCAAATATAAGCTTATTTATTTTAGTATTTTATTTTATATTTAAATATATTTAATTGATATAATTTGAGATTTTTACTTTATAAATTTTATTTGAAGTTTATGGATAGATTATATATATATATATATATATATAACTTTTGTGTATATATATATAGATTATGTCTAGATTTGTGAAATTATCTCAATGACTTTCCAAGCTGATACGTGAAATTATCTCATTGACTAATTATAATATTAATTATTGCGTTGGCCCAATTAAGTCTAGATTTGTGGATTATATGTGTCGGGACCGATTTTATGTGGCTCCGAATTATAATTTTAGTGGATTACTGATAATTATGAATTCACGAGAGTGAATTGGTTATAACGATATTATTTGTGAAAATTCAATAACGGGTCTGAATATCGGTGTAAAAAAACCCGTGATATAACCGTAACGCATAATTGTGTGAGACGTTCATCCTTTACTTCAAGGAATCGACTAAGAGTGTTATGTGTGTGCAACTACAAGCTGGAGCAGGAGAAAGGGGAGCCAAAAATCGAGCTATTCGTTGATGTGATTCGTGCTTATTGATAATCTCCATCTTCACTTTAGAGTTCTTCATTTTAGCAAGGTAATGAAGTCTTAAATCCTTGGGTTTGTAATGTTATATGCTGTTGAAGTTGTGGGAATTGGATCATAATGTGCTTGCATCGCCTGTGATATGTGTACTGGTTTCCTGTCCCTTTCATTTTATGGGTCGGATTTTTTAAATTTATATTAAGCCTTTCAAAAAAAAATTTGTGTGGGCGTTTTTTGGGGGTAAGATTTGAAGTGAACATAGCACATATAATCAGATTGCCATTAATCTTTTTCATGAAACCTTTTAGAATACTTACAGTTACCAAATAATCAGATTGTCACCATGAAACCTTTAAAAAATAAATAAAGATTTTAATGGCTTGGTTGGTTCAACTCCATTTATTTGGTACTAGTTTATTACCCGCGTATTATACGGATATTTTAATATATTGTTGTTTATATTAAATACATACTACAAGCTAAGAATTAAAACATAAAAATAATAATTTTATTACAAAAAATATAAGAATTATATTATTATTTACAAGCTAAGAATTAAACATAAAAATAATAATTGTATTATAAAAAATATAAGAATTATATTATTATTATTTGACATAAACAATAATGTTTTTAGAATTCTAAATATATATGAATAATTATATGTTTTTTTTATCATCTTTAAACTTTATATTATATTGTAGTTATCAAATATTTTAATTATGAATATTTGGTTTGAATTGATTTTAAATCCTAATATATTGGATGTGAATTTAGAAAGATATGATTCAGAAATTATTTATTATTCTAGAATATGATATGTCACGTGTAAATTGCTGGTGATGACACATGATATCACGAGAAATAAGTAATGTTATACATTTATTATTATTTATAAATTATAATTAGGATTAAATTAAACATATAACATTTAATTTAAAGTTTGAAAAAACAATTTGTTTTATTAATTAAATATATAATTCTTGATAAAAAACATTTTAGGTAAATTAGAGGTTAAATTAGGAAGTATTTAAATCATTTAATTATATTAGTAATCTTTTAGTTTTTTTAAAATCAATTATGTAAATTAAATTGAAAGAGTTATATTAGGCAAAATAAGCGGGAAAAGAATAATTAATAGAGCTGAGAAAGTGACACGTGTCACGAATTGTTTTGTTTTATTAATATATATATAGAATATAGATTGGGATTGGTTTGGATTAGATTGGGTAATTTATATGAGGAAGCATCTTTTTGAAGCAAGAACTCTACCTGAACCGGAAATCTCCAAGTGAGCAGGTCAAATGGTAAAGAAAGGAGGAATAATGCCTACCCACTAATATTTACACACTAAAATACTAGAAAATCTTACCTTACTATTACCCATATTAATATTTTTATATATGATAATTAATAATTCTCTTCTCCATTTATCTCAATTGTAATTTTAGTTTTTAAACTTATGGGGTTAATTGAATTTAAATTTTAAAAAAATAAATCAACCCAGCAACATTATTTTTGTGAACAAGGCTGTTAAGCAGCCTCTGATTCTTTCTGAATAGCTTGTATATTGATTGCATATAAACAGTAATGCAGATCTAGTGACAAGACATGTTGCATATCAATTGCATATAAGCTGCCTAACTTTAAGGAATATGATTATGTTCTGCCGCTAAGTTTGAGATAGACCAAAAGATGGTAGTGAAGCTAAAATTAGGTCAAAATTAAAATCTACAAACTTACCAGCCATGAAGATAACGATGAAGCTTGAACTGGGTGTCAGTCAATGGAGTGAAGAAAGAAAATAACAACTGCATTCAAGTTTCGTAAACAAAAATGTCCCCTTTTTGGATCCACTGTGTTGTGTTGTGTTGTCTATTGTCATCATCGATCTATACAGCCGTCACGGAGAGGATGGAATGATGGATGCAAAAGAGATGAGTGTTACAAGGTCATTTTTTGGTTAAGAGCACTGTAAGAGTTGAACAAGAACTATGTCCATTTCTTGTGGGATAAGAACACGGTAAGAGAAAAAAACCTCTAAACCACTTTTAAAAGTCAATGTCTTGCTGAATAAGAGATAAGAATTGGCTTTTTAGAAAGAAAAAAACACCCTTAAATGTCCATGTCTTACCATACTCACAAAATAGACATGTACTGGAAAGGGTGATTTCCAAACCATTTGGAAATACATCAGCGCATTGAATGATTTGAATGTCGGTTGGGGGATTATACCTTAGCATCCATTCCGTATCAGCCATACTATGATGACCAACATCATACTGTAACATCCCCCGTCTTAAATAAATCTTCCAACCCCTGCATCTGAAAAAGATCAGTGACAAATAATAGCAGCAGCTTGTTCTCGATTTAAATATATCTCTGGATTTTGGGCAACATCTCAAAAATGCACCCCAGCCATTCCATTATCTGCTAGTTACTCCAAATTTCACATCTCACGGTCCGTCAGTTTCACAGTCTACTCCTTACTTCTCTGCACAGCCTTACATAAAACATCATAAAGGAAAGATGAGACTAGCATAGAAAAGTAATTACAGAAGTACCAACTTTTTTGCTTAAACCAGCATCTGCTTCAGCTCATCTGTTGTGTTCTGAATTGACACAAGAGCTTTTGGCGCCTCCAAAACTGCATTATGTATACTGTATACAAACAGAACATGACAAATTCACAATACTTAAGTCATTCATGCAATCTTTCCAATGATGCAGAGAAATTCTTCATGTTAATATATCAAGATTGTTAGCAAATTTTCATGAATAGAGGCAAATATGGTCAGTTTATTCCATATTATGAGGATAACAAAGTGAATGTACAAAACTGGAGCTTGTAAGGTGTATGGTTGCCTTTGACATTCCACTTGGGAGAACACGTACCAGTTACCACCATAAAATGATGTTTGCAATAGAACAAATTAAGTGTACAGGATAAAATTGAGGATTACAAGTGACAGATGATCAACTGATCACACTACAAACCCTTCCCACAAACCTTCAAGTTATTATGTAGTTGTTTAAGAATCCTAGAGTTGAACAGATCCAAAAAACACTACTTCAGCAGGCCCTGTCATGTACACATGGTTGTCATCCTCTCTCCATTCTATCTCCAATGGCCCTCCAGGTAAGTCAACGGTACAGTTCTGTTATAATAAAGATATATATGTAAAACAAATTTACAATAACCATACAATTTTTTATCTCCATAACCCACTGAAACCCACATTGGGGAACAAGGTGTCACTTCAGACATGAAGATGTGTATATGAATACAATTGAACTTACTCTCTCAGAACGACCCTCAAGGATTGCTGCAACAACTACTGCGCACGCTCCGGTTCCACAAGCCAAGGTCGCTCCTATATAGAAAGGGAGGTAGGGATTTATCCACTGTCATATAACTTAGAGAGGAACCCTCCATTACAACCACAAGGTCACTCAAATTCACATCGGCTGATGTGTTCACAAAGACAAAATTTGTGAGTTCAAAGTAGATGACTAACCAGCACCACGCTCCCAAACACGCATCTTCAGATGTGAGCGAGAGAACACTTGCACAAATTCTGCAAAAGAAGAACAAGATATAACAGGAGAAAGAAAACAAGTGTTAAACCAGATGGGAAGCTGGTAACAGAATTGTTTTCTTGAGTGACAATAACAAATTTACAAATTTCAACTTTCACGTATTTGCCATTTTGGACATCAAAGCTATATGATTTCTCCAAGGCACTTGATTAAAGTGCAGTTTACCTATAATCAGAGAAGATGATAACGAAATAAAGCACTACCATCTTTTATGACATCAAATTATCAAACTTTCTCAGTGGTACTGAAAAATAACAAAAGATGGCTGGTAAACATTGGCTCCATATTCTTTGGTCACCAAAAGACAACATGATATGTTCCTAATTCAGTTCATGTGCCTCCTCATAAATCCTTGAACCAAACATAAGAATATAAACTTTGTGTGCATGTAGGCGTGTCAGATACATGGAGTGCGAGCAAGAAGATACGCAGCATACAAAAGCAATACGGATTCTGTAGTAATAAAAAATGGAAGGTCAAAAAGAAGCAATATCCAGATTTACATGGTTCAAAATTAAGTAACAAATTTTAAGGCTCAAAACCTGACCTGTGTTAGTTCGGGCAGGGAACATTGCATGATGTTCGAATCTCGGACCAACTTCGGCCAAATTCAATTCGTCAACAACCAAGTTCTGTTTAAAAACTAGCGCGAGTTACCTCAAAGAGTCAATAAAGTAAAACCATAGGAAGGAAAGAGGTCACAATACATTGTTGGCGACTTGGTGGTTTCTTGGTTTCTCATATCAATGTGGGCTTAGTAGAAAATAGACTATTCAATAATAGATCAATACCTCATCTCCTTCTCTACCAAAAGTAACACAATGAGGATTTCCCATACTGACGCATGTGACATTCCAGCTTACTCCATCTACAGCAATTTTTGCTTTCACAACAGATTGATCTTTATTTGCAGGTATTTTAGTGGGAACATCGGAGGCCTTCAGCACTGGCTCGCCCATATCAACTTTAACCTGAAGTAATAACAATGTTGAATCCATACAATCAGAAATTGTGTAGCAAAAAGATGTAGTAACCATACTATTAAATGATGTTCTAAATGAGAGCAAAATCTTACAAAATAGCAGAAGCAGAAAACAAGTGATCAAAAATATCCTTGAGCATACAGTTTGTACAAAGAGAACAGAGATTCTAGGAAGATAAACTTTGGTAATCAGTATATTATTATTGTATCTCCTCTGATCCTCTATAGGCAGCTTCTTCTGTGTTTCAACTTCCACTCTGTTCTTACACTCCTTTCTTATTAGTTCCTTACTTTCTGTTGTGACTAATCAGTTGCCACCAGGTTTAGGATTATTGATTTTATGCGTATGCAGCTCAAACTTAAATAAGGAATCAACTAAAGAGTGACAATTTTATGATAGAAATATAATATCAATGGCAAAAAAAGAAACCCAAAAGTTGGCAAAAAAGTATAACGGGACAAATTACCTTCCCATCATCTTGTATCTCAGGTACAATCAGTCCAGCACCAGTATGTATGGTAAAACTTCAATTTCATGGAGAAGAAACAAAAAACAATCATCACAAAGAACTTGCAACAAAAGCTTCTTATCTAACTACCAGATTCAACACTCAACAGTATACATGATAATTTATATGCCATTTAAAAAAGTTATTTAGTAGATTACAAATAAGAACAATTGTACCTGCTCCTCTAAACCCTACCATTTCAATCTGATATTATAAACATTAGTCTAGATAAAGTATCTGATAGTCAACATGATGTTTACAACATCTACAACATGCCCAAATCCTTTGTTTAGACCTCTAAACCCTCATTGCCAAATATTAAACTAAAAGACATCCACAACACCAAGACAACGTCATTCCATAACTATAACAAGCCACCAAATCTCTCTGATGCGTACAATTTTCTCCTTGAATTCTGTAATTTGTTTGATTTTGTTGAAATGAAGTGATGAACAGAAGGCTAATTTATTTTTTGAGATGCTCCATGGTTAAAACATAGAATACACTATGCTAGTAATTATGTACAAGCAACAAACTCAATAAAATCACCACAACATCATAAAAGTGAAAGACACAGAACACGGCAAAACTTAGCATGGTACATGAAACTACCCACAAAAAACACATGTAAATATATATACCTTTGCTTTCCATGTGAGTTATTGAGATCTGTGATAAATTTTGCAAAGCAGCGAACTCCATTACCGCACATCTGAGAGAGAAAGAAACATAAAATGAGATAAACAATTCAGTTTCCAGTATATGCCAATGAGCCATTTATTGGATATACTAACCACAACTTTCAAATTGTCTGATTGAAAGTTACCAACCAGTTGCCAACTATTTACCAATATTTTCTCAACATTGATTTTGAAGTACCCTTATTAATTCGAAGCCACTTATAATGGCATTTGACTCTCATGGTCTTTCATCATAAAGCTGTGAATATGAATAAAGCAGCACGAGTGATCTTTTACCTAACTTACTCCTTTACTATACCAGAGCACTTATCACAATCTAACAAGTAAAGTTCATGTGTGTTGCTTACTTATCTTCTGCCTGATTTTTTATCAATCCCACCAAAGTCATGGCCGACTCACCAAACACAACTAACATCATCAATTCCTAGATCATTCCCTTAAAAACAAGTTATCAGCTTATGCAATCCTATCCAGCCTCACAGCTACCAATTAAAGTCACTGTGAGTGCCAAGTTGCCAACTTCATGACATGGAAAGCATATATCTCAGCTATAATGCATGAGTCCAAAAAGCACCCGGTGTTTGGTATAATGAGCACAAATGGTTTCTTAAAGACTATCGCTATGGGTTCCTTCAATGTGATGCTAAAGGCTCACTCTTTGTCTACCTTCAGTCAATAATTGGTGTAGGTGTTGTTGTTTATGTACTTGACACTGTCACATAATATGATAAGAGTTAAACAGCAACTCAAAAGGTTGTTTATGCCCTCTTACAATGGTTTTTAATCAAAGATCCTAGACATCTTCACTAATTTCTTGAGGTTGAGGTCCTATGATGCTCTAATGGACTAATCTTCTCCGAATTAAAATACATATTGGATGTTATTCAAGACTATAGCATATTAACATGTATCACAGCAAAGGCACTATAACTTCTACAGGCAAAATACTTCTTTGCAGCTTCATGATTGTTCACAAAGCACTTGGAAAGCTTCAAAACTTGGCTTTCATAGACTCGCATATAAGCTATGCCATCAACAAACCATCATAATGTAAACATGCTCCATTCATTGGCAAGCCATCAAGAGACACTTTGATATCTGTAACATACAATTTCCCATTGGGTTTTGATTTGCAATGATAGCATGCCTGAACTTATGATATTCAGACACAAATTAGGCTGAAGATCGTATTGAGACTTGAGAGAACCTCACATCTCCCAATGCCATTTAATATGGCAACAAGTTACTTTGTTGCTCATCTGAGAATCAAAGGACAGTAGCTCGCTCATCAGTAATCAATAGAGAAAAGAAAATTATTGTGCAGTACAGCAGTAATCAAAACAAATCAGACCAATATTTTGCAATACCTACATATTCTGCTTCAAAAAAATTTGCATAATGCAGTAATATACTATGACAATCTTGGAACTATGTATCCTTTCCACGACTCGGTCTTTCATAGTTGTATGAAACATATTGCAATTGAATTTCATTTCATCCGAGACAATAGAACAAATGTCACTATATCCATTCAACCCACCAGGTAGCTATTACTCTCACAAAGCCATTATCCAAGTAGGCATTGAACCGAATTAGTTGTTTTTGACCCAGCACGAATTAGTTGTTTTTGAGAGAGCACCTAAATAAAGGTTACAAAATTGCTAATTTAAAGTTTTAAACTAGTTGCCAACTATTTTCTTATTTATCCAATAATTATTTTGAATTGCTCTTGTTTGAATAAGTGCCATTTATTTGGCAATTGTTTCTGATGGTCTTTGTAAATATAGACTATGTTCATTAATAATGTGTGAAACAGGAGTTCCTGTTGTTCTCATGTTCTGTTCTTTCTCTTTTGTAATCCAAGGTACTAACAATGAGAAAGGGCATGATTGGATGACCCATGGACATGGACAGTGTCTACCAATTCTTTCATATTATTAGAAAATCAAAAACAAACCACTCTGAACAGCTTGAATGTTTTCACAGCCTCTTACAAGGAACAAAGGTGTATCACGATCCAAACAGACAATAGTCCACCTACGTGCTGAAAATATGAGTGCTATTGTGTTACTGCAACCTAAACAATAATATAAACTTGTTTCAGAAAAGAAAATCACCTCAGGCTCGCTACCATCCGAATTAAAAATTCTCATCGTATAATCAGTCCCATTTGATCCAGGCATTGCAAATATTACTCCATCCGCTCCAATACCAAAGTTCCGATCACATAACTTAACAGCTTGCTCCGGTGTAACTTTGGGCTCCGTCGAATCAAGATTGTCGACCTATCCAAAACCAGCTTTATATTATATAAACAATAGTTCACAGTCGTCTGAAACACTAACATTAAAATCAAAAACCTAATCAATTAGCTACACTAATAAGTAATAACATATAGCATCCCTAATGTACTTTCATTAATGAATGATCCGTGAACAAAGTCAAGAACATAACATTGAAAACGTCCGAAGTTCTAACAAACTTTCGCTAATAAAGTCATCATCTTGTGCTTCCTTAAAATTTCATAGACTGACAGTACGAATAAAATATCTTGGTTACCATGATAAAGTCGTTACCGAGACCATGATACTTGACGAAATGAAGAACTCCGCTTTCTCGTCGATCGAGGAATGCAGTCTTAGAGAGATTTTCCTGAGCTGCTACGCTCATTGCCGAGACAGAGTATCGGAACTTAGGGTTTCGGAGGAGAGAAGAAGTTGTCAATTTGGCGGTGTTCAGTTGGAGAGAGAAATAAGAGGATTTCAACGGAATGGATGGAGAGGTGATGAAGAGTGATCGGAGATTTGAAGAAGTGAGAGGAGCTGAAATGGTGGCGGCAATAGACATGATGGCCTAAGAGACGGTGGTTTCTGCGGGCGGCGACAGGTTGAATCGGAAGGAGGACGTTGACTCCTTCTACGTTAGAAGGGTTTAATCATTTTAATTAGATGGTTATTTGATTTTTCCGAAACAGGTGTCAACTTACGGTTTTGATAAAATGGGCCTATTAAGGAATAGAATACATTTCTATCTAAACCATTTAACAAGCCCGATAGGCAAATTATTTGCTCTAATTTCTAAATATACATAACACTAGTCTATATACCATGTATAACATAACATGGGTTTTAATAAATAATAAATGTTATTAATTTGTAGGAAAAATATTAAAAATATTTTATCACATTTATAGTATCTACTTATAGAACATAATAAATTTATAAATATATAATCAAATTCAAATTTGAGTTTCATATTAGATAAGATTTAGTTAGATTTGATTTGATTAGATATCATTTAAATTAATTTTAATATAGATTCATTATAAGATTTAAAAAATAATAATATCCAAATGGCAGTAGGAGGTGATGCCACATGGCAATAGCATGCAACGACAAGTGCTAAAATAGTTAGTCTTTTAATAGTATAGATAGATTTTCTGTTCTTATTCGGACGGAAGCCTCGTTTTTAATTAACCTTTCTAACATTGGATAATAATTTCATTTGTGTTAAAATAATAAGATCTACGTGTATAGTACATAGAATAAACCCATTATTTTTGTTACAACTGAGCGACATATATAATACGCAAATTATTTATACATTTAACGATAATTCACCCACTAGATTAGGGGTGGGTAGTATTTGGTTCGTGACCAAGGAAACCAAAAACCAAACCCAAAATTTAAATTCGGTTTTTGGTTTGGTTTTAGACCAAACCGATTATGAAACTTGGTTTTTGGATTGATTTATGGTCTAGCTGATAGCGGACCAAACCAAACCGAATTACTGAATATCTATGTGTGTGTAGGATACTAGAAGTACTAAGTTTGACCGTTAAACAAATAGCATTAATGGTTTAAAACTCATTGATTTAAAAAATTAATCATAAAAATATCATCTTGAATTTAAACCATTAATTTTATAGTTTTTATGGTCAATATTGGTACTTCTGGTACCATCAACATTTGTGGTATTAATTTGACCCAAACTATATATGTACTTAATATTTTTATAAATTTTACGATTAATTCTTTTACATAAAATATTTTATGTTTATTTAACTTGATATTTTGAGATCGCATATGTACTTTTTGGCTTTTTGAGATGTTTTAAAGTTTTATATTTGTCGTTTGGCATTTGGTTGTTTATAGTTTGTTTTGCATATTTAATATTTGGTTTTTTTGGTTTATAAACCAAACCAAATCGAATTCAAATTTGGTTTATGTAACTTTGAAGTTAGTTTGGTTTGGTTTTTGGTTTGGGATTAAAAAAATTTCAAACCGAAAAAACCAACGAACCCATAAACTAAACTGTTGATCACCCCTACTCTAGATTAGGGATGTTCAAGATCGGGTATTTAAAAATTATATATAACAGCCAAAGTATATATACATGCATAAAACATGCTTTAAGATGATTGAACTTTGTGTACTGAAATATTTTTATCTACAAATGCATTAAATTTTCAACTTCTAAGTCTATATACGAAATAAAAATAAAAATAAAAGTAAAAACACTGCACTTTATAAGCTACCTTCCCCAATCATATTTATATTTGGGCCTGGAGGATGGTTATGACTTGTGGGCTTGTGGCCCTTTTATTATTCCCAAACCATTATTTATTGGTAAGAATATTCAATATTCAAAGCGAAGTTTCCATTGCATAGAAATACTTTTTATATGCAATTTAAGAATTTGATTCTGTTAGTGTTTTTATTCGAACAATGAAGGCCTCTAGGTGGTTGTTTGTCTATTTCTTAACGGAATCATTAAAAAGCTCGTTCAAACGTTAAACCACCCATTAATGATTTCATTCAGTACTAAACAAACAAGATCTGGGTAATGGGTTATTTTTTTCCCTTCTAGATTTGTTGTTTGGATGCTTAATTACTTATATTTCTCATGGCCTTATGCCAGTTGACTTATTTCATGTGTCTTTTAATTTAATTTGGGTCATAATTTAAATATTTATTTGTCATCACTCATCCTTAAGAGTCACATTTTGATTATTTCAATTCAATAGACTAGGGCTACCAGAAAACCATATACAATTAACAATTTATATACATAATATAGTCACGTTGAAGTAAGATTTGAAGAATCTATGTGATTGTGGATAAAATACCATTTCCATACCCTACCCTTATTTATTAGGTGTTCTTGGAATAAAAAGAGGTTTTTTTGTCAACAAATTGTTTGTTTTCTATTATCAAGTTGGGGACAACATAACACATTTTTAGGGCTCCTTTTTGTCTTACTTATTCATACCGTAATCCCAAATTTGATTTTTAGGAATTTTCATCATACTTTTAAGTACTTTTTTAAACTGTTTTAATTGATTTCTTATTATAAATAAAGGGTTTAATATGGAAAAAGAAACCAACATGTTTTTCACATTTTTGTGGTTTAGTCCCTCCGTGTTATTTTTTAACCAATAAAATCCTTAAATAATATATTTGTTTGTGATTTTTTGAATTTTTCTTTATTTTTTCAAAAAAATCTTCAAGTTTGTGGACTTTTCAGAGAAAAATAGTGACAACATGTTGATTTTTTGTGGAAAAAGACAGAGTTGATTATGAAAAAAAAACAAAAATTATTTAAAAACCGGATTGAAAACAATAACTAGAGGACTTTGTTAGTAAAAAATAACACGAAAGGACTAAATCGCAAAAAACAGGAAAACATGTTGGTTTTTTTCATATTAAACCCATAAATAAATCATTGTTTTTTGTCATTTAATGAATTCCTTTTATTTTAGAGTACTCTTTATTTTATTACACATAATGTAAATTAAACGTTTGTTTTCTTTTAACACTCGGGAATATTAATCCAACGAAGAAGCTTCAAGCCATTTAAAGGCACACGTCTTCCCAAACAAGCCCCTTTATCTTTTATCAAGTTTTTAAACAATATAATTATTAATTATTATAATTGATTGTTTGGTCATACTTTTATTGGCTTAGACCAACTTTTTACACAGAATTTCTAGAATTTTCTCTAAATCAATCATTAATTAGGAAATTTAAGGGGATGGCTATTAATTTAATTGTATGAAAGATCATAAAATTTGGTTTAAGTGGTTAAAGTCAAAAGCTTTTTTGTATGTAGTATAGGTGCATTGTTTCTTCCTAACCTAACCTATGGAGATTATGTAAAAATTGACAATGGATTTAATGGATTCGACAAACTTTTCAGATACAGAATATTAACGTGTGCGACCGATGCACAAGAAATTGACATTGGATTCGAAATCAGGTTTCTTTAACTTTAGTATATATCTACGATCACAAATATGTAGCCCTTGTTTTTATTCAGATATGAATGTTCGTTTCTGGATACTTAAAAACTTTATGTTGCCTTTAATGTACAAAATGTTATAATTTAACCCTTGTAGCAGTTTGAGATTAAACATCAAGTTAGAATAATGCTTCTTATTGATTAACCAACAACCTAGGCTTCTAGTTTTAATTGTTGACCTAAAAATTTTAAAGCAAAACTTTTACGATCCCTCTTCAACAAATCCAGATTTATTTTTTAATTTTGTCTTACAAAGTAGATATATGTATTAAATTCTTTCAAAAAAAATATGTACTTACAAAAATGTGAAATCCCTCTTTAAACGTAAGTACTTAAAAGTCAAAGTAAAATACTTGTATTGTGATGATTAATGAACATACTTTAATAATTTAATGACCATACCCGTGCGTTGCTCGGGTGATTTATTTCAAAATTAATACTTTTTTAATTAAACAATTACAAAAAAAATATTTAATTGTGAAAGACTATACATACTCTTATACATTGTTTGTTAAGAAAAAAATATTTAACTTTATCATGAAAATTACTACACACAATTACATTTGAGGTTTGTTTGTTTAAAATTTTATAATCTCCATTATTGTCAGTTTTATTGGTATAAAAGATTATAAGTTTTCTATATTAACTTTTTTTTAAAAAATAATTTATGTTGGAAAATCTAAAAATATTGTTAAGGTTGCTTTATTTTTTATATATTCTAATAAAAGTTCATTAAAATTAGACATATATTTTGGTTGTCAGTTTATTTTATTTACATTCCAGCAATAGTTTTAATACAACATCAAATATATTTTATATTGTACTTGCTATATCTAAACTTAGTTTCATCTATCGTAAATATTAGGGTTAATATTGAAAAAAATCATCACATTTCCATGTTATATAATTTTGGTCTCTTAAAATATTTTTATCATTTTAATCCTCACATTATATTTTATTGAAAATGTTATATTTTGTTCGGTAAAAGTCAACATATCGTTATGATATCTTCTTTCTATGTTTAAAATTAAGAATATACAACAAACTAATTTAAAACATAAAAAACATGCAATTCAAATAAAATAAAGACACTTACATGAACAAAATTATGTAACTTGTATTACTCAACTGCTAGTATATCATGTTTTTAGTTTCAATTTAATTTTCTTTAAAGGTTTGTCAAGTTGTTGACCTTGCTATTTTGTTAAATGTTTTTCTCAAGTATATTCCATCATTTTAAATCATTGCTTGTGGCCAATCTGGAATTCATAATTATCTTGTAGTGTTTGTTGATCATTTGTGTGTCCAAATCGCCCTTTATCCATTTGATTTTGCTGCTTAAATTAGATAAAAGACAGATGGTTTAAGTCTTTGTGTTGTGCGTGAATTACATGTATATGTTAGTCCCTGTTTTTGTCGAGAATGGCTGGCCAAGAATCTCAATTAGCCTTCGGCCTAACCTTTAATTGATTTCTATGTGGTTTGATGATTCAAATGCAAGTATTAATTGTCATTAATCATAGCATTTATAATACTTTATAATAAGATCAAAACAAAATATAAGTACAGTATTAGTGTACCCCTCACTCGAGGGTCACTCACTGCTTCGGACAAGACAACCCGAGCAAACTGTCCAATTGTGTTTAGCTTAAGTTTTGTCTGTAAAAATGGGCAAGAAGGTCAAATGGTCTTTGGCCTTGGCAACTTAATTAGCAAGAATGCTTATTGATCAATTTTATGTATCAACCGTCATTTATCCTACTTAGAAATAGTTAAAAACGGAAAGATATGAGTTGTGAGTGTGTGCAGTGTGTGATTGTGTGTTTGAATATGTGTGTTTGCATGTTAATGTCAGGCTCCGGGACTAAATAGTCTCGGAGTGTTGTGTGTGTCTCGTAACCTCTGTGTGTGTTCATTGAATTAATACAGAAATAAAGGAAGAAACAGCAACATCATAAGTATCATACATACATACATACATTTATATATATATACGCTATGTGTGTATTATAGTATATAAGTACATCATTTTAAGAATATTGAAAGAATAATTAAAGAAGATACTGGCAATTATTTTTTTCCGCAGGAGTTGAAAGTGTTTTCGACTCTTCATCTGATTGATTAGCATACGTGAAGTTCATCTTGAAACGATATCGTTTTCTTCACGCAGACACTGCTAATGCAGTTTTTTTATCAATATTGAAATGCCTACTGACTCTGTGTGTGTGTACGTAACTTTAATAAAACATGTTTTATCTCATAGTTGGTTACATTTAACTCGTTAAATAAACATTTAATAATTATCAGGTTTCAATTATATAAAGAATTGATAACTTGATAAATATGCAGCTGAGAATATTTATTATTCAGGTTTGAATCTTTTTTCCTGCATATTCAGTTATGATATTATCCAGTGTTTTTCTGCATATCTTAATATTTCAGTTATACTATTAGCCGGTTAAATCTGATTTCTTATTTTTTTATTTAACTTGATAAATCAGATTGCATCTATTTCCATCAGTGCAAATTTAAAATTTTCTAGCGGGTTAAATCTGATTTGTTATTTTTATTTAACTTGATAAATCAAATTTCAATAATTTCTAACAGTGAAAATTTGAAATTTTATTATGATTTTTTATTTCTTTTCGGCAAATCTACATATCTTAATTGCAGAAACATTAAAATATGTAGAAAAATCTGGATAATTATGTGGAACCTCATCGAGCTAAAATAGTGGGGGGAATCCCATTGTTTTCTCAAATTTAACCAATTATATTGCACTAAGTCAACAACCTTAATTTTCTGAATTTTAACCAATTATATTGCGCCAAATCAGCCTTAATTTCTGAATTTTTACCACTAAAATTGCGCCACGTAGGTTTTTTTCTCTCTGCTCCGTCGGCAATATATATATATAATTGAGCTTCATTGGTTACTATTTTTGTACTTCTATGACTCACTCTCATGCTATTTGGAGATCCACATAGTGCTAAGCGAGTAAACGCGGCCAGTTGAACAATTCGCACAAATAATAACATTCAATTAATCATGAACACCAAATAATAATATGTTTATCAATTTGAATTTTCATTCATCACTCTCTCTACTATTAACTAGTTATTAACCCGTATATTACACGGATAACTTTAATAAATTTATTTTCTTAAAACTATATAAAATTAATATTAAAAATTAATATTTAAACTTTTAATATTAATGATATTTAATATATCTTATTATAATTAATTTATGTATGAATTATCTAAACAGAAACTAATCACTAACAAATTTTATGTTTATATTTAGTATCATTGTTATTATTAATCAAAAAAGTCTTTTAAATATTGTTTTAAAAGTGAGATAGAGTGGGATTTTGTTATATAACCATAATCTTATCTTAAAAGTGATTTTGATTTAAATTTTTTAATTTAATTTTGAAATACTAATTAACACTTGTCGTTAGTTAAAGATGCAATTTGACATCATGAGAAAATAACAAGTAATTTAGTTACCTTTTTAAAATGTTATCCACACTTAAAAAGCAAAATGGTCTAAAGTTACGGGACATTATGCATTTACCCTCTTTTAATTTTAAGGAATACTTTGTCTTTTAGTCCCATTGATTCTTCTTCATGATATTATTATATATGACTTCTTTTTCTCCCCATCAATATTTCTGGTATCAATGTCCTATTCTATTATTCTTATGTACAAAAATATAAATAAGTTTAATAGATATAGCTATAAGTTCTGTATATATGTTATATAAGCGTATTTGATATAAAAATAATAATAAATGTAGTTTAAAAATAATGAGTTTGCGGATTTTCCCCCCTCATTCTTTGATAAGATGTATTATTATCAATTCATTTCAGATTATAGAATAATGAAAACCTTATATGTATATTGTTTAATTTTTATAAAGTACAATAGATATAAAAGAATCCTAATAAAACCCTAAACTTATCTATATAATTTGGTTATGTTAAGTTATAAAAGAAGCAATAAAAGTGTTGGCAAATCTAATTGATTGTAAGTAATATTGTATTTTGGATTAAAAAGTTGCATAATTTCAGAATTCATATCATCAATAGTTCTCACAATATAAACTTAAGCATCACATATTTAACTATATGTTTCTAATGACAAAAAAAAAAAAAAAAAAAAAAAAAAAAAAAAAAAGATTCATATATTATGCTATTTTTTTAAATGAAAATTTGCAGATTTTCAAAGTATATTTTGTCAATATGGGAAAATACCAAACCTTGGGACACCAAATCCATGAATTCGTTTTCATGTTTTCTTCTTGTTGTCCATATGCTAAAAGTTGGTATGCACACCACACCAATTACTTTATTTCATTTCTCAAGTGAATCATATCATATGTTCTTATTTTGAAATCCTACACTATTTTCCAAAAAAATACTTTGGTATACATATAACCTAGTTTAGCAGTAGTCTTTATTTATTTAAATTAGGATAATATCATACAATAACCCATAGTGAGAAGAAATATGAGATTCAAAAGCAAAAACTAATTAAGGCCATGTTTGTTTTTTTAAGAAGATTTTCGAACCTCTTATGTTTGCGAACTCGAAGACGCGAAAGACGTTTTATATGGAAGTGCGTTTGTTTTTTTCGTCTACCCGCGTCTGCGGACATCTTCCCACGTCTGCGGACGTTTTCCCGCTCTGCAAAGACTGCAGACCTTTAGGTCATCTCTTCTGACCACAGATTTTTACAGCTAAGTCCGCAAACCGCATATATCAACATTTTAAAAAACAAACAACACCTAAGAAATATGGCATTCAAAATCAAGAGCAAACTTTAGAGTGATCGGAGTGTCCATTTTTTTCAAATCTCATCTTTATAGTCATGTTAGTGTCACGTCAGTTTTTGTCACTTCATCTCATTCGTCTTTTTATCTTGAAAATACACATCTTTCTATCCCGATACCAATTATTTATCAAAATGTAGAGAGAGATAGAGTGGGATCAGCCGGGCAGGTGGGGGTGGGGGAGAGCGGGACCAAAGGAGGCGGGTGGTGTTCCTGCCGGTGCCGAATGATGTGACAACCCCGATTGTTCTTTGAGATGGATACTCTCATAGCTCTTTTCAAGTAGAAATTTACAAGGGATAATAACTAAAATACCTAGAATTACAACCCTATTGTTAAGTTTTATCCAGATTAAAATTATCTAACCAAAAACTCGCTAATTTTTGTTACCATCTTTACGTTACAATCACAATTATATTACTTGTACTTTTTATTGATTTTTTTATGCTTTACATTACAAAAGTACAAGTATCAAATCTTTTGTTGTCATTTACAGAAGATTCTTTTTGTAATTTTTTATTATTTAATTTTCTTCTTCTTATTATTATTTAATTTTTTTTTTGTAGGCTTTTGTAATTTCAAATTTTGTGCTTTTTTATATATTACGTTATCACTTACATTACCAAAAAATTCGGTAACGAAAGTTCATTTTTTGTACTATTTTGCAAATTACGTTGTCTTAAGATACTAAATTGAAATTTTGATACTAAAAAATTTGATTTTTAGACTAAAAATTTGTATAAAAATGACAAGTGATTCCATTTTTATACTTTTTTTTAATATTATCTTACCACTTATGTTATGAAATTTTATTTTTTTATACATTACGATACCACATACGTTACTAAACTTTTTGTTAACGAAATTACATTTTTTTTTGTTTCTTATATCTATCCACAAAACTTAAACACACACAAAAAAAAAAAAAAAAAAAAAAGCTGAAGTTGATATTAAAGAATTTGATTACATAATATACAAAAATAAAATTTCATTACAAAAGAAATTTGGTAATGTAAGTGTTAAGATAGTATGCAAAAAACGTATGAAAAATGAAATTTTGTTAAAAAAAATTTAATAACTTAAATACTAACTTAATATACATAGAGTAACAAAAAAAATGAAATTTCGTTATCAAAAAAATTAGTCATGTAAATGGTAACGTAATATACAAAAAAAAAATACCAAAATTAAAATTTTGTTACCAAAAAATATGGTAATGTAATATAAAAAAAATGAAATTTTGTTATAAAAATTTGGTAACGTAATATATAAGAAAATTAAACAATGAATTACGTTACACAAATATAGGGATGGCAAAAAAAACCGAACCCGACGGGGAAAATCGAAAACCAATCTAATCAGGATGGGTTTTCCCGAACCCGATTAAGTTAATCGGAGGATGTGGCAGGTATGACATTGATAATACCCGCCCCATATACCCGATTACATAACCCGTTTAAATCCCCGAATACTCCGATTACTTTTTTAATAGCAACATGCTATTTATATTGTATATATTATATATAAAAGATAAATATTTTTATCTATTTTATATATTATACATAAAAATTATTATGTATAATTTATAGAATTTGTTTATTTATATATAATTTATTAAAAGAATGTTTTTTTCGTTATCATTTGATATGGATACAAATTTAATTTAATATTAGTATTGTAATTTTAAACACACACTACAAAAATCTCGTCAATTGTACACGTTATTTTTACACGCTTTTAGTAAGTGCGTAAAAAAGTTTCATGTTTATTCACACTTATAAGAATGTAAAAATTAGTTACAATTACAAGTGTGGAGTTTTTATACTCAAATATGTGTTTTAAAAAAAGTTTGCAGATATAAATGTGGACAAACTAATAATTTGTCCACGCGTAAAAGTATGAAAATTAATTTGTCACATTTAATTTGTCCGCATAAGAAGAAGCGTTGTAAAATTGAGTGTGATAAATTTATCTCCACACTTTCAAGTGTGAAAAAAATAAAATTTGTCCACACATATACATGTGAACTTTTTTCTTCATGATTTTAAATGTGGTAACTAGGATGATTTAGTATATATTTTCACGCTTATTACTGCAATAATTTTAAACACATTTATAAGCGTAGAGAATTTACTAAATTTTTACACACTTATAAAAAGCGTGTAAAAAATGATGTGAACAAATAATATATTTGTTGTAGTGACATGGATGTTTTAAGCTTAAATTATGAACAATGTGGTTAAATTTCATATCATTGATTTATAAAAGGGTTTCCCCAATTCCCCGCGGGTTTTCCTACATACCGATTGGGATCTCTGTTTAATACCCGTGGTTTTTTTTAAACGGGGACGAGATTTCCATTCCCCGGCCCGAACCCACCACATTGTCATCCCTACACAAAAACATGGTAATGCAAGTGGTAATGTAATACACTAATTTTCATCTTTGAATATTAAAGAAGATAAATAATAGTAATGAAGAAAAGATATTTTGAAACGACATATATAGGTTTTGGTTATAAAAAAATACAAAAAATCTCTTGGAAATGACAATAAAAAGATTTGGAATAAAACGTAATTCATTAAAATTTTAATAATATTTATAAAAAACGTAAATAATAGGTGTAACGTAAATCTGGTAACGAAAAATAACGAGTCAATTTATTTTGAATAAAACCTATCAAATAGATTGCAATGTTACTTATTTTAATAGTATCCCAATTTATAAACCAGTAAAAAAGTAAATAGCGTTATTATTAATACTCATCATGTTGATAAATACTCTTGGTAAAAAAAGAAATAAAGGCATGAATGAAGTGTATATAATATTATAGTATTATAGACTTGTATAAACAATTCAACATGTGTACAGTTTATGCTATTATTTAAAACTTACATCTCAATTAGAATATTAGATTCTTCATGGGCACGACACGACTCGTTAAGTCATTATTATAGTTTTATAGGCGTCTCTTTCTCTCTATCAAAACGTAGATGTCCATCAATACATGCTATTAAATTTACACATTTGTTCACGATAGATATCAAACTCTCAGCCTTAAGTATCACCTTATCACTTAGTACCGCTGAGATAGAAGTCTTTTTGGTGTCTCTTTTCTCTTGTTACATAGATATAATAATAATTTATTTCCAAAACTTATCAAACCTAAAACAAAAGGACTTTTACAAGCTTAGAGAGATTAGACGGTGTTTGGTTCGCAGAATATTATTCCTGGAATGGAATCTGTCAATGAATGGAATCTGTCGGAATAGAAACGGAGACTGATAAAGATGAAGTCTAGGGTTTGGTTTTAGATTTGTTAAAATTTTTGCAATGAAATTTAAATTTCATGGCACTAATTCAAGAAAAATAGATTTTTTCAAAAGTATTGTATTTTAAAAGTAATCTTCATTTTATTCCTTTTATCAAGAAGCATTCTCATCATTATTTAAAAAAAAAAAAAAAGTTATTTAGTAACTTTATTTGAGTTTGTTTGAGAGTGGAGACAGATCGACTCTCAGGCCCGTCTTTTAGGACGTGCGAGAAGGTCAACCGCACAGGGCCTCCGATTTTGTAGGGCCTCATAATCGTAAAAATTATCGAAGTATCAAACGAAGTACTTGAATATTAATTTTTCATTGATTATTAATTCGTTTAAAACATACTAGATACCATTTTAGAATTCTCATTGAATACACAAACACATAAAATTTGTCATTCACGACATCTAATTTATATATTAAAACTCAGTTACAAAATGAGTAATTAATCTACTATTTAAATTTTTCATAACTAATGGCCTATATTGTAGGCATATGTACAGGGCCTCTAAAATCCATAGGACGGCCCTGTCGACTCTTAAGTTGTTTGTAAGAAAAATGTAACGTTGGTTGATGCTTATTGTCCTCACAAGGAAGGAAAAAAGATACTTGCATGGTTTGGGACAACTTAAGCTTTACGTCTCGTCATCTCATGAAGTGGTCCATCGACCATGTTGTATAATGGGTGATCTCTAAATCAACATTAATTCGTGAGTTAGTAAAAAAGGAAGAAAAACAAATCAGGATGACTTTTGAAGAAGTCAAAAGATTGAGTGAATTCATGTTGGTTTAAAAATGAAAGTTGATGAGTGGTGATGTTTAGTCCTCCTTATTTTTTATATCAGTCTTTTTAAATCTTGATGAGACAGATTTATTGATATATTATATGTAAACTAATATTATTTTTCATATTAAATAATTGTTAATTAAATTAATTAATCAAAATATGATTTTGGGTGTCACATGAATTGATAGTGTTATACAAATAACATTTTACAATTTATTACACACAAAAAATAGCAAGTTTGGTATTCACTACAATAGATTTAATTATATAAAAAACATTAAAATTAGGTTATTGATGTTTTCATCGTTGATTTATCATACACGTGTGGCTAACTGGCTATAAGATTCTTTTGAAGCCCATGTGCCTATTAATCAGGAGAAATTTTCAGAAATTCATATGGAAGCCATTTGCTGGGTTTGATGAATAAAATTTGTGAATCATTTAAATGAGAAAGTAATAATAATAACAACAACAATAATAATAATATCACATTTCTATCGACGCATGAAATACGAAAATTTATTTGTTTATAAAGCCATAAACTCGACAATATTTTGTTTAAGAAGAAGAAAGTTTATGTACAAATGAAATATCACATTTTATACATCAACAAAAAAATTTATTTTTAAAAAGAACATTAATAAATGTTCAAATTGATTAAAAGTAAAAAAAATTGATGAAAAAATGAATTTCTAAATTGGTTTTTGGTTTCCATTTAAGAACCATCCCCTTGATATAGTATAAATAATATTTAAACATGTGATAATGATTAATCAACAAATACCATACGGTTACTTGCAAAAAGAAAAAGAAATAAACAAATGTAGTTTCAATAAAAATTTTATATTGGGTGTTAGAATACGTGCCATAAAATAATAAAAATAGCACAAATGATTACTTTAGGGTAATAACCCTAGTATGGCACTATGACTTGAAAGACAATGACAAAATGAATATATGTTTGACGCAAGTAACTGTAATTTGGAGTCGTGACAGTTGATAGTTGAAACTAAGCCATAAGATTTAAAAGATTTAGTTAGAAATTTTAATTTTAACTTTAATTTTTTTATTAATTGTTGTAGTTGTAATATATAAGCTAAAATCACATAAAAATGCATTAGTATTTGTTGGTGTGTAATTTACTTTAGGAAAGTAAAAAGATATTTTTGTTCAATAAAAAAACTCAAGTTTTTTTAAAGCTATTTTAAGTAGCTTTAAAATTTTAAAACTTATTTTTATAAAAAAGTTTAAGCTTCTGCTAAGTTTCTACCAAACGAAGTTTTAGTAGTAACTTATTTTTCTAATATGAGAAACAATACCGATATTATTTCTCCATGTTAACATGAATATATGTTTTCTTCTTAAAGTTCATACTTCTTAACGACAAAAAAAAAAAAAAACCATTAACATTGTAAATAGTTTATGGATTACTTTAACTTGTAACATTAAATTAACGGTAAAGAAACAATAAAAGACAAACAGGCAACTAGTTGTACCGCTAGCCTTTTTTGGATTGCAAAGCTAATTCGTTTAAGTACTCTATATTCATAGATCTAATGGCCACACATTAGAATACACAAGCCGCTATATTATTTAATTTTTTTTTTCTCGATATGACATTGTTGTAATGCATGAATACCAATCAAATACAGTCTATATAAGTCAATGTATTGTTTATTAATAGAAGAAAAAGAAAAATCGACAGGGAATGGATCCTCTAGTCTCTACCATCAATTGCCATCAAACACAGGTAATGTTTGTTCATACACCACATGAGATGTCATTTTCTTTTAATAATTTTGGCAACCACCACAACATGGTCCTTGTTTTATGGTTAAGTTTTCATAAAATAATTTAATTATGAAACTTTGTTCGATTCGTTATTAATGTTTTAAATTCGACGGTTTACATTTATAAGATCATAATTTGATGTTGATGACATGTCTAAGTTTATGGTTCATTTGGACATTTATATTTAGGAACAATACGTCAAAACACTCATGACAAGACTTATTTAACTTATTACTAATAAAAAAAAGTTTCGTTACGTGACACATAATTAAGATATGTATAGTAAAAGATGTTGAAGTCGTAAAGATGTTTTACTTACTCATAAAAAAAGTTTCATCAATTCCATTTGGGGTTACCGCCTAGGACCAAGTTGTCGGCCACCCCATCACTTCACCTCAGCCCTGACCAAAAGCCACCTCGCTTCGGCTTTCCCTTACCGCTCAGCTTCTCTCTTCTCCCTCTTCCTCCCTCTCTGTCCCTCCTTTTAAAAGATGAGTATTTTCAAGTTAGAAAGATGAAGGAAGTGGAAAAAGAAAAACTGACGTAGCATTAAAGTGTACAGAAAGATGGCCCACCACCCTAAAAAGTAAAAATCAAACCAAAAAATTATAATTAATCTTTTACCAAACTCCTTTTAAAAGATGTGGAACAATCAAAACATTAAATACGAAACAATTATGAAATTAGAGTCACAACCCTATTTTTGTTTGGTCAGGAGATATGGAACAATCAAAACATAATTAATGACATTAAATATTTGAAGTTTGGAAGAATTTAGGACCACTTTTTAGTTTTTATGGATGATGTGTTATCTCCATAAAGAGAGGGACCATGTTAGCTTTAGGCAAAACTGATAGATATTATACAATACTTTTATGTTTGTATGTATCATGTATATACAGCAACTGGATCAAACGAGAAATCAAATATTTATGAGAAATGTTTAATCAAAGAAACAAATACGTTGAATAACTTTTTTATTCCATGATTCAACAAAAAATATCGTATTATAGGTGGACCCACCATAAAATATTATAAAATAGAGTAAGACCTAAAAAATTTGTGGTTTGAATAATAGAATTGCTTTTTTTTTTTTATTCTCACAATTATTTTACTTCTCAAAGAAACCATATATAGATACTGGTTAATCAACATACCTACGGGATTCCACCGTACCCTAATATGAATGAACATTGACATATATTTTTTTGAATAGACATGTATAAGACAACAGTATAAGATTTTTTTTTCAAAAATAGCAAAATCATAAATTTTGTGAATGTTAAAAAAGATCAGGTGAAAGGTGTGAATGATCATTCACTTGGATGACCATTCATATAAATATACATTAAACATTCACATAATTTTTAAGAATACAGAAAGTGTGAATATATCTGAAGTTCATATATCATACGTATAACATTAGTTTAAACATGGTTATAAGAAAAAAAATTAAATTTTTTTTTTTAAAGGTTGGTTACTTTGGGTGCACTTGATTTCGAGAATTACTTTTTTGAACCTGGCTATATATATATATATATATATATCTATGTAAATATAAGCATTAAATATTCATATCAAATCTCGAATGATTAATTGTAATAGTTTTCACATTATTTAAATATTTTGTAATAGTGTTATATATATATATATATATATATATATATATATATATATATATATATATATATATATAGAATATGGTTTGTGTGAGTACCTTAAAAATGCAGAGTACCGTGAGTACCTGTGAACACACGGGTTTTAGATGTGAACTTGCTCCGAAATTTTTTTTTTTTTGAATTTTTTTTCATATTCATTTAGATACAAATAATATAAGGCTATTTGTAAAAAAATATATACATTTATACTTTCTATCATCTTAAAAGTCATGTGAATGTGAAAAAATTCATGTGAACATGCTTAGTTGTGAACACACGTTCACAACAGTACAGTTCATGTGAACACACACGTTTCACATAGTTCTATTGTGTGTTCAGGTGTGATTTTTTGCAAGTAGTCTTATATTATTAATTAAAACATGATTATGAAAAAAAAATTCAAAAAAAAAATGATTTTAAGCGAGGTACCTCCGGTACTCCGCAAAACTAGTGGTACTCATTTGAACCCAAATCTATATAGACTACTTGCGTAGTAGTGGTACTCATTTGAACCCAAATCTATATAGATTTGGGTTCAAATGAGTACCACTAGTTTTGCGGAGTACCAGAGGTACCTCACTTAAAATCATTTTTTTTGAATTTTTTTTCATAATCATGTTTAAATTAGTAATATAAGACTACTTGCAAAAAATCACACCTAAACACATACTAGAACTATGTGAAACGTGTGTGTTCACATGAACTGTACTGTTGTGAACGTGTGTTCACAACTAAGCATGTTCACATGAATTTTTTCACGTTCACATGACTTTTAAGATGATAGAAAATATAAATGTATATAATTTTTTTACAAACAGCATTATATTATTTGTATCTAAATGAATATGAAAAAAATTCAAAAAAAAACTTTTTCTCGGAGCAAGTTCACATATGAAACCCGTGTGTTCACAGGTACTCACGGTACTCTGCATTTTTTTAGGTACTCGTACGAACCATATTATATATATATATATATATATATATATATATATATATATATATATATATATATATATATATATATATAACACAATAGATATCACATATAATATGTAATTTTGAATAAATGATATATAGTGTTACTTCGACATTGAATAATTTCGATATGATATATTGAATGATTATCTAGGTAACTTTTTATTTACGAAAAATAAACACGTAAAATTTTTTCGAAAAAAATATATCATGACCGACCTCTATATAAAGTTAATCATTTTAATGTTATTTTAATTTAAAAAAATAAGATATTTTTTTTTTTGTTAAGATCAATCTTTTTGTTATTATCAATATTTGACAATTTTACCCTTCATTGAATTAAGAAATTACTAATATCAATTTTTTTTACTAATTTCATATCTGATCTATTTAATCAAGACCATAGATTAATCTAATTTGAGGACGAGATTTATTGTACATCAAATTTAGGTTTACAATTATATCATCTCTCTCTCTCTCTCTCTCTCTCTCTCTCTCTCTCTCTGTATATACGTGTGTGTATATGGGTTCAAGTGAGTACCATTAGTTTTCGGAGTACCCAAGGTACATTGCTTAAAATCATTTTTTTGAATTTTTTTCATAATTATGTTTAAATTAAAAATAAAAGACTAATTGTAAAAAATCACACATAAATACACTAGAAATATGTGAAACGTGTATGTTCAAATTAACTACACTGTTGTGAACGTATGTTTACAGTAAACATGTTCACATAATTTTTTTCACGTTCATGACTTTTAAGATTTTAGAAAGTGTGAATGTATGTAACTTTTTATAAATAGGTTTATATTATCTGTATCTTAATGAATATTAAAAAAAAAACTTTTTTCGAGGATATTCACATCCGAAACATGCGTGTTTACATGTACTCACAGTTTTCTACATTTTTTAGATACGCACAGAAACCATATATATGTACTATAAAGATCTACAAAGTACTCCTTTTATAATAAGGATAAAAATAAATCATTTATGTACGAAAAAAAATATAAATCACGTTCCTAAGAATAATATTACAGTAAATTTGCAAACAAACACTTGAGAGTTGAGTAGGTTGGAAAAGAGATGTTATTATATATATTAATGAGGAATTGAGGATGTGTGGGTCATTTTTGATTGATAGGAAGCGGTGGAATGTGTCGATATATGGGGTCCCAACTATGCCATTTGCATGTTGAATATGTGATGTGTGATCCATCAATACATACTAGTGTCAATCTTTCACGCTTTATAATTTTCTTACCTCAATGCCATTTTATTTTACATTCCCACCACAATTTACGGTTTACGTTATGAAAATGGTCTTCACACTACACACTTCATTTAACATTAAAAAAAAAAAAAAAAACTAAAGTAGAGAGAATGTGGAACAAGGCGTGGGTGGTAAGACCACCGAAGGTCGCGTGGTTGGAACTTGGAAGCATGATTGGTGGCCGGGGTGGTATTCCTTGGCGTGGTCTGTGGCCACCTCACCACCTTGAGGCGTGGATCATGGTCCTTTTCGACATGGGCGGATCTAGGCTATAAGCTTGGGGTCATACGTCCCCATAAAGTTTTGATTTTGTGTGTCGTATATACGTGTAAGACACGTATAAACTAGTCTTTATGGTTTCAATTTCATGGATACTTGAATTATTATATTTTGAATTTATAAATTTTATCTATTTTTGATTAAATTCGTGTTTTCGCGTGACACGTTTAAAAACGTGTTTTATTCGTGTCGTGTCACATGAACTTTACGTGTTTCATATTCAGACACATTTTATAGCTATGTCGTGTTCGTGTTTTGTATAAAATTTGTGGCCGACACGGATACACGAATCGCAAATTCCAGATATATTCACTTTGAAATGAATTATAAACATATGCTGATATGCATGAAGATGGAGAAGTAAATTGTAAAAAAATAAATAAAATTACGTGGCATAAAAGGGATGTTACAAGTGGAGGTGAGACGAGTGGTCCCACTAGCCCGCGTAGCTACCCTTTTCACTATTCTCACTCTCTCTGTTCCATATTTTTGAAAGTTCAAAATCACACCCACTGTACTCTCTCTCTCTCTCTCTCTCTCTCTCTCTCTTCCACAGCTTGTTTAAACAACGTTCAATCGAAGCCGCCATTAATGTAAAAGCTTCTAAACTCTAGATTTACATTTTGTCCTTTTGATCTATCGTTTTCTAAAGTGCCTTCTCTTGCTAACCGAAGGTTTGTGTTCTGTGTTTTTGTGTGTGTTGTAGGTGGAGCTGTGAAGCCGAAGAAGTTTTAGGCCTGGAGTGTTACATGGCGTGTTTTTTCTCTTGATGAGTTCGATCTAGTGAAAAATATCTTCCAAGTTTTTTCTTGTGTTCCTTTCATCTGTTTCTGAAGTAGCCCAAATAAATATATTTGGTTGAAATGGAGAGGGATAAGCGGAAAAAATCGAAGATGCCTTGCCTTTTCGGAGGTGAATCTCATTCTCTCTCGCTCGCTATATACTTGTAACGTGTGTGCGTGTGTAGCTGCCTGTTAGTTTCCCTTGTTTGCTTGTTTGGAAATTTGAGCAGTTGAATTGAAAGCTGTTGTGAGAATTTGTTTATAATGGAAGTAATATTTGCTCATTCTAATAGATAAAATTTGATGGTTGTTCTAGTTCTAGTTGACGACGAAATCGAGTAGGATAAATGAGGAAAAAGAAGTGTATAGTTAAAATGATTGTTTTCTTTCGTGGATGCTAAATAATTGATATGAATCTCTCTTTGTAGTGGATGTCTTTTCTTTTTATATTACTTAGTTTATTTATTAATTTATTTTTTGTGAAGTTTGCTTTTTTGTTTTTATGTTGCAAAATTGAGTTTCTCATGTTAGGACAAAATCGAAACCCTATCCCAGCACTGCCACAGTGATTTTGATTTCTCTATATTTCTTCTTGTTTTATATCAGCATGCTTGAGTGGCGATTAGAATTTGATTTCTGAGGTGTAATTTTGGATGTGAAATCACAATGACCTGAAAGAACTAGTGTTGTCTGTACTATGTAGTTTGGGTTTCCTATGGTATTAAGCATGATTTCGTCCTTTACCCAAATTATCGAGTTAAGAATAAGATGATGACATGGTGCTCTTGACTGCTCTCAAAGCCTGACCAAGTGAACATTGAGTGTGTTTTTAGCTAATCTAGATGTTTGAGTGGTTCTTCGCCTCTTTATGAAAATATAGTGTCTTCTGATTTTCCCAACAGAAGGTTTCTACTTTAAGTTAGTATTTAACTGCTCTTACCTACTGTTATCTATTTTTCTATCTGCCTTAAAATTGTTGGAAATTTTCTATCCTATGGTTACAACTACAAGTTGTTTGATGATTATTTCTTTATTCGATTATCAATCATGAAGCAAACCCCACTAACTTTTTCAGGGAACGGAGAGAATCTGAACCGGAAAACTGTTCAATCTAGGTCCCCAAGTGATGGTATCTCCGAGCAAAATTTGGTGCGTCGCCAAACTTCGTAACACGTTCTTTTACATAGTCGCTAGGCCAAATAATTAATTTACTCTGATTTAAGCAATGTCGTCATATTTTTATGTTCTCTGCGTCTCTTATTGTGACTAAATCAGTGTAATGATTGCAGTTCACTTTAGAAGTTGGGCAAACCTCTTGTAAACAAGGTTATGGGACACCCATGAAGACATTGCTAGCTAAAGAAATGTTGAATGAAACTTCAGCCAAAAAGCGGTCTCCAAGTCTTATAGCTAAGTTGATGGGTCTAGATGGATTGCCATCTCCGCAGCCTATTCACAGGCAACAAAAAAAGCCATCAGACAACCCTCACAAGAGTACTGGCTTCTTAGGAGGCAAAAGGAAGGAGATGAGATTCAGTCATCAGTCAGATAAGAAGAGCACAATGGAGCAGCAACAATTCAAGGATGTTTATGAAGATCCAGAAGCATCACATGTTGCAAATCAACATTATTCATCACCAATGAGTGCAAACAGGAGATCCACTAAACTGGAACTAGGCTACATCCAGGAAAGATGTGATGAAATGCTTAGGGAGTCCATAGCAATTAAAAATAAACTTGAAAGGGTAGACTCCAACTCAGACTTGATGTTGAGTTTTCTGCAGAAGCCAGATTCCTTGTTTGTAAAGCATCTGCATGATCAGCAATGTATGCCTTCCGGGTCCCTCTGCAATCAAATAACCGTTTTAAAGCCGTCAAATTTTGTCAGAAATGGAGCCTATGCCAAAGGCATGAAAGAAGAGAAAGAAACATTAATGTATCGTGTTCCTGTTTCTCATCAGATAAATGAGCATAGGCTTTTAAACTACTCTGCTCAAGGTGCTAATAACTCTTATAGATCATCTAGAGTTCAGTTAGGAAGGAAGGAGGCAATTGCCATTTCTCCAACTAGGATTGTCGTCCTAAAACCAAATATTGCAAGGATTTACAGTGATAAAGATGCTGTTTGTTCTCCTGATGAACGTAGGAAGTGTACAGAATCAGAATGGTATAGTTGTGGGACTGAGCAGGGAGGATATGAGATGTACAAGGGGCAACTAAGTGAGGTCAGATCTTCCAGGCACAAGTCCAGAGAAGCTAGAGAGATTGCGAGGCAGATTACTAGTCAAATGAAAGAGGGTTTTGAAAGTGGGCATGCCAACTTACTTGACTCTGGTTTTAGAGGATATGCTGGGGATGAGAGCTTGTACAACATGTCTGCAAGTGCCTCTATTAGTGAATCAGAAATGAAGGCAGTACCTTCAAGAAATTCTTTTAACCGGAGTGATAGGACTAGGCGTTCATCATCTAATATGTCTGAATCGTCTGTGATTAGGGAGGCTAAGAAGAGAATGTCACAAAGGTGGAAGACTCATGGATATAAAGATGTGGGAATGGTTGGTAATGGAAGCACACTGGAAGAAATGCTTTCCGTTCCTAACAGTGAAGTGAGGCATGGGAAAACTGGATATGTGGTGGGTCAAGTTGGGGTCAATGATGAATATGTTTCACCAGAGAAATCAGGTATGACTTCGTGTATTAGCAGCAAGGATGGTGGGAGAGATGGATATCTCAGAAGTACATCACGATCAAGATCTCTCCCTCTGTCTTTCAGCAACCATAGTCATAGAATGAGCGATTATCATGAAGCTCTTGCTGATGAGAAGAACATGGTACATAATGAGCCCTCCATCCATCGAGGTAAAAGTAAAGGAGCCAAGGAAAACTTCAGCCATAAAGGAGATTTACGATCCAAAAATTTAAGATACAATAAAAGATGCCGATCCTCTGAAAATTGCAATGCTTGTAGTCCTGAGTTTGATAGTATTTTACGAGAAAGCCATTCTAGCCGAAAGCAAACTGAGACTGGCTTTCAGAACGAGAATCTTGCTGAACAAGAGGCACTGAATTCTGATATTCATGGTGATTTCACCAACGCAGCTTCTGCTATTTATGTTATTAGGATTTCTTCTAAATCTTCCAATGAGCTGGCTCCGGCACTCACCACTCGCATGCTAGTAGATGCTGATTCCTCTGCTGTTGATGAAGATGGTTCAAATTCACAGGTTTAACTATATTGCTATCTGAACTCCCTAATAAGGAATTTGCTACAAAGAATACATCTTCTAATAACAGGGTTTATTATACAACAAACAACTGTTTTTACGTTTTTTGCTTTTCATGACTCCATTTTATTTTTCCACAGAAAAAGTCCTTAAGTTTATTTTGTTTTAGTTTCGTGATATGTTGGCTTTAGAACCTGTTTTCAGTTTTTTTTTAGAAAAAAGTGTACCATACTAACGCGAGCTCTACTAGTAAATTCACAAAACTAGAAAACAAAAATTAAGTTGAGCACTTTTTATGGAAAAAAAAACTTTGAGAGACGGAAAACGCAAAAAAAACCATCGAAAAACATGTTGGTTTTATCATAATTAAACCATCTATAATAAAACCTTTATTTGTTAATTCCTTTAGTTGTATTTTCATTGTATACATATATGCCTGGGACTACATTACTTTTTGTCTGTTGGCAACTCATATCGGGTCACGATAATAGGAGCCATAGAACATAAGACTTCACATCAATAGGTTTGCTTGGAAGTTGTGTGATGATGTCAGTAGTGAAGCACCTTTCGTAGTTTAGATTTCACCTGGTTCTAGGTTGATACTCCAAAATTTGATTCTTTAAATAACTTAAATCCTTCAAGAAGTTGCGTGGCCCTCCTAGATAGGGTCTTGGACGTTAGGTATGCATATTACACAGGATTAAAGCACCAATTTCAGGCTACAAAACATCAACTAGAAACAAAAAATAACCTTTAACCGACTCTTGGCTAATCCTAAAACCCAATTCTCATTTGCAGACAGGGGTCTCCTAACAAGCATGTTTCCAGAAAGACATAAGATTGTATCACAAGCACATTTATCCAGTGTGTTTATGTAAATTGAAATAACAATTTATATTTCCATAACCTTCTACTTACAGGAGACCCTCTCATACGGCAACTATGTGTGTCGTCCGCATAAAATCTAGCATGGTCCACAAATCTGATTCCACCACCTGATGAATACCACATGCTACGTTTCAATAATATACAAGTGCGTTGACACTGTCTCGTATTCATCTACATATGCAAGCTTTCACATTTTATATTTAAGGTTTCGCAGTTTTTGCACCTTACGCAGTTGTGAAAATGGTTGAACCGGTGATAGAATTGCCAGTCGCTTAAGCGTTTAGCCTGAGCGAGTTAAATGGAATCATAGCTAGGACTTGGATGCATTTTAGAAAAAAGGGAAGATCATTAAAAGCCCTAATTCATTAGCAAGGATTTGTAAATGCTCAAATTGGCTTAAACTCTATCAAATGTTACTTGTTAGCACAAATACTATGGGATCTTATAAGATTGACCACATATTTTGAAGGCGGACCGTCCATTGACATTGGCACATCGTACATTTTGTGATTTACTTTTGCCTATTAGTTTAGCCACTTAATTGATGTTTCTTAAAGTTGATCACATCAGTTAGTTTTCTTTAAGTTTAAAGTTGATTTGGTGTTGTAGGAACCATCGATTGCAGAATCTGGGGGTACTGATTCCCTTCAGTTGTCTGGACCCGAGCCAGAATATTCTGAAGGCTCTAAGGAGGTTGATCAACATGGTCAAATTTCAGTTATGGAAGTTCCTCCTGCAGAAGATGTATCATCTGGTTCGGATTGCTTCGAGAGAGTCTGTTCTCAGCTTCATGGTAACTGCTAAACTATTTCACCTTATATGCTTTTTAATCTATCAGTTGGTTGGCTCATAATCATGATACACTTATCAGTTATCAGGCATCAGTTGGTGAAATCTTTATACTACCAACGACTAAAATTTTGGTTGTAGATGTTTTCTAGAAATGAGTGAGATCTGTTGGTTTCAGGCTAGTTTGTTGATATTAATATAAAGGCATGTCCTTAACAGCAACACATTGATGATCGACACTGTACAAGTTGTTTGTTTAATTGGATCCCTCCTAAACTCCTTTATCATTTTTGTTTCCTTCTAAATATCCTCTTTCCAATGCTTTTTCAGAGCTCAGGAAACAACTTCATCTTCTGAAGATGGAGTCAGGATCAACTTACGACAGCCCAAATGACGAAGAATTTGAACAAGGATCGTCCGTTACACGCTATGTGTCAGATAACTGGGAATCTACATACTTGACAGATCTCCTACAAGGTTCTGGTTTCTATGATCACAACCCATATACATTCATGATTACATGGGATTCTCTCGAATGCCCTATAGATTCATTGTTATTTGAGCATCTCGAAAAGAAGTACTCTGAAGATTCAACTGTGTCAAGATCCGAAAGAAGGCTGCTTTATGATCGTATAAATGAAGCATTGTTTGTCATTTCAAAAACTGCATTATCATGCTCCTGGGTCAATCCTGGGCAAAGAGGAATCCAGATGACTCTGACAGAAATCGGATTTGAAGATCAGCTGCACAAGGTGCTTGGTAAGCAAGAAAAAGAAGCAACCGAGGAATTTGAAGAAATATCCATCGACAAGGATCCGGACTGGTTCCAACCTCTGAAAGAAATCGATGTTGTAGGCAAGCAAATCACAGAGCTGTTGGTAGATGACTTAGTACTAGAGATCGTAGCCGTATAGCAGCACATTAACAAGTGATGTAGACATAGAACGACGAGACGATAAGGAGAACAAATAATATGGGTAAAGGGAAAATACTCGAATGAAGAACCAATGTATTAATAGGGTGTTTTTGATCAGGTTTAGGTAATGAGACGAGTTTGGTGGTTTTTGTTCTTCCCACATGATGATGTTAGCGATTTTAATTGTGTAATCTTGTATTTTAAACACACTCGCTCTTGTTGGAGGAAGTAGAATACCATTCGATTTTATGTTGAACGCTAGTTGGTGGTGTTAAAGAATTCCGCTTGATAGTATCCTTTAAGCAAGTAACAATGGAGTCGCTTGTGAATATTAGAACCATCAAATATGCCCACAGGCTATAAAATTTCCATAAAAATAAAGTTTTCATTTCCGTTAAGTATTTCAAAACCATCAAATATAGCTACAGGCTACAATTACATATTCTTCTCTTTCATAGAATTTCCATAAAAATAAAGAGTTCGTTTTCAAATGGGTTAATTACGTGAAAAAGAAATTTATTGTCTCTGTTTTTTCAATTTTGGTAATATACTAACAAAATTTCTATTTGAGGTAACACATTTTCTAAATCAAGTCAATCAAGGTAACCGGATCGGATTGAAAGGTAAAATTACTGGCATAACAGCATCTGTATCTAATCATCGGTTTTTCTAATTTATAGCATTGCTTAATTATATATAAATTTGCTCAAAATAACATGGTATTATCAAAAAATTACTTTTAAATTGCACAAAACAATGCACATCATATAACAATTAAACTGTCATTTCTGTAAAAGAAAATGATGACTGGACAAAGAAATTGTCAAGTCAGTATTTTTTACATTTCAATCCGATATGATTACCTTGATTGACTTGATTTGAAAAGTATGTTACCCTAATTAGAAAAGAAAATTAGTATGTTACACAAATTGAAAAAACGGTGACACTATATTACCTTTTGACGCAATTAACCCTTTTCAAAACAGTAAAAGAAAGGGGGCTTCAAATCGGTGAGCCAATGATCAACACGGTCAAGACTCAAGAGGTGGATGATGTGCAACTGTAATAGGTTAATATTTCGTTTCACAAATGAATAAAGAGAGTGAAAAGAGGGAAAGAAACAAAAACCGACCTTAGCTCAGTTTGTAGAGCGGAGGACTGAGTGGGTCAATCTCAAACCATCTTAGGTCGCTGGTTCGAATCCGGCAGGTCGGATTTTTTTTCCTTTAAATTTGATTTTTTCCTTATTGCCAATTTTATACCAGCATCACTCATCTACATGTAAATTTACTTTTATTTATTTCATTTTAAAATTAATTCACTTTTAGTTTTTATATGTAAATTTGGCTTTTAAATTATTTACTCCGTGTTTTGTATTTTTCGTTTTTTTTAGTGTTTTTCCAGGTCTGCTACCAAATGGGCCACGAAAAAAAGGACCCTTCACATCATTTTTCCTACCTTTCCTGTCGTCTTAACACACTTATGCACACCTCCATCTCCCTTATTATCCCTTACTCCTACCCTCTAGACCCTTTCTATTTGCCTTTTAACTCTTTTCTATGATATTCCTTCCCGCTCTACTGTCCACCACTTGTTTTTTTTCATCAGTATTTCGTCATTTCCGGTTTTCGATACTTTTTTCCCTTCTGCCATCTGCCCCTTCCTTTCCCCGTCCTAATTTCCCTGTGTCTGTGATGTATCGCTTTCC